>VZTH01002655.1:716818-850271 GCA_013397815.1 Aleadryas rufinucha
TAGGCGCGCTCGGCTTGCGGAGGTGCCGGCCTGGGGCTCTAAGGGGGGGACGAGCCCGCGGATTCTCGGGCCCGCTGCGCTGGTTCCGGGCAGGGAGTGGTGGAGAACGTTCTGGCCGTCCCCCATCGCGGTTCGTTGCTGAGGCGGAGAGGGTCTGGGCCTGTCGCGGTCCCGGTCCCGGTCCCGGTCCCGGTGCGGGGTTTGCAGGCCCTCCCTCGGGCAGGCTGTGGGGACGCCGGGAGAGGGGCCGCCGCCGGCGCGACGTGCTCACTTACGGTGTTCTTCCATGAGGAGTTACTGCTGTCTTGGTTCTTTTTCTGAGCTGTGTTCTCAGGGGTTAGACCTAGGTGATCTTCAGGGTCCCCTTTCAGTCTAGGACTAGGTGACAGATTTTAGCTTAAAACGTCCTTATGAAAAAAGCATAAAGCAGTCACTAGTGCTTCTGTCCAGGGCAGGTGTAGTGGGGGAAATGTACAAGTATCCAGAGCTGAAATGATGCCTGTTGTGTTTACTAAAAGTTTTATGGTTGGTTTGGGTTTTTTTCACAGACAATATTTGGTGTATTATATTGAAGCAAAAGCAAAACTACACATAATACATAAATAATACAATACAAGTTGAGATTGATCATGAAGACCTTTTGTGGAAGAGCTAATCCAACCACTGGTTCGATGGAGTGGTTAGAAGAGGGTGAGGACTATGACTACCACCAAGAGATTGCAAGGTATGCTTGGAAAAGTAGCTTGTTTTTCCATTAAAAGATACCAAAAAATGAGCAAATCCAACTTTTTTTTAATGACAGAGTGGGGGTCTGTTTTCGTAGAAGTTCCAAGGGCATGAGGTGAACAGACTGTAGAATAGTCTAAATGTCAGTAAATGTGCCCAGTGGTGTACAAGGCAGAACTGTCAATGTCGAATTTTGCAAATTATTCTCCAAGTAGTCTCCTTCTAAATTTTTAACATGTTTTCTGTGGGGCTCATCCTAATACTGACAGTGACTGAGTTGGGGCAAAAGGCATTGATTAAATTTCTTTTAAATGCCAGTGCAACATATAACTGCCAGTTGTCTGTTCCTGTTCTATGAGCTTAGTGTAACAGCCAGAGAAGGTGGGAAGATATATTTTGGGGTCTTTTTGAGTAGTGCAACCTGTGAAGAAATGGGAACCAAAGAAGTTTAAGTCTTGGTAAAAAATGATAGGTCATTAGTAGTCTGTCTTTCATTGCTCTGTATGACTCTACATCTGTCTGAGGTGCTACCGCACAGCTGTTTGTCCATAGGTCTGTGCCTTGGGTCCATTGCTGTGGAGAGGATTTGTGCCAGTGGTTCATTTCATTTATATGCTGATGGCCAGATCACTGAAATTACATTATTCCTTAGATTTGAGAAACACTTCAGATCCTCAAAGTGTGTGTCAGTTGTTTGTGCGTTTATGGGCCATGTTGCTTTGCAGAATGGAGTATTTTAACTGGAATATGTTTTATTGCAGGTCACGCTATGCAGATATGCTTCACGATAAGGACAGAGTAAGTAGAGAGGCAAAACCCTTTTGAATGGTGAGAAAAGAGCCATTTCATTTCTCTTGAATAGCTGTCACTGTGTGATTATATAGGTATCTCTGAAAGATTAAATGATCACATTTTTGTACTCTCTAAGGTACCTGACCTGCTCTTAGATCAACAGATGCCTTCTTACACCTGACTTTAGTGTTCTGTTGTTTACTGCAGAACACTTTTATATTCGGTAGCCGAGTTTGCTGTTCTGTGTTTGACATTTTTGACAGAGAGATCATTAGATGAAACTTCAAAGGCTGTAAAAGTGAAGCTGGGCTTCTTGGTTTTTATAGGAGTGTAAATGAAGTCTATTCTTCTGTGGTGTTTCTACCATATGTACAGGCATGATGAAGTCTGGAGTGAATAGTTCAAATGTCGTGTTCCTCTAGCCATTTAGTCAACCTTCCATCAACAATCCTTTGAAAGACTTGTGGTGCCTCCACAGTGAGTCTTGAATTCATATTGAATTAAAACATGTCAATGGGATCACAATAAGCTGTGTAGAGACAGGAAGTCATTTCTGAGTAATTAAAACAACTACTGGAATTATATGTATCAAAGTTGTTAACTAGAATTGTTCAGAAAGGGATCCAGCAGACCTTCCAAATGTATAATATTCAAAGGTTGTGTATTCTTTGGAATGGCTTGATAAATAATCTGGAAAGGAATGTCTTATAATAGATTGTTATAAAGGAAATATAAGCATACATATCAATCTGTATCCTGTGGCTGACAGCATTTGTTTTTTTCCTGTTGTTGATGCTGGTGTGCTTATAGCTTCATTCAATGGCATGTAACCAAAAGCCAGGATTTACACTGCTTAATTCTCATGTATGGACTTTCTCAGCAGATGGAGAGAGAAATCCGAACAAAGATACTTCACCTCTTGTACTGTCATAGACAGCATATGACTATTTGAGTGGTCCTGCAGGGGAAAATTAATCAGAAAACCTGTAGTATCTCCCATGGATCTTATTATTATTTGCTTGGGAAAACACATCACATTTGGAAATCATACATATATAATGAATAGCTGATCAATCAATGGTAATATGAACATTGTGATAAAAATTGATGTACTTTAAATGGACTGATCCTGCCAGATACAGCTGTTATTGCTGAAGATGGCTTTGCTGTGACTGTATGGTATAAAGAGTGTCTGTAGGCCTTTCTCTGATTATAAATCACAGTCAGAAAATGCAAGATTTCTGCACTAAAATTAAAAGCATAAATGGATAAAAGGTTGCTGATTTATTTTTTTTTCTTCTCCACAGAATGTGAAATACTACCAAGGTATTCGTGCTGCAGTGGGCAGAGTAAAAGAGAGAGGTGAGAAAGCAATTGTGCTGGACATAGGGACGGGCACAGGACTCCTGTCCATGATGGCAGCTTCGGCTGGGGCAGATTTCTGCTATGCCATCGAGGTGAGCATTTGTTAGGGGTTGCACATATTCAACATATTCTTTGTGATGCTCTTATTTTCAGGCTATGTGCTATCTCTGTTAGTTTTGTTCTGAAGGAAACAGAAATTCTCTTCACAATTACACTGTTAATAAAAGCAGGGCTTTGGCCTACTTCAGTGACTATCTCAGTGCTGGTTGTTTTGGTTTCATTGACAGTGTCTTCAGCACATGGAAGTCTCTAGGGGCTTCTGTTGATGTATGTCTATATATCTTTATTTTTACAAAGAAATTAGTTTGTTTAATGTAAGTGCTACAATATTAATGTGTATTCTCGTGTTTCAAAAGTTAAATTGCAGTAGCTTTTGGAGGCAACTGATGCTCTCTAACAGTGCAGCTCTGAATGTTTCACGTGAGGCTCATTGCCTTGTTTCGTGGTAGTGGACTTCAAACATAGGAAAGATACATAAGATGTTAATCTTTTTCAGAACTAAATATATTGCATTTTGTGTTGTTGCCCTTCCGTTTTTGAAAGCTGACATGAGGGTACCATTTTGTACTACTCTTGCTGTTCGCAGGTGTTCAAGCCCATGGCTAATGCTGCTGTGAAGATAGTGGAGAAAAATGGGTTTTCTGACAAGATCAAAGTAATCAACAAGCATTCCACTGAAGTCACAGTTGGCCCAGGTGAGAAAAATAGGCTAGGCTTAAAAAAATTGGCAAGTACCTGAAAATCATGAAGGAATATGTCTTGCTCTTATTCCTCATACATTTTTAATTAAAACAAGTGCTTTGAGAGCACTGAGGGAGCTGGGAGGGCTCAGCTTGGAGAAGAGGAGAATCAGGGGGAGACCTTATCTCTACAACTGCCTGAAAGGAGGTTGTAGCCAGGTGAGGATTGGCCTCTTCTCCCAGGTGACAAGTGACAGGATGACAGGAAATAGCCTCAGGTTGTGCCAGGGAAGGTTTAGGTTGGAGATTAGGAAAAGTTTTTTTGCGGGAAGGGTTGTAAAGTATTGAAAAGACTGCCCAGGGAAAGGGTGGAGTCACCATCCCTGGAAGTGTTCAAAAACATGTGGATATGGCACTTGAGGACATGGTTTAGTGGTGAACATGGTGATGGTGCTGGGTTAGTGGTTGGACTTGATCTTAAAGGTCTCTTCCAACCTTCAGGATTCTGTGATACTTTGCACTCTAGAAAGTAACACTGAAAATCTGCTTTGAAAGAAAGTGTTCTGGTAATATCTCAGTAGCCATTTGTATTTCAAATGGAAAATAATTTCCAGTCTTCAGCAGACTCTCTGACAGGAATAATTTTTTTAATTACTTGTGTATTCAGGATAGCATCTTCTTGAAAGACTGACATAAAGGCTTAATACTGCAGTATTAATTTATGTCTTTTAGAGGGAGATATGCAGTGTCGGGCAAACATCCTGGTAACAGAATTATTTGATACAGAGCTGATAGGAGAAGGAGCTTTACCAACCTATGAGCACGCACACAAATACCTTGTACAGGTAAGAAAATAGGAAGTGTGTCACATCTATCAGTAGAGAATTTCTTCTGCTTTTTCTTGAAGTAGGATAGCTGTTATACAGAACTTAGGCTTCTGTATCCCTTGGTAAATACACCATTAGCTCTGCTAGTAAATCACAGGCTCTGAAATTACACCTAGTTGCTTTGTGTTGAAACCAAAAACTTGCTGGTTAACAAATATCTTTGAAAAAGGCATCCAGTTCTGATTTGAAGCTCTTAATAACATCTTTGTTCCAAGATGTTTAAAAAAATTAAATTCTCCTAAATTTGATATGCTTCACCTCCCAGGCATTGGTTCATTTTTGGTTGTTTGTTTTTTCCTCTTGTGCTCTTGGTATTCCATATGCATTTTGCATGTGAAAATATTTTAAACACTGTATTTAAATTAGTTTGTTTTTTTTTTTTGGACATATTATCTACAGGTATAATTTTAGGGCTTTGTCTTCTACATTTTCTAATATTTTCCCTTCATTAAAATGTGGATGGCAAAACTTTGTTTAGGTTTCCAGGTTTCCTTTCACCAGTTTAAAAGACACTTTAAAAAGACAGTAGCACTCCATAACTTTGTACTGCTCTCCATATATAGCTCTAAATTGCAATTAGTCTTTTTTCCGTAAAAGCATTGTTTTTGGGCTTCATGGTTGGCTCTTAGTTCATAGTGGGATTTTTAGGACAACTTGTATGTTTTCTGTTCTTTAAACATGGATACAAAGTTGTTCTTACATAAATATTTGAGCCATTATTTTTCTTATTTTCTCATTGCAATCACCAACTCTCTTTTATTGTTGATAGCTTACTAGTTTTCTGCCTCGAGAAGCCCAAGATAAATCTCTTATTTCAGAATGAGAATGGAAAAGCAAGTTTAACTGAGTCTAGTAAACTGATAATGTTGTATGGTTAATGAAGTAATCTGGCCTTGCTGAACCACACTGAACAGGATAGATATGTGTATTGTATTTCACAGAGAGATAAATTGCTCTGATGTTACAAGTCTCCAAAATAACTTATATTTTAGATTTGAAAGCTCCCAGTCCAACTTTCCTTTAAGTGGGCTTGCATTTCAATTGATTTAATTCTCCCTCATGTTAATAAGTCAAACTTGTTGAATGTTTTTGCTCTTTGTTTTGAACACTTAGGAAGGATGCGAGGCAGTGCCTCACAGGGCAACCGTGTATGTCCAGTTAGTGGAATCCAAAAGAATGTGGTCCTGGAAGAAACTCTTTCCTGTTCATGTTGAAGCAGAGGATGGTGAAAAAATTCTTGTTCCCCCTTCAGAAATGGAGAACTGTCCAGGTGTTCCTTCTGTTTGTGATATCCAACTGAACCAGATGCCTTCAAGTGACTTCACTACCCTTAGTGATGTGGTGACAATGTTCAGGTGAGGGAGACATTGTTTTGTTCAAATCAAAGTTTTCCTGTTACGCCTTTCATACAAGCTGTGCATTCAGCTTAAGAAGCTGGTGAGAATTTCTGAAAATGCTGAACTATTATAATTTTCATGCTTCTCTCTCTGCAGTGTGGATTTCAGTAAGCCAGTACAGAGTGCTTCTACCTACTATAGAGTGCAGCTGGAGCCTGTGAAATCTGGCAAGGCACAAATTGTACTTTCCTGGTGGGATATTGACATGGACCCCTCTGGGATGATAAATTGCACAATGGCTCCCTACTGGGTAAAACCCACTTCTGCTTTGCAGGTAAGATACTGAGCCTTCAGATAACTCTGATACTGAGCCTTCAGAGCAACTCTTCTGAGTACTGGGGGGTTTAAGCAGCTCTGCCTTAAATTGCTTAGGAACTTTGCTAATGTTTAAAGTATTGGAAGATGCTAAATAAGCAAATTGTAGAAATTTTAGCTATGGTATGTGCCCATTTGAGGTTTTCTTTAATGTTAAATGTTAAGAGTAATTTTCATGTAATGCTTAAAGACTGAAGCAGTCTTCCAGATACTGTTACTTATTTTACTTTCAAGAAATAAAGATTTCTGTATCTTTTTCCTTAACTAGTCTCTATTCCTGGTTAAAATATCTGTAGTTTGCTTCCATATAGTTCTCCTATTAAATTTCCAAATAAGTGTTATGTTTATGGTAGTGTGTTTATACTCTCATTAAAAAAAAGAGGCTGGTGTAGGAAAATGCTGGATTGATACAGATAATTAGAGAAACCCTATCACTATTAAGTCAGATTCCTGTGGTTTTGTGGGAATGTATTTACTAGTAGGATGAATTTAGTCAAAAGGAAGTTACAAAATTATTGATTGTCTACATTTACCATGTTTGAGAATAACATTTGAAATTATCAAACTTGGAAGTGTTCAGTCAGCTTAGAATAACTGATCAGCATGGGATATTTGCAGTGCAAAAACCAGCTTTTTGAAACACAAAACAGTTGTGCTGTGGTCAGAGTGACACTAAGTGACATAATTCTGGATGCATGAGGCTGTCAGCAATTTGATACAAGTTTTTAACAAGTGAACTGTGGAGGTGAAACAGCATTAATAAATGCAAGGCAATTTTGGATTGTTTTTCATTTGGTTGAAATAGAAGCTTGACTAGTGAGCAAGCCAATGGTCTCAGGCTTATTCTGTTGCAAGAAATCAATATTATTCAATAGGTGATACTGGTCTTTATTCAGCCTTGCTAACTTGAACAAGGTTCTTTAAATTAATCATGCATTTTCAAAGTTGTGCCCATTCTTCCTAATTGATTTCCTGCTATTTACTTTCCATTTGCTATTTATGAGTGAGTTCCTAAGGCTTTGTATATCAACCCTTTCAGTGGAGAGATCACTGGATGCAGTGTGTTTATTTTCTTCCAAATGAGGAGCCGGTTCTGCAGGGTGAGAAGTTGTACCTGACCGCCTGTCGTGACGAGTACTCTGTGTGGTACAACCTGCAGAAAGCCAGGTAACAATCTGTGTGTGAAAAAGGCTGCTATCTTACTCCCAGCTGGAGTATTTGCTGCTCTTAGAGCATCTAGTTTTGTAGAAGAGCAAGATAAGAACCCAAAGACTAGAGAAATACTAAAGGCTGCTTCATGGGCAATGCACAGGTGGAAAATACACATTATGCATAAAAATACAGTTGGACTGCAAGCTCCTGCCTTGTACCTGGTTGCATTCTGTGACAAAGAAACATAAAACAGTCATGGTTGATTCCTGGAAATCCTAAAATAACAGCTCAGCTGATGTGGCACACAGGTAAAGAAGTGAAATAACTGCCATTGTGTTTCCATTTTCTATTTTCCTAGTCATCACTGTCTTTTTGAGATTACTGCCTTCTGCTCAGATTAAAAAGAGCTTAATCATGTTGGTTGTGATGACAATAGCAGCTAACATTTTTAAAACCAGTGCTGGCTTTAAAATGTCTCAATCTGCTGTGCCTTTTTTACTTAGGAATCCAAACAAGTAACTGTTTGCTGAAAGAGCAAAGCCTAAAGTACCTAACCATCACTATTAGTGGGAAAATGGGGATGGTTCTTAGTTTGGTCTTTTAAAGAAGGTGAAAATTCTTTTTGGCCTCTCTTCATTTGGAAATGCAGGGTTACAAAAATGTCTCTGGAGAACCAGTAACTTTGAAGAAGTGACAGCAGAGTTCATTTGCATTAATGTGCATATCAGCCAAAATGCATAAATGTGCCTGCTTGCAAAAACTGCGTTACTGATGCTGTAGTTGATACTACCTGGAAATTTTTTACAGAGAAGGGGAGAATAAAGCAGATGAAGAGGAGCATAAAGCAGATGTTTGCGTGGAGAGTCCTGTCTGTAGGTGTCGTGCTCATCTGCTTTGGAACAGACCCCGCTTCGGGGAGCTGAATGATCAGAACCGAACACGCCAATACATTGAGTCCTTGAGGAAAGTGAGTGCTTGCTGCCTGCAGGTTTTATTGGCTGCTCTGATTGATGCACATATTGTTTTATTTACAGTAATTATTTATGGAATTTGTTTGTCCCCTGCTAAGGACTTTGCTCACAAAGTATATTTTTTTTTCCATCAGCAGATGTAAGTTATACTTCTGTCTTGAAAACTTTAATATTACATTTTTAAATGTCAAGCAGCCATTTTTGCATGAATTTGTAGCAGTTCTGTGTGTTTGTTACCTGTAGTATTGGTAGTTGAATAAAGACATCCAATACATTTTTGAGCAAACTTTTTCAGACGTAAGCCAAGGGCATTACATGAGAATTTTTTTTACCATTATTTGATACAAAAGTGTATAAAGTGCAGAAAACTTTTCCCTCTGGAATAAGAATAACAATGACTATTTATTTTCTGTAGGTTCTGAAAACAGATAGTGTTTGTCTTTGTATCAGTGATGGCAGTCTGCTGCCTGTGCTGGCTCACTATCTTGGAGCAAAGCAGGTACAGTATTTCATCCTGTTTTTCAGGTCTTTGCATTTTAGTTGGTATTTTTCTCTCATGTAATTCCTTTCCAGCTCATTATTTAACTATTTACAGTGCCTCTTCAGGCACAAGTGAGAAATAGGCTCACATTGTGTTGAAGGGGAGGTTAAATTCATTTCTGGTCAAGCTGAAGTCTAGGAAGATAATAATTACCAGATTTGACATTTACCAATGTGTTGTTTTGAAGGAAAGTTCATTCCCCACTTCATTCCCCACTGCATTCCCCACTGCTTCCTGTTTGCCATCTTGTATCTTGTGCTTTTGGAAACACCTTCTATGGACCTAAGTGTCTGGCAGGGTATTTTTCTTCTTTTATGTTTGCAATACTATAGTTACATTTATTGTCTGTTCTTGAGTGGAAGATCTGTAAGAGCCAAGTAGGAAGCAGTAAGAATACTGGGTCTGTGTGTAACTGAGAGCTGACAGCTGCCTGGTTGTCTCACATTTATAAATGCCCTACTTGATGTCATGGGGCTCTTTCAACTAAAATCTGTTAGAGTTGAACTGAATACCTGGGAATGTGTAATGTAATGTAATCTGGAGGAATGTAGTATTTTGCTTAACTGTTCACCAACTGTGGATAAAAACGAATGTCTTTTCTTACTGCAAAAGGCTTCTGAGTACTTTCCAGCTGATACAGGCAGGTCATGTTAAGCAGTATTTACAATTTGGCACACTGGCAATAGGCTTGCATTAGTTCATGAGTAAATATGTGCTTAGAACGAAAGTTAATATGTGTGTGCAACTTAAAAATGGAAAAGAAATATTTGCATTCTGATGAGGTTTTTTTTTCTTGAATAGCTGTGAAAACAGCATTGTTTAGCCTGTAGTTTTTGGGGGTGTTTTGTTGTTAAAAAAGTTCTTTATAGTGGGCTGTGGAATAGATGCATGATTCTTATGAACTGTCCTCACAGGGGCATCAAAATGTTCCTTCATTCTTCAGTTACATATTCTTTTAATTAAAAACTATAAAGCTAGTTTGACTAACTATGTATTTTCATTAGGTGTTTACATTAGAAAACTCTGGTGTGTCCTGTTCTGTCATGGAAAAAGTGAGTATTCCATTTTCTGTTAAAGCTGGATCTCTCCTGCAGATGCCTCTTGGCTTGTCTGCTTGAGCTGCTGCTCTGCTGCTGCCTTTGCCTTGGTGATAAAAGCCAGGCTGTTTGTTTCTGAGGATTAGTGAGAGCATCCCACAGCTTGCACCAGTCTTACCTGGCAAGCAGCATCCAGCAGTTCTGTCTGCCAGCTGAGACAAGTTGGGGATGCCTGCTCTGCTGTTTGCTCTGCCTTGGGGAAGGGCACGGGAGGCTCTGCCAGCAGAGTGTCCAGGAGAGGCAGCTGGTGCCTAGGAAGTGACTGGAAGCAGCTTCCTGGAGTCATCGTTTGGCTGTGGCTCCTTTAGCTGTGTATTTGAAAGAGGTCTGGCTCGGCCGGTGGCTCAGGAGTGCAAAACCAGGAATGGTGGGCAAATGAGGACCCAAACCTGGTCTCAAAGAGAAGCCACATATGCAGTGTATTCATAGTTGAAATGATTCTTACCTTTCTTGATTATCCTTCTCATATGCTTCAAAGTACAAATGAATGAAGGTGAGGAATCTGCCTTTTTATATAGGTGATAGAAGGACTATGGAGGGCATGTGCTTTAGTTCCCTAGGTGTGACGTGTTGGCTCTCTGTGCATGCAGCCTTCAAGAATAGGCTTGTATCATCCTCATGAGTTATGGCAGGCAGTTCTATTAAAATTTCTTTTGGCTACTGGGTTTTTTTTCTAATTTATTTTCAATCAAATTATTCTTTTGGTCTCAACTGTGGCTTTTGATAAAGACTGTGCTACTTTGTGATTTTAGTTTTTTAAAGCAAATCATCTTGAAGATAAAATTAAAATAATAGAAGCACGTCCTGAGTTGCTGAAGCCTTCTCATTTGGAAGATAAAAAGGTATGTTACAGTTGCCCAGTATACTGAATTTCAGGGGGTTGGTAGGGAGCAGGAGGTAAAAATGAATCTTGCTTTCCTGCTGTGCCACCACATTGAATCATGTTATGTCCCAGTTCACATAAAATGTCACGAGTAAATGGTTCACACCATGTGCCACTGAAACCAAAGGAGACTAATGACTGTGGGAGGGTTGTTGCTTTGTTTTTGAAGGGTCTGACTTTCCCTGCTGCATAATTGCCCCAGTTGTTAAGGCAGTTTAACTGGTTTAACTGCACGTGTTCTACAAGGCTGTAGCTCTTTCACAGGCTACTCAAGAAGATTGCAATCTATTTGGAAGTAATGACATACTTCAAAACTTCAGAATTATATCACTCATTACAAAGCCTTCCAAACTCAAACTGCAATATTTTCTCAAAAACTTCGTTGCTGGAAAATTCAATTTTAAATGTGGTAACTCAACCCACAAAACAATGTCCAGTGTGCTGTATGTGCAGTATACAGTAATTAAATCCCTAGGGAGCCGTAGAAGTTTTTATCTAGATGATTTCACTTAATATATTGCACTGACAGCTATTGAAAGATCTAAACAGCCTGTGTTGTGAGTTGTTCTTTATTACAATGCTTTTTATGTCTTCCTTTCTTTGCCAAGATTTCTGTCCTTGTGGGAGAGCCGTTTTTCACTACGAGTTTGTTGCCGTGGCATAACCTGTATTTCTGGTATGCCAGGACAGCTGTGAGCGCTCACCTTGCCAGCAATGTCACTGTCCTACCTCAGTCTGCTTCTCTGCACATGATGATTGTGGAGTTCCAGGTGAGATTCTTTAGATATTTGCACAAATGGACTTAAAACTGAGTATTCTTCCAGGACTTCTAAATGACAACTTTATTGCATCCTAATACTGTCCAATATGTTTTGTACTTACCACCTGAGAAAAGAATATTTGATATCTTGAAGGTGAATTTTGCTGTTTCAGTACTAAAGTAATTTTGGCATTTAAAATGAAAGGGCTGCATGTTTTAAAATATTTATTTAGAGACTACTGAAGCATGTGACAGTTGTGGTTATTTATAAAATTCCGTATTTTATTATATATATCATATATAAATATATGTATCAAGTAGATATTCTGCAGCATACCATTTTTTGAAATGAGGCTTTATGAGACTGTAGGCAGGATTCTTAATTGCTTGGGAGGGTTTTTTAACTGCTTAAGGCTGAGCACAGTTCTGAATATGAGCACATCTTAAAAATAGTTTGAAAAGTCATATTTCAGATATTGTACAAAGTTATAAACTTACTTTTTTCAGTTATTAAGGACTTTGTACCTAAAGATTGTGAAGTGCTTACCTACAATGACAATGGAAATTAATGAAGTACTTTCATCATTAATATGTAAAGTCCAATAACTTAAGCGAGGGAGCTCTGTAGTCTGGCATTGTGTAAATAAATATACATATCTTTAAATAAAATCACCTATAATTAATGAATTTTCACATAAACACAGCCTTGAGTTTATCTGTTAACAATGCCAGGTCTTCTTTGTCATTTTTTCTCCCCTCTGGCTCACCAGCTGTGTAGTTCTTGTGTCTGAGCCTTCTCTCCTTTTACAGTTTCCTTACTCGAATGCTCTCTAACCTTGTTCTCTTACTGCTGCCTTTGATTTGTGCATGTGAAAATGGGTTTGTTCTTTTTCCCTCTGGGACTAATCAACTGTGATGCACACTTTTTCAGTTTTCTGCAAAAATGTACAGAGTTAAAGTGTATACTGAGTAAATAATGTAGATCTGAATCCTGTAATAGGGAGCAGATATTTAGATTAATCAACAGTAATCAGATTGAAATAAGCAGTAAATTTTAATTCCACACTCTCTTATCTAGAGGATTTACTTCCCTAGAACCCAAAGCATTTTGTAAGGAAGTAAGCATTATTCTGTCCATGGTCTGGATGAGGAAACCCAAGCATGCAGAATGATGACTGAAGATTATTCAGCAGTCTAGTAGCAGAATGTAGAGTAACATTTGTGTCACCTAAGCCTCACTTTTACACTTCCATTTACAGGGTTTGTTCAGAGATGATTCCACATAAACATTTTAGTAGAACGTTTAGCTTGTATTTTGTTCCATTAAGCTATCCCCAGAGCTGATGCTTTAATTTTACATTTTCTTCTTTGTTCAGTGGTGGATCTAGACTCAAAGACTGGAATCTGTGGGATTTTAAAAATAACCTCTGCATTTGCCAGTTCTTGGTTAGACAGAGGGAACAGACACGGTGTTGCAAGGTCTCCTGCAGAGCAGGTTCTGTAGGCTGTTCTGTCTTCTCAGAATGGATATGTCATCATGGTTAAGCAATTAGCAAAACCTGGATCCAGAAGAAAAAAAATGATAGAATTACTTCAGTTATAAACTTGTTTCATCCATAATTGCATTTAGGGAGCAGGGTGCTGCCTGTCTGTTTTGATAATTCTGCTGGGTGTGCCATTCAGAGACTCTTGAGAGTCACTCTAGTTCATGCTGTATTGAGGCAGAAGCTAACAGTATTTGTTTAAATCTACAGTAGTCCTGCTGCCAGCTTGTAAAGCAGGAATGTTAGAGGTTGTGTGGCAATGAACAAGTAATAAAATGTGTATATCCACAGCTAGTGAATGTTTGTGTTGCAGTAAGAGACCATTAATGAGGTCTAAGAAAAGGCAAATGTTGAACTGAATCAGTCTGTCCAGTGGGTTACTAAAGTCAGTAAGAGGCGTGGTATGAAGTGGCTAAAATGATCTCATTCCACTTTGTGGGGCTAAAGGGAAGTGTGGTTCTCTGGTTGGCTGTGAGATGTTTGATGCTACCAGGAGCACTTACCTGTGCTGGATAGTGAAAGTGGACGGGCTGTAAGGGTTAAATCTTGGCAAATCCATACCTGCTCTAAAGTAAACTACACACAGAAATTGTAAGAAATGTTCTTTAGAGGAGTTGAAAACAGTGATTACAGAATTAACCAACTTTAAAAAAATCTTTTCCCAGAATTGTCTTCAGATTCTTGCAGTAGTTGTAATGGTTTAGGAATAGATACACAGTAAAACGTCTTTATCTAGCTTGCTATCAAATGTCTAAGCTACAGCTAGAATTATTTCAAGATTTCCTGTTTCCTTTAATAAAGCCAAACAAAATCCTGTTTTCATTTGTAGGACTTATGGAGAATCCGGAGTCCATGTGGCATCTGTGAAGGTTTTGATGTCCAGACTATGGATGATATGATTAAAGTAAGAAAAATAGTTTCAGCACAAGTTTCAGCAAAACAAAAATTCAGTTTGGCTTAATAAAGTATTTAGTGACTGTTGAAAAACTTGTGTATTAGGCAGCACCCCATTGTTTATTTGTGTCAGTTTCTAGAGCTGTGCTGTCAATATCCATATTTGAGTTAGCCATTGAGATTACTTTTACAGTAATTGTGGAGGAGTACAGGCAGTTGTAGAATGGAATTCATCTCGAGGGAGAAGAAAATTTCAATGCATTGTGTTTTGAAAGTGCTCATTTCTGTTTCAGGACTGAGGGCCACAGTCACAGCATTTGGTTTCATGCATGTAGGACATTTTTTCCCTTGTCCATAATAAGTGCAGTCCTGCCCTCTTGCAGCTTTATTGCTTAAATACTCTGGGTTTGCATTTCTGTTGTTTTCAGTTAATTTTATGCCTTCCTTTCTACAGGATTCTCTGAATTTTAGGGAATCCAAGGAAGCAGAACCTCACCCTCTGTGGGAATACCCCTGCAAGTCACTCTCAGACCCACAGGAAGTTCTGACGTTTGACTTCACAAAGACTGTACCACAGCACTGTCTGAGCACCGAGGGCTCTGTGAATCTCTCACGGTCAGTTTTCTCAATGCAATAAATATTCTTGTCATCACCCATTTTTTTTACCTCCTGTTCAAGCTCTTTAGAGGAGTTGAGTTTAGAGCTCTTTTAAGTGTATTACACTTAACTGGTGCACATTTACTTGGCAGTTTTTAATAATGTGACCTAAGGTTGTGGAAGTTGCTCTGACACCAGCTTCCTGTCCTGTGCTATTCATAATAGGCTATAAAAATAATACAATAATATTAGATATTATCAGATTAGATAATATGCCTCTGTTTAAAAAAATAACATTTTACTAGCTGTCACCGTGATTTAAAATTTAAATAGATTAATTTATAGTTTAGAGAAAATATAACATTATCTGGATGTTTTTAATCTTTCTGTTTGTTGCCTACTGCTGAGTTCTTGCAGAAAAAGCTCCTACTTAGCTTATCAAAATATTGTGTTTAATAATTAATAAATTATTATGTTTAATAGCTTTAAAATTATTGAGTTAGTAGGTTTTAATGTATATGCTATTCTTCCTTATAACTATAATCCTGGTAATCTTTATATTTGCCACATCTTCTAAAATACTTTCCACTATAACTGTGGATTGTACTTAATTCTGGTCAAACTTGAAATGCTGTTAAGAATTAAAAAACAAGAACGTTTTATTTTTTAACTATCTAGAGCTTACATAGGTCAAACACTGCTGTGTTTCTCATTAAACAAAATTCATAGACTCCCGAGCCATCTGTGTGGGGTCTCTGTGCCTTTGCAGCAGTTGTGTTTGCAGGCAGCACACTGGCATGACCTCTGCTCCTTTTGGAGCAGGCACTTGCAGTGACACGGTGTGTGTGGTAAATATTTCCTCTAAATTCAGAGTCAATAGAAACTGGGGTCTCTGAAGGAAGTTCTCAGTGTATGCTGTGTAGTTTATGCTGTGTTATTCAGCTGGTTAAGTGGCTGTGCTGCCAAGCAGATGTAGTTGTGACATGTTCTCTTCCTTGCCTTTTTTTAGATTTGATATCCGCAAATACTTTAGAAGTTTCTGCCCCCAATTAGCAGCTCAGTCAGCTGTTCAGCTTTCTTTCAAGGAAAGAAGTTGTTCACGCTCTTACAGCTCTCACTTGAACACTAGTGCAGTGTTTAAGCTGCCAGTATTGTGTAAAGTAATAAGTTTTATCCTTCCCCTCTCCCCAGGAAAGGCAAGAGCCATGGAGCAGTTCTGTGGATGGAATATCATCTTGCTGCCGATATCTCTGTTAGTACAGGACTGATGCAAATCTCAAATGAAAAGGTATATCTTCAATCTAATTTATTATGTCAAAATCTGTAGGATTGCAGTGGGTCTTTGTTGGCCATGCTTGACTTGTGTAGTGCCTCTTGTTAAACTGTTTGAATACTGTGTAGTCAGAGTTAATAAAAATATCCGTTCATATTTTTGCGGGGAGCAGGGGATGTACCTTAAAATGGGACAGTCTGATTTACATCCAAATGCTCCCTAGTTTGGAGTCAAATTCAGAATTTAAATGGGATGCTAAAAGAGTATTTTCATACAAATAATCTTAGTTTAACAAAAGCAAAAATTTGGAGGGGGAGGAGTAAGTATTTTTAGTGTTCTATCTCAATATTCCTTGACCAAATCCATTTTTAACTCAGTCACTTCAGTGTGTGGTGTAGCAGATGGTATTTCGAGTTGTGTATTCCACAGTGGAGTGGATGGCAGTGTAAATGATAACTGTTGGTCATTGTGTGCTCAGCTGGGAACAAGAACTCTTACTGCATTGTTACTGTATAGTGATAATATTGTAGAGTGTTCACTGCTTTCACTTTTAACTCTCTCCTGTAGGGAAACTGTGAATGGAATCCCCACTGCAAGCAAGCTGTTTATTTCTTCAGCTCTGTTATTGAATCAGAAATTCTGTCAGACCCTACTGCTGTCACATATGCTATAAATTTTGACACAAAGACAGGAGAGATTGCTATGGATTTTAAGCTATTATAAAATACTTTCCTTTTGTTCATATTCCTAAATTATAATAAACATACAGTATTTGTTTTTGTACAGCAGAGGGTTCTTTTATTGTGTTCAGAGAGCAAACTGTTCTGAAACATACTTGTAACCTTTTTGGATTGGTTTTCAAAATACAGTTAGTGAGGTAGAGAGGAACCATTTCTTAGGGACAGGGATTCTTTTCAGGGTTTATATCCATATATACACATGCTTTAAATCATCTCTTTCAGGGTTTTACACAGTGTTAAGGAGCTGCAAAACAGTTGGCTTGACAATAGCAGCTGGTTGTTGCATGACATATCATTGGATGAGCACACCAGGCCTTACACTGACATTAGAGAAAAGTGAGTTAAACACATCTACTTCTAGCCTGTGCTCTTGTCACTGTAAAATGGGAAATAATCTCCACAGTGCAGAAAAGAAAATCCCAAGTCAAGCTACATGTGTCTATTAGTACACTTAAGAGGGGGAAGGAAACAGCTTAGCTGCTCTAAGACTTGTCTAAGTTGTGGCTGGTTCTAAGCTGAAATGGTCAGTGAATTAAAGTATGGTGCACTGATGTTCTGCTGGAGCTGATGTTCTGAGATGCTGCATTCTGAAGAGTCCTGTGCCAAACAGTGACCAAAATCTGGAAAGCTGTGACTGGAAAATAGAAAATGTACATACTCAAATTAATTGGAAGTAACAAGCTGATGGTAGTCTGACCAGAAATAAAAGAAAAAGAGTCAGTCTAAAAAGCAAATCTTGATGAGATATGTAATATTCAGTATATGATTAAAAATTGGCCTTAAACTTGTTCCATCAGAGGTATAAATAACACCTGCTAGTTTGGCTAAGTTGTAAGGTGCTCTGCAGTAGCACATGTCCACTGAGGTTTTGTTAGTTGCTCTTCAGATCACGTTGGCAGCAATGGCATTGTGTGAAATGAGTTCTGCTTTAGATGAACAATCAGTTGGTGTATCTGTTTTGCATGTGTGACCTATTAAGGTTTTGATAGAAAATCAATGTCCTGCCAGTCCCAAATTATGTCAGCCATCCACAGGGATAACAGTTACCAAAGCTACTCCTATTTCCTCTGAGCAGCAGCTTTAGCAAAGTGAAAGGAATACCATGAAGAAGCCACAAGGCAGCAGGAGCCTCCCCTACTCTGCTTTCCTGGTCACCATGATATATCATTCTCGTGAGTAAAAATTTTTCCTTTTTCTTTTCCTAACGGTGTGATCATATTTATAGACCCACAAGGCATCTGAAATGTTCCTAAATTTTTAGACCCATTTACCTGATGAACAGAAACCCTGCAGCTCCTGCTGAGGTCTGTGAATTTCACTTTTCAAAACTGCACTTTTGAGATGCTTTAGTCTGTCATCTGTTACAGACTTTGCTGGAATATATAGGCTGCTGTTCATGAAGCAGTTGTTTTAATTTTGATGCACTGTGCCTAGCCCACAGAAAGTATGGTAGCAAATCTCATTGTTATGTGTTGTCCACAGTTCAGTTGGAAAGGGAACAATAATATGGCCAAGGCTTTAAAGTAATAAAGGCTTGGCCCTTTATTTTTTAAAAAAAGGCACAGGCACAGTTGTGCAAGGCTGACATTGTACAGCTGCTCTTCTCCTGACTCTGTCCTGTAACTCCTGTGTCTGGCCTGACACAGAAAGCAAGAGCTGCTGTTCTTGTTCTGCAGTAGGAATAGCTTCTGAAAGTGCATTTAACTGCATAAGTCATTCTGGATCCAGCAAAAGAGTACAGTGTTCTATAGGGAACACAAAACTAATAGCAATATATTAGAATTTATTATTTGAAAAAATAAGACAGGAAAAAAACACAACCAAATTCACAGTATTTTATTGTGTAGTATTAACTTTCTCAAAGATAACTGTGTAGGATAAATATGTACCTCAAAGATAACTGTGCCTGAATTGTACTTCCTCAGAAAAAATAAAACATAAATTTGTTAAAATGCCAAAGGGAAGAAATCCACAGTGATGGGAATTTGTATTTTGTTATCAGTGTTACGTGTGTTGAAGTTACATGGTCCCTGCAGTGGATATGAGGGATGGTGACTGAGGGGCATCCTTGTTGAACCCTTTTGGTGTTGTGGGACTTGGGACTGTAGAGGTTCTCAGGGATGAGTGCAGTGAAGGGGAAGGGCAGAGGCTGGATGCAGTAGCAGCAACCTGCAGAACTGTGCTCTCAAGGCTGAGCTGTCTACTGTGTGCATATAAGGAAGAACATGTTAAATTTCAGTATACCTGGAGCAGAAATTGCATTGCTGCTATCCAAAAAAAACCAAACCACTGGAAGGATGGAATGCTGAGCATATTTTAGCACCTGTGGGTTCCTTAGAGGAGCAAAATCTGATGGATATGCTCAAGAAACCTTGTGCATGTTTTAATTCACTATGAGTGTTACCAGCATCACTAATGCTTGCTGGTTTGGCTTGTGCATTTAGACAGGCACTGCAGCTGCTTTAAGGATTTGGTTAGAATTGCTGGGAGCTGTTATGTTGAGGCAAGCCCTTACCACATGTGTGTGTAATTAGGACTATTTATTATATGTATCAGTCTTCCTTGACTTACATGAATTCTTCAGGTTGGGCTTAAAAACCAATTAAATTGTGTGGAAAACAGCTGCTTACAGAGGGACACTGGCCATTTCTTATACATGTGTGCAAGAGCAGAATAAAAGACTGCTTCTATCTCTGTCCTCTTCCACAGGGCATTTTCCTGCAAGCACGCACTTGGGGGAGGAAAGCCACTTTATCAAAAAAACACATTACCCAGGAGCAGCATTCAGCCTCCCATTTGTTCCCAGGCCTGACAGAAGCATTGCAGTGATGTTCCGAGCTGGAAGAGCTGCTGGCTATGGGCATCTTAATAAGCAGAGCAAGAATCCTATTTTCTCTTGGAGGGAACTTATTCTGTGCTGCCTCCACAGGCAATTTTTTTTCTAAATGACAGCAGCTTTGATCCTGACTAGGCCTGCAGGCACAGATGCACATTCTAATAGAAACAGGATCCTCTGCCAGCACTGAACTAACAGTATTACAGTTCAGATATTGCAATAGAGCCAGTGTATAGCTGGGCAGCTTTTTTAATGCAAGACACGGGTTTTAGTCAGGTGTTAAAAAAATCATAATAAACTACCAAGTGTTGCCATTCACATTTAACTCCCCAATTTTGGCTTTACTGCAGAAGTAACTGTTCTGTAGTTCTGAATTGCAATGTAATTTTACAAAGATGTGGTGGTCACCACAGCAGAGCTCCACAAGAGGGTGCTGAGAACTCACTTCTAAATTTCTAGCACATTATAAATCAGGAAAATGCAGACACTTGCAATGCAGCTGTCTCATGCAAATAACACTTGTGGTGTTATGAGATGCACTGTACATACATGCATGGAAGTGGAAAACTAATGCAAAAGGTGATACTGCTAGTAAATCTAATCCAGACCTGCACCTACTGTTAAAGCAGGCAGGCAACAAACTGTCTCACGCTGAATACACAGAGTGAATAGTACTCCTTGGACAGTGAAGTTGTCATGGTCCTAATGAAGGACAAGTCTTGAATTTTAAAGGGTGTTTTCTAAGTCAGGCAGCTGCAAGATTTGTTCCTTTATTTGCAGAACTGGTACCTTTTGTCTGAAGGCTGGGCAGTTCAAGGACTGAGATCCTGGAGCTTGCTTTTCTCCTTCATTAGTCCTTTTGAAACTACTCTGTGTGGGCTTCCTGCATTTAACAAGATAGAGGATGCAGTTCAGGACTAATTCATTTAGTCACTCATCTTTTGTATTCTATTTGTAGTTACAGCTGGTTGTTAGGGGGGGAAGAGACTATTACAGCTTCCTAGTGTTGGATTTTTCCAGTGATGATTGTGAGCTGAATACAATGGGTGCTTGTGTTGTCATTCTACCTTATTGACTCTGATAGCATTGCAAAATGTTAATTTGGTTTGGTACTTAATCATTGTAATACTTCACATTTCCAAGCATTTAATGCAGGTTAGTGATTAAGATGCTTCTCAGAGAGGTGTGTGTTGTCATCTCTGTTTTTCAGATGAGAAAAAAACTAAGTGTGCTTTGTGTGGGTGTGTGAGTGTTTCATCTGCCCCAGGCTCACTATAAGATTAGAGCCTCAGAGCTAAAAATGACTTGCTCAAGGCCATGCAGAATAGACTAATCCCCTGACTCCCCAGCTCTGCTTTAATCATTTGTTTTCTTAGCACAGTGTGATTTCAGATGCAGCCTTATGAGGTTTGACCGAGATGCAGCAGATAAAGGCTCAGAGGCAGTAAATCTTTGGACAGCTCAGTAATTAAAACCACCTGGGTTTTAATGCACATGTAAAATATATTAATATTATATAAAAATTACATATTTAAATATATATATTTACAAAACTATAGAGCTTTGGTTTTGTTTTCAAAAGCTGTCATGAAGATGACCCACTTTTTTTCCCCCCCAGCAGGATTCTGTCTAGGATTTGAGAGCCCTGAAGATGCCTCTTTTGTGGACAAGGGCACTAATGAGTGAATGAGAGCTGATGATCTTCCTGTATGCCAAAGGAAAGCCCTGCAGCTGCAGGTCCGGCTGCTCTTCACAGAGGTGTGGGCACAATCCCAGGGTATCTTGGCCTTAAGTTACGCAAGATTGGCCATGTACCCTCTGGTTCTTCCTCAGGGTTTTGCTGAAGTGCAGAGAGCTGTAGCAGCCCCTTTGCTGTGGATTGTGCCTCTCCTGTCATTTTCCACAGCCTCTGCTCTCTCTTGCCTTGCACATCACTCCCTTGGGGAAGTGATGTTCTTGTGCTTTGGGAGAAGGAGTGGGTGCTGCAGGTTACTGAGTGGGCTCCTGCTTCTGCAGGGTGGTGGATCCTGCTCTATCTGTCCTCACATAAGGCGCCTGCTGGCTTCCTGTTAGGGTATCTAAGAAACCAATTACTCACACTCCTGACAATCAGCAAATAAATCAAGCTGCGGCGATGAATGAGGTGGGAGGGAGACACAAGCAGCCTCCACTGCGGCACTCCAAAATGCCATATCCCTGCTCAGCTGCAGTGTTTCTAGGAATGGTTGGAGGCACTGTACAGCAGATCTGCATGTCTCATCTCATGCCTGCCTGACAGGCAGCAGCAAAGTCACTTGTGCCCATGGGCTCATGAGAGAGGATGAGGCACCCTCACATGGGGTGAAAGGCTGGGAGTGCATCCAGAATTGGGAATGAACCGGGGGATCCACAGGACTGGCGGCCAGGGGGGCACTTGGCCAGGGTTGTCCATGAGCTGCCATTGTGTCCCAGTGCCCCTTCCTGCCAGGCTCCTGAGGGACTGAGCTGCTGGGGGGGATGGACACATTGTCCTTACCACTCCCTGTGCATCCCAGTGCCCTGGGCTGTGTCCTACCCAAAATGAGATGTGTCAGCTCCTGCCGCCAGCCCACAGGGCTCTCCCTGAGCAGCTGGGTGAGAGGCTGGCTGTGTTTTGTGAGCAATAGTGGGACTTGAGAAACAACAGTTCATGTGTTGAGTGTGTCTGTGTGACTTCCAGCCTGAGGGCACCAAGAACACACAGGAGTAATGAACTGGTGTGAAGAGAATATTCAGACCATATAATTTTGCTGGCTGTTATGCCACGTGTGTGTCCTGGCATGCTGGGACATGGTACTGAGGTCCAGGGCAGTGGCTCTAGTATTGGCTGCTCATGTTCCTGCTGTTTTAAATCAGCATTGGTGCTTTGTGTCTCTTGCCTCCTGAGCTGATGCTGTTTAAGGGTTCTCCATAATGTTTCTCATTGCCTGGTTCTATTGAGTAACAATGGTCTTTGGACTCCAGCTTAAGTAGTTTCTTTCTTTCAGTGGAGTTTAGGTGATGGGCCCTTAAGTGACCCTGTTGGCATTGCTTTTTCTTGAGCCTTGGCCTTGCTTAAAATCAGTGCCCATCTCTCCTTCCTGCAGCTCCCATGTCCCTGGTGGCCAGGCTGGTCCTGAGAGCAAGCAGAGCAGTCAGAGCTGACAGGAAAGCAAGCCAGGAAGTCTCCCAGAATTAGGGACTTGAACCTCTCTTCAGCAAAAGCTCCTTCTGCCTAGAAATACATTTCATCTAAAGTTTATGCTTCTGGAATTGATGCACAAACCCAAAGCTTTGTCTGAATGCACTGGAGAGGCCTTGGCTGTGGGAAGGTGTGGTAAGTTATAGCAACTCTCTTGTGCACCCTGTGTTTCGTTAGTGAGCTCCAATCCTGAGTGTCCAGGACTGCATGCCAAGGATGGAGGGTTTGGTGGAGGCAGTGTGTTAATACCTTATGGCCCCATGTTGAAAACTGTGCTGGCATATTGCATTATGATGGCTTAGTATGTGTTTCTGTTTTGTATGAAACTGTTAGGGAAGCTGCATCTCTTCTCCTTCATGCATTAAATGAATTTCTAGCCCTGCCCTGCCCTGGCCCTTCACTTTTTGGTAATACTGACTAGTGCTCAACAAAACTAGCAGTTCCTTCTGTGTTGCACAGTAGAATAAAGGAACTATTAAGTCAACTTCCGTATTAGTTAGGTTTTTATCTTTTCTTGCGTTATCTTGACACATACCCTGCAATATACATAAAAGAAGTCTTCAGGAAGGGAAGAAGGAAAAATAACTAGGAAAGACTGTCTTCATATTTCAATACAAAACAGACTTTATGTCTGTTGTAGCAGGGTGCTCTGGTCCACAGGTACATGGGTCTGTACTGACAAAACATTTAATTTTTGTGTGTTTTCTTTTGTGCTTGTAACAAACACGAAGCACTTCAAGGCCAGTCTCATCCATGTGCAGTGCTGCCTGGCTGAGGGGTTTATTTCATGTCACAGATGACATGAATGAAGCAGCAGGGTAGAGGCATAAGCAGCATTTCCCTTTCAAAAGGGGCACCTTTGGAAGGGAAAGCACCTCAGGCCATCTCAGCAGTGCTTCCCAAACCAGATGAGTGCCCAGGCTGAGCTCCTGGTGCCCCGTTGTGGGTGTGTTAATGTACAGACATGGTTGTCAGCGTGTTCCTTGTTCCAGAGTGTCAGTACAGCTATCAGTGGGAGGTTTTGGTGAGGATGTGATGTGGCCCTTTCAGGTGCTGTTTATCCCACTCTCTTTGAGGGCTCCCTCGATGGCAGATGTGTCCCCATTTAGAATGGTGCCATTTTTGTTGTGTCCTTGTGCCAGTCAGGCAGGCCCTGAATAAATACTGGGATTTTCTCACAGGAGATCATCTGTTCAGATCGATGCAGTGCCTTACATCCTGTGCCAACTTCCTGCTGCTTTCTTGGATGCTGCTGCCCATATCCCTTTGCTTGCAGGGAGAATATTCCACTTGTGTCCCTGCCTCTAGCTGGGAACGAGATACACTGCTCCATTGTTTACCTCCCCTAGAAGCTGAGAGCTGTGACTCTCTCTTTGAGACAGTCTGTATTTGCATTCCCTGGGTTGGCTGGGCAACAGCTAATCAAATAATTACATTTAAAATAAAATTTAACAAGAGAAGCATGTCTAAAAATAAAGGCAAGGTGTAGTCATGCTTGTCACCAACAGAACTAGCCAGCAGTGTGTGTTCTGGGGAATGTTTCCTGAGCAATTAAGGGCCATTTAATCTTTCTTAATGTACTTAACTTTTTCTGTTGCATTTTTTAAAATCTTTGTAGATGTTCTCCTATCTTTGCAGTATGTCTGCAGATCCAGTATCTCCTCCCATTCCTTTTCCTTCCATTCCCCCCTGCCCCCTGTGCTTTAAGTACAGTCTTCTCACACAGAGCCTTCACAGGCAGCTATTCATACTTCAGAGTTTCTGCTTGTAAGCTCCAGTTCTGTCCACGTTTTAAACATGAATAAAAATAGCAGTGTTGGGGTTTTTTTAATAATAAACTGAAGGTCCCAAACAGATAATTATGCTTCCCATGTAAATAAGCATAACCCAGAAGCAGAAGAAATTCTGTAGTTTCCCCCTGTCCTCAAACCAAACACAGGAATGAGTGGGATCTTCTGGGTTGTTCTGTATCATCCCTTCCTGCAGCTGGGCTCATGCGTACAATCTCTGTAAAAATACCTTCAGCTCTGTTTTAAAAGCATTGGGGCTTCAGAGAGGAAATTTTTTTCGTTTATTTTGCATTCCACTGTGGTCATTTGGAAGCTGGTTTTGAACTTTCCTGGTCTTGTGGTCAGAAACCTTCTTCTAATTGTCAGCCCAGGAATCCAGGCCTGGACAAGGACCTCTTACACTGGGTGTGGAGCCACTGCCCAGCACTTGACCAGGCTCAGCATTTCTTTCTGCCAGTGTATAATAAATGCTACATTTACAGCTTCTCATTTGGTCTGCCATTGGAACAGAGCTGCAGCACGATGAGGTTTCTGCTGTGAGGTGAAAGGACACTCAAGGTCAGCTGTGGGCAAAAGGGATCTCACCAGGTAAGCTCTGTGAGATCAAAAGTGGCACAGAGTTTCAGGAACGCTTCTAATGAAGTGGCTGCAGCATGAAGCCCTTCTTATGTGCTTATTGTGGCACACAAGACAAGTTTGGTTAAAAGTCTGAGTTTGCTGTGGCTATAAATAACTTTGTTGGCAAATGTGGAAAAGAGAAATTAAGTGTGACCAAGGAATAACAGAAAATAGAATTTTAAGTACCTGTTTCATAACAGTCTGATTTTGGGGTGGAGATAATGGATCAGACTGAGAATTAGTTTGTCTTGTGTGATACACCTTTCATTGGAAATTTATTTAGCATATTACTTGGCACCATGCTAGGCCTGAGATTTTTGTTTGGTTGGTGTCCTGCAGACCTTGCAGCTGCCTTTTGTTCCTTGATACCCTGATGTCCTTACTAAGCAACATGAAATATTCCACGTTGGCTTTGCTGGAGCTGGTAGTGTGGCAATTGACCTCAGGAGAAGTGTTTTAAGCGTAGAGAAAGATCCAGCTGGATTTTTCTAGGTGTTCAAAATTCTGGATTGGCCTTTAAAAGGTATTTAAGAACCTGTTACAAAGAAGGTAACAATTATACCTAGGCAGGTCTGAAAAGGTAGGGAGGATGTAGCAGGTCTATGTGTTCAAACTCTGCTCATTTAGAAGTTCACAAACCTCTTTAATGAGAACACAGGTATCTAATTACTTTTGGTATGGAAAGATGTCATCTTCCTCTCATCATGCTCATCTCTTTCTGTTCATTGTGGAGGGATCAGATACACTGCCACTGGGGAATTTCAGGTTCTGAGCTCCCACATCACACTACCAAAGTGTTCAGAGGCTTCTGAGCACACACTGCAGCATGTGATGCTGTGGCAGTATTGGAAATCCCTTCAGCTGTTTGAATCCACAGAATCCCAGAATGACTTTGGTTGGAATGTAAGACCTTAAAGACCATCAAGTTCCAACCCCTCTGTCATGGGCAGGATGTCATTTACTGGATCAGGTTGCTCAGGGTCTCATCCAGCATAGCCTGGAACACTTCCAGGGATGGGACATCCCTGAATCCAGAATCTTAAAATTACGGTAGTATTGTTGTGGAATAAAGCAGTTCTCAGCACAGCTGCATCCTGAACCCTGTGAGGCATCCTGCTCAGCATCTGTGGGTCCCAGGTCACGTCTGTGGGGTCTGTCCCCCCTGCCCTGCAGACACCGTGCTTTGCAGGCAGCTCTGGTTCCCTGGTCTGACACTGCAGTGTCTTGGCCACCATCCTCCATTTGGTCTCATTAAGGCAGAAGGATTTCTATCAGCTAGTAGCTAATACAGTGTTTAATGTGTGTATCTGTGAGGCAAATTCCATTTTAGCTGGGTGGAAAGCAGTCAGGGATATCAATATTCCGTGTCCTAATGACAGCCCAGCATTCAGGATCACATTAAGGTCTCTATTGAGCTCAGCTCACTGATGCATCTTGTTGCTGGGATTTGAAAGAGTCAAATCATTTGCAAATAGGAATGGAACTTTTAAGGCTTTTGGTTGCTTTGGACACAAACTGCTGTGGCTTGAGGAGCTTTAGCAGAGCTTGGCAAAAGCCCTGGTGTATCAGCTGTAGTGTTACAGTGAAAACTGTGGAGCTTTAGGCTTTTGTTGCAGTGTTTACACACACAAAGGATATTCTGACACACCTGGCTACCAAATCTTGAGGCACTTGAAGCACTTTGAAGTTGTTCTGCTGGGTTGGGCTTTGGAGACATCAAAGGTTTACTTACAAAAGGGAAAGAAAGGGTTTGGCAGTGCTGGGCACTCTGTGAGTTGGTGAGATGCTCCTGTGGGAGCAGCAGAAGGTGAAGCATCAGCTTACAGCCATTTCCAGAGGGGCAGAGTAAGCAGATGCTGTTTTCTAGGAATTGCACCATTTACAGACAGGGGAGCCAGCTGAAGGCCGGTGTGTTAATAGGAACATGTGTAAAATGCCCCTTTATTTTGTGGTTGTATTCAATTATCTCGTCCTTTAAAGCACACAGGAAAGCTGTAGCATTTTTCTTCTAGAGATAATCTCCTCTTTGGATTAGTTGACCATTCAGATGTGATTCTTGGTACCACAGGGGAGATATCAGTGGCTGAGCACAACCCCAGCAGCTCATGTGATCTGCAGTAGTATGAAATGTTTATCAGACTCAGAAAGGAGTTTTGAGGATATTTGGGGAGGAGGAATATACATCCTAAGTTAAATGATGGAGATTCCATGATCTTTTTGTGTAATTACTCTCAGATTTTTTTTTGTCTCCTCCCATTTTCATCTAATCTTTCCTTCAATTAATGCATATTTCTTCCTGTCCACATTTAATGGTTGTAAGGAGCAGTGGTTAAATCTAACATTATGTAAAAGATGAGAAAGAGGATTGTTGTTCTCCTGCCAGTCTTCCTAGCAAGCCCCACACACTGATTTCACAAGTGGCTTCTTGGAGGCTTCCCTAAATGTGAGGGAAAGTGTGGAAGAAATGGGCATACAGATTTAGGAGTGGTAGATGGGAAATCTGGAATAGTCTTCTGAAAGGTCACAAAAAAGTAGATGAGCCACTTCAGTTTGCTGCAACAAGGAGAATTGCTACACCGAAGTATTAAATAGTGAAAGAAAAGGGCTACAAGAATAATGGTTTTAGCAGCACTCTGAGCAGGAATTTCAGTGGGATAGGGAGGTTGGTGTTTTAATAGGTGCTTTGCCAAGGGAGTCTGTGAAATAGCCAAAGAGGCAGATGGCAGTGCTGTTACAGTGCTGACCCACAGGCAGCTGTGGGCACGAGTTCATCATGAACTACACTGCAACTCCTGGGCACAGGGAGCAGGAAGGAGCTGCAGTTTTCTGTACTTGTTCCTATAACTGTCTGCAATATGCAAATATCCAAGAAATTACCGTGCTTTTAACTTGTAATTCCTTAGCACTTTATAGAAGGGAACCCACTCAAGAGCTGCTCACATAATAACAAACTGCAGCAATGGGAAAATAGGTCAGGTATTGCAAGAGAGGCAGTCTAGGAATCTACCACTGGAAAATCAAGTCTGTCAAAGTATAATGCTATGGTAGCATCAGAATGCAGACAAAAATCACCTGTGCAGCAATGGAGAAAGCTTCAGAAATCCATCTCTAATGTCCTGTCCCACAGGATGGGGTGGTTCCTTCCTGAGACAATGACAAAAAACTTGTGCACTGTACTCTTCCTTACTCATTTGCATTCCACTGATTTTATCCTTTCTGATGGTGGAAAAAACAAATTCTTCAAGGAGGGGTTCCCTACTGGCTTTTGCAGGACTGTTCAGATAGACTCAACCAGTAAAATGGATTCTTTTCTCTTTGACATTGTTTTGTTAAATCAACAATCGTACAGGGGGTGTGATGTGTGTTTTTTATTTTTGGCTGGACAGCACAGGGACAAAAACCTGCTCTGCCTGAGCTCGGGGGCCAGATCACTGTTTTGGTGCCCAGCTGTGCACCTGCATCCTGCCTTGTTCCTGCAGTCAGGGGCCAGGCACTGGCAGGTTCCAGTGCAGATCCTTGTCCTTCAAGTGGGGACTTGGCATGAGATGCACGGGGAATGCTCTGCAGGAAGGCTGCACTCCTGGGAAACTGCTCGGGGTGTCTGTGCAGGGGGTGTTTGGGCAGTGCAGGGGGAGTTAAAAGGACTCATTTCTTCACCCTGTATTTTTTGCACAGGTGTAGCACAGTGAGATGTACTTGACCCACCCACCAGACTGTGATTTGGAGTCAGATCTCTGTTGGTGGCATCAGACTCTGCATCACAAAACCAGAGAAAATGACTGCACAGAATCATTTGAGCCTTGAAATTTTATTATCTTGATTGCATCAACCAGTTATTCCTTTCAGCACCAATAAAAGACAAAAACCCCTCCATATTGTTTAAAATACCTTGTTTTTATCAGGTCTGTGATTGTGGTTTTCTTGCAGGTAAAGAAACCAATGAAAATATTTAAATTTTTCCTTTTTTTTTAATACATTTATAACAAAATGTCAGAAGGTGTGTGCTTACCATATAAAAACATTAGGTTCCAGAAGGATACAATACCGAAAAATCATTGAAATAAAAAAAGGTTATTCTTATTATAGGACTTCTAAACCTCAGCAATAATACAAGTCTTTAAAAGCATCAAGATTATATTTAAAACAAGATGGCATGGAAAAGTGAGACCTTCAGTAACAATTTGACCCTCATAATGGATAAAACTGGGAGGTTTTCAAAGTGCTTGAATTGTATTTCTGTCCTCATCCTGTAGTGCCAGGAGGAGGCAAAACTGCTTCATTAGTGAGCTGATGATATGTGCTGACACTGCTGTGCTGCTGCGTGATCCAGGGTAGCTCAGACACCAAACTGGGGACAGTCAGATCGGCTTTGTCTGGACCACCAAACAAAGGCCATTAAAAAAAACCTCCTTATTGGAATTGAGTGTTCCTTAAATCTTACTGTCTTACCCAACAAGTAGGCCTGAGGGTCTGGCCAGACTAGCTGAGAGTGTTTCTGGGATAAAACTTTGTCATGATACTGGCACAAGGCAGGTAAATTCCTGCAGCCTGCAGGACACACTTCCTCGGGCCGCAGGCTTCTCCTGGAGCCAGGCTCCAGGAGTTTCTGTTTGGGTGCTTTAGGCAGCTTCTACCAAGTGTCCAGGCTGGGATGGATAAAACTGGGCACCACTGCAATGAGATAAATGCCTTTTCCCCCAGCACAAGGCTGGGTGTTACCTCCCTGGTGCTCAGTAGCTCCGTCTCTAGGGTGCCTTTTTGTAGTGATCTAAAGTTACCAACTTTGTCAGGACCTGACACCTTCAAAACTTCTGGAAATGCTTGGTTTTTGACTGTCCTCTTTGGGTCTTTTGTTCACTTGTTCTAGAAGTGCTGTTGTAAAATGCAAACTGAACATGAGAAACAGAAGAGGTTATCACGCTTTTATAAAAAGATGACACTTCATCTGCAGTATCCCTGGTGAGGGGCAGGTAATAAACCAAGCATAGTCTTATCACTCACTTCTTGAAGATGCCTGAAATCCCAGTACAAAGTGGGATAAGCATAGTAGGGTAAGCTAAACTTGATTTCTTATAAATAGCATTCTACTTATAAATTGGGTCATGCAATCCATAAGCAAAGTAGGATTGACATCTGAAAAAGCCTTCCAGGGTTTGATCTCCCAGGCGTGGGCTCTTCAGCCCCGCCCCTTCTTCTTCTTTTTTTTTTTTTTTTTAATGCAAATATTCTATTCTGTAGTGTCTGCCTAAGGCCTGTGATGATTGATATCGTGCCAGTACAGGCATTGTCTGAGTGGATTCTCTGTGGGATATTGGATAGAACTGTAGTGGTTGGAGTGGTATAGGCAAAACTCATTTTTCTCCTGGAGGTCGCTGTCCTGGAAGGGGAAGCCTGTTCACTCCAGCTCACTGCTACAGACACTCTCTGACCCCTGCAAGCATTGCCGAGGCATTAGAAGGCACAGGATCAATGCAAAAAACCAAGGAACATCTGTACAGTGGTGCCACAATGCAGAACCTCCCAGCATCACTCCCTTGCAAAGTCACATCCCTAAGACAGTAAATTAGAAAGAACTACTTACACTGGTTAAATGTATGTGTATTGTGCAAGAGAACATTTTACAGCTAGCCAGTTCTTGAGCACTGAGGAACTAGGAACATCAAAATCTAAAATAGTTTACTTCAAATTTGAAAAAACATTTCTCAACATATCTCAAAAAGTTGACGAAAGTGGCTGATTTTTTGGTCAGCACAAAGCCACAGAACAAATTTTAAAGTAATTTAGACCATGTTAGTTTTACTGTAAATAATGTAACGTTGTTTGGCAGTAGTTTTATGTTTCTATCCCACACAGTGTCAAATTCAGCTCCTGCAACTGATACTTGGTGAAATTGGTATCAAATTGTAATTTACATTGTTAGGAAAACTATTAAAAATACCCTACCTTGTCGTTAGTCTTACTACTGAGAAATAGCTGCTGGACAGCACACAAATTGCTACTGGTACTGTTTGGGTTTTTTAAAAAAGGTTAATAAAATACAAGCAAGGTAGAAAACAGGATTAAAAAGCATTGGTTTGGGTACAAGTTTTTCTGAATTGGGTGGAGCAATAAGAAACCCGAAAAACACATTGCACATATGTGCACCCTCTGTATAAAGACAGACATACAAAGTGGGAAACTGGTGGTGCACTGGGGTAGTACACTAAAGTCTCTGATTCTGTAAACTTGAATTCCTAATTTTATAAAAAGGGGAACTGAGTCTGGTTCCATTTTTGAGTCCCCAAGGGTTACACTTCAGACTACCCCATGGTTTGGCACAGTACACTTTTAAGAGGCAGTCTCTGCTGAAGGGACCCCAGGACTGGAAAATGAGGCATAAAATGTGTCAAGACCAAGTGCAGAGGGAGAGTGTGAGCAGTGGCCTTGCTGCCTCCTTGGAAATAACCAATACTGTTAGTCCTGTACTCTCATGACTATTAAGAGTTTCACTATTTGCAAAATCAGGCTGATCTAAGTACAAGTTCTGTTGTTTACTGTAGCTAACTAAGCAAGTACCAGAGGCTGTGCAGACTGAGATTGCTAATTTAGATCTATTCTGATTTAGCTCAAGCTGATTCACAGCAGGTGTAAACTAAACCAAAACAAGAGCGTTCCCAGGAGTTTGTGGGCAGCGTAACTAAACCAGGTTACCTGATGGAGTACATCTAATATTGGGTTAACTCTTCTTAACACAGGGAATTTGTAATGCAAGAAGAAATAACACTAAACTTGAACAGGAGATAGGCAGAAGAAACTAAGTAATGGTTAAAAAGAAGGGGTCTCGTTCTCCCAACACAAACCCTCTGAAATTAAATCCCTAAAAAAATGCCAAGTCTTGTTATGGACCTGATTCTCAGTTTTTCATTATTTTCATTAAGGTTACAGAGGCTGGGTGGGTCAGGTCATGGGGACAAGATGGCAGAGGGGAGCCCCACATTTGAAGAGCTTTAGTGGAAAGAACCTATGAATCGGATGGCAAGACCCCCATTCAGTCTGTGAGTGCATAACAAACGGAGAATCATGTCTCACAGACATCGAAACAGCCTCTGTTCCTGGGAAGCAGTTACCTAAGGCCAAGAGTCACAGTTCTATTCTCTACTCTCCAGCTGGCCACATTCCACTTCCCCTTTAAGTGTACTGATTCCTTCAGAAAATTGTCAGGTTATTCTGCCTTATCAATCATACACTGTTCTACACCTTTTCCCCCCCAAATGTCACTTATGTTTATTTTTTACTCTATATCTAGCATGCATTTTACAATTCATTTCCCACTTACCCTTTCTAGCTAAGGCAGAATGTTGTCTCTGGTGTTACCAATGGCACTACAGGAATCTATTCACTCTACTGTAACATACATATCCCATACCATAATTCAGAGCTGTCCCACACATGGGAAAAAAAAGACATTACAGGGAAACTATTTCTTCTTAAGGGAATAAGTTGCATTTAGAAAGCTGAAGGCCTGATTCTGGAGTCATCATTCAGACAAAACAGTTCATAATTTCAGTGGGAACACAGCTGGAATAAGGGCTGAACTGTGTTCTTAAAGTCTTGATTCCAAATCTTTTAATTATCCTTAAATCAGACAGGAAGATACTGGTCTGCAAATTGAAGAGAGTTGTTGTTTGGTTTAAGGTCTGCCTGTCCTGACAGAAGGGTTTGCCAGTCCCAGGACGCTTTGGCTGGGTCTGGCGTGTGCCCTCCCTTCCCTGCTGCCGTTGCCAGGGATGCTGTGCCCGGTTCCTCTCCGGTGCATGCAGTGCGGGCGCATGCGGCTGCTGCAAGCACGAACTACAACTGTCACAGGCTAAAGAAAGAGAAAAAGCTGCAGCTTCGTAGTTAGACAAAGAAATGATGCAAAAAACCATTGAGCGGCACTAACTCACAGACTAAGTACAAACTAAATTGTGCTATATATTAGTATAAAAACATGTTTTAGTAAGAATGGCACTGGTTCAGAAGGAATTAGGACTTCCATCTTGGTTCCGTTCGGTCCACAGTGAAAGCATTGTAGTACAGGCCTGCCCTGTTGCCTGAGCCACTTGTTACAGTGGCTTTTGGCCACAGCCCCTTCCATTTCTTCCCTTTTTAGATCCACATTGTTGGTACTTTCTGGGAGTAGCCCAGGTCAGGTCTGGTCATCTTTCCTAACGTGGCACCAGAATAGTTCGTTCTTATCCTCTGATATTTTTGAAATATCATTCATGTTTCCCTCTTCTAATCTCTCAGAGCTGGTCAGTTTTAAGGATCATCCTCTCCTGTAGACACCACGAGACGCATTGCTACTGGTAGGTGGTCTGTCAGGCCTGCTAACTGGGTAATAAAGCTGAACTCTTCCACTTCCTGCAGAAGGAAAACAAAAGTAAGAAAAGGAGCTGAAAAATCGGTCTGTCATTCCACACATCAGAGCTCAGCCTCTTGGAACTACCTTAGTGTATTATTGAGGTGTGGGACCAGCCAGGCTTGGCTGGGCTAACGTGGAACTGCCACTCAGGGCATGGCAGTGGGCTGCAGGGAGTGAGGTGAGCCACTGGTAGAACCCAGCTGAGCTGGTCTGGATGAAATCTGTTGTACCTTTTCTTTCCATTTACAGTAATATCTGTGTTGTTCCAGACAGACTCATCTGCAGTGCTGCAGTAGGTGATCCATGTGCAGGGTATGTTAAACACATGTGAATGAGCTCCTCATTTTCACCCTGGAATACTGTACATGGCAAGGTCCTACACTAGGAAGCAGACTGCACCCTACAAGTTCTCCCTCTGGGTAGCTCATGTCAGCTTCTGCCTACATATTGCAGAGTTGTAACTTAGGTAGGTTTTCATAGGCATAAAAAACCTCCAGACACTTGAAAAGATTAAAAAATATTCAGACTGCAGGCATAGGAAAAGCATCAAGCAAAACAGTTAGGCAAAAGCTTAAAAGGAGTAAAAACGAGGTTGGTTGGTTGTTTTTGAAGAGCAGTACATCTACCAGTGCTAGAATCCTCAAACTCACCTTTACTCTGTTATGTAGTAGTACCTGCATGGTACCTGCATGGTACCTGCATGCAGAAGTGGAAAATAGCAAAGCAGCTGGTCCTCCCAGGAGTATGAGTTTAATCCAAGCAGGACAGGCTGCAGTGCCATTCAAACAAGTTTGTTGTGCAAGTTACAGCCTTTTTGGCAACTCTGAAACTCACCACTTTCCATTCCAGGTAGAGACCTTCTTCTGTATAGAGCATATAGTCAATCCTCCTCCCATTTCCCTTCAGTGATGCCTTCCTCCCCTTCTGACTGGAACTGTGGTTCTTGCTGGTGGGATAGACTAAGTATCCTTTCCTTCCTTCTTCACTCTCCAGCACCCTATTTAATTTAAAAAACAAACAAAATAAGTTTTAATGTTAAAATGTTTGCTCATCCTGTCCATTTATGCATTACCCAAGGTTCTCTCCAAATCCCTGGAAAGGGTAATCCCAGTCCCCAAGGACTGTTAAACCTATAAAGCACATCTTCTTCCAAATGTGTTTTCCAGTATGAGGCTGCACTAACTGCTGCCAGTGCTCTTAAAGCCTCATGGCAGCCTTGGCATCACTGGTGCTGTGCTAGAGCTCCCTTGTAGCCAGGAGAACAAACCCTGAGAGGGGAACCTGCTATTGGCACTGTAAGGCAGCTCAGAGCCCATCTGTTGATTTCCAACATTGCGGAAACTGGCAGAGGAGGAAGTTGTTTCCTGGACTGCTCTAGTACAAACCTGAGCACTTTGATACAAACCTCTTCATTCTGATCAGAGCAACTCCTGAAATTCCAACATCCAGCTGTACACACAGGGTGTGGGTGAGGACTGGTTTGCAGGAGCACACATCTGGGCACATGGTGGTTGGTTTTGAGCAGGTTTCAGCATCAGATTACTGTCTTGGACCCCAAGCTCTTACTTCACTAGAAATGACAGCCTAATTTACTTGAGTCCTGTATGTGACACTGCAAACTCCTCCACGTGGATGTACTCAGCAGGTGTGTTAGCACTGCCCCCACCTTGTAAGGACATTACCCAGCCCAAAGCCACATACGGAAGCACACAGAACTGAGAATTGGTTTTCCAGGTACCAATCTTGAGTTCAAGGAAATAAGATGCTGCTCTCCCATTAGAATACTTATTTTGGGTGCTTAAACCTTAACTGTAGGTTTTAAATAGAAGACTGTTAAGGCCCCAGCAACTTGATCTAACTTTGACCTTAGCCCAGCTTCGAACGTGACTTTGGACCAGGTAACCCACAAGGGTCCCTGTCACTCTGTTTTTTACATTAATCCTGTGCTGTTCTGTGTTGTTTTGCTGTTGTGTTGGATTTTGAAGGAAACTTGTTTTACCTTCCTGTGTTCTATTTAAAAGCTTTGCCAAAGGAGCACTGAGGGGAACAGACCCAACTGTGTGAGCGAAAGCCAGACTGGGACCCGCCCGTGCCGGGGTTTGTGCACACGGGTGACATCAGATCCAGCACAGGTGAGTGGCACAGCTGTGCACACAGAGAGGGCCTGCTCAGGCTGTGGTTTTGCTGTATCTGCCTTAAAACACAAGCTTTCAAAACCACTTCCTCAAAAATCTCCTTCCTTTACTTACCTGCCAAAACCTGAGCTCAAGGTTCTGTGGTTTCCCTTTTAAGAGTTGATTACGCCATTAAGCTGCATCATCAACTGTTGCAGGAGAAACACTGAGCCATGAACTTGGGTCCTAGCAGGCACAAAGCCTTTAATTTCACCTTGGGAAAAAATAAGATATTTTTGATCACTCAGTTTTTAAGACTTGACATGGATGGGTTTTATGGGGTTGGGTTCAGGAATTTTTTTAATGCATGCATGTGAGAGTGCAGAACAGAGGAAAAACAAGGGACAAACACATGTGGTATGTTTTAATGTGTGAGATTCAGATGTCTGCTTTGTCAAATTTTGGGGTTTTGGAAGGACCTGAATGGTGGCAGAGGGGACCCAGCCCTGGCTACAGTTGATTGGGTCTCAGTAGTGTTATAAGCTCTAAGTTTGGGTCAGTTGATAGATTCAAGAAGCACTTTATGTGCTTCAGCAGGTAACAATGACAGAACTCTGATCATGTAGTCATTCGATCAGAACTTTTCTTAACCCCCCTTTGGACTTAGGGAGGTATTGAAGGTTCTTAGATCTTATTGTAATCAGTTTATGAAAGTAAACTTTCTTTTATGTGTTGCTTTGTTTTAATAATAACTCACATTAAATTAGCTTATTGTCTGCACCCCATTTTAATTCTCCAAAGAGCTCTTGCAAATGATTCACTTCCTTAGATTGTTTTTCTAGGTTGGAAAGGAAGCAAGTTCTTTGATGGTACTGACCTCTTTCAAAAATTGTATTTATATTTTGCCAAGCTAATTAAGTAACAATGTAGAAGAAACTGCTGATTAGCTCTGCAGCACTACTGCAAAAAAATTATTTGCATTAATTTAAAAGGTGAATTTGTTTCAGCTTCAGTTATGTCTTTTTAAAAGTCTGTGAGTGCTGCACAAGTGCTCGTGGAAGGGAAATATTAATTTCAAATACATGAGGGAAGCAAATTGTAAATGTGCATGCATGTGCTGCTGCTGAGAACTTCACCTCCCTGTGCACAGGGTTTGCTGTTTGTCTCTCCAGGAAATCGACACAAGTTAAGGACAGCTGGCTCTGCCGTGCTGGCAGTTAAACACTGACAATTTGAGGGAACATTTCTAATTATGACTGAGTTGCACAACTAAACCTGAATTTTATCAGAATAATTGTCTTGATTCATAGGATACAAAGAAAGGGAGAATAAAATAATTGGAACTTTGTTTTTCCCTGATGGGCTTTCAGTCCTAAATACCCCAGAGCTGGAGTGTGAAAGCCCCATCCCTTTGCTGCTTGGTTGTGTAGTGCTGACCCCGCTGCAGTGAGTGAAGGAGCACCAAGAGCAGTGACTGTAAGGGAGCCATAAAGCAAAACTCCCTCATCCCAAACCTCGAGGGACCATCTCTCATTCCAGCCAGAAGCACCTGAGCTAAGGAAGACTTTTCCCACTGGTCTTGCAGCCTTTAGCTCAGTTGTGAGCCCCTGTCCAGCAGTGGAGACTGGAAAAAATTGCTTTTAAATTTTTTCATAGCTGTGCTGGAATGTGCTCTCCTACACCTGCCTCTGGTCAGGGTTCAGAGATAAAAATGGGCTTATTCCAGTGCTCCACTTGAAGATGACAATCATCTCTGTGAGATGGGATTATTTGCATGCATTTCTTGAAGCCTTTCTGAGCAGAAGCTTGTGTGGCTTCCAGGACTGTGGCAGGGCCTAGGTTGTTACATCTAGCTAATTAATTGTTTGATAATTGTAAACGAGTTGCTCATTATTTGTACCAAGTCTGTTGTTCTAGTCTGATGTTTTACCTATGCTGTGCTTAACACAAAAGAGATAGTTAAGAACAAGATGTTCTGCTGCTTTTATGGCCTATTTATTTTAGTAATGTGAAGTCCTTAATTTTATTTATAAACCAGAGAAGAGTGCTGATGAAGAAATAATTCTCTGGATAGCTGACACTGCCAATTTAAATATCTGTAAAGCTTCATCAAGGTTTATTATCAAAAAATTTGAGAATGGATCAATTCTAGGTGGTACCCTGGTTTGCTGTGTGTATGAAGAATATTTGTTAGCTACATAGTACCCCACAGCTACTGTGCTATTTAACATTTAAATGTCTTTAAAGCCCAGATCCCATTAATTGCTTTAAATTTCCCTGACTTTCTTTGCAAATTCCCTGTTTGCCAGTGCCTTGCAGAGACAGCAGGACAGGCTCCCTCAGCCCCTCATGGAAACCACAGCTTCTCCAATACATGAGCACCTCCACATCATGCACACATGCAGAGCCCTGTTTCCCTGCAGAAAGAGCCTGGGGAAATTACAGTCTCACTGAGGGGTTTTTCATCGGTGCAATAGAATTATAACACATTGCAGAAAATTGAAAGCCACACTTAGCAGGCAAGAAGCCTTACATATATTCTGTTCCCAGCACTCAAGGCTATTTTCCAGTAATCATATCCTGAGGTGCTGTGCATACCCAGAGGTAGCAGAAGTAGTGTTCTTAATTCTTTATTGATCATTTGCTTGCTCCCTGTTTAATCAGTCATGTATTTGTCAGTGGAACGTAATTTTGTTTGTTTTTGCTCTCTTCAGGGAATAAAACATAACACCCCAAAAGGAATTTAGTGACACATTGTCTGAAAAGGCCACTTTAAAACACAGGGCTTGTTTGGGTTTTGTTGCTTTTTTTTGTTTGTTTTTGCTTTTTTTTGTTTTTCTTGGGGGATGAAGGGGGTTAGGTTTTGTTTTGGTGTTTTGGTTTTTTTAAAATGCTCCATGCTTGGAGGCATAAAATACAATGTTACACCCACATACAGATTTGCATTTGCAAACTTGATTCTAGGGCCAAATTACTTTATTTTTGTTTTCCAGAAATCTTTTTCACATGTACAAAAGTTATGGTTTTAACATGTGAATAGAAATGTCTGGAAATTTTGTAAACTCTCAAATGTGCAAAGCAGGATTCGCTGTAAAAAAATTTTTTTTGGATGTGAACTAAACCCAGACCTGGTGTCTAGAATTCAGTTTCTTTGTTCAAAACTGAAAGAAAACTTCAGGGTGTGGCCTCACTTAATACATTCAACCAAGTGTCCATCTGTGCCATGAAGGGTACTGTGCTTGGTGAGTAGTTACATCAGCTGCCCATGATGTACCATTTCCATTATGTGAGTCAACAGAAACATCTGGACTGACTTCTTAATTTAAATAACTTTACCTCTGTAGTAGATTTTGGTAATGAATAGTTAGAACATCTTTTATAGTTAGTCATGATGATAAGGTATTTATTTAGCACAGTGAACTTGCCTTCATGATAGAGAAGGTGACAAAAGGATTGCCACATCCATTGAGTGCTGCTCTAAAATGTGCAAAGCTCATTAATTTCTCTCCACTGGCATATTGTTTAACAAACAGGTATTCAAGAAATTTATCTTAAGACTATTGCTAATTAAGATTTTTTATATTTCTCGTAACTCCACTAGCTCAAACCAAAGACACTGTCTCTCAATATCAAACACTCCTTAGAAGTGATGCTGCACTGGTATCACTGGAAGATCCTAAGCCACATTCCTAGTTCTGTCTGATGTGCTATTTAATTCCCCTCTGTATTTGTGAGCTGGTGCTTTTAGGTGTATTGAACTCTGCAATGAATGGGTAACTCAGCAGTTGTTGGGCTGGGGGTGGTGTTTTAAACTTTATGGGCTTTTTATTTGAGGAAAACTACATTTCCTTTTGTTGCTGCCCTTTACAGCACTGTGACCACAGAATTGGCTGCCTGCAGAGACTTTCAGACAAGCTGTCCATGTACTCTTTTTGGTAGTGCTTGGAGTTTCTTGTGCTGTGGGCCTGCTCCAGGACCAGCTCTGGAAACAAACAGACACTGCCAGCAGCTGCTCTCATCACCCACTGAAGCCAAACTTATCTGACTTAGAGAACCAGCCTCTTTTTCTTCCCCTTTTATACTCTTCCCCAAACACCGCTGGGTAAAAATTGGATTATTTGTTTTGTTTTCAGTGTATAAAATACCTCTCAATCTGAACATCTGAAATGTTAATCAGCAAGCAATGAACTTGCTTTTTACAGAACTGACTAAAACATGTGGAAAGGTTAGGAATTACATACTTCTGTAGGTTATCTGGGGTGCACACTTCCTCATCATATAATCCTTCAGGATCCAACAGGGTACCTGTGAACAGAAAGGGAGATGTGAGTGTCCCAGCACAGCTCCTGGGATGTGCCTCTTGGGAAGCTTCCAGAGGCACAGGTATGTGGGGGAAAAGGGACTGCTCTGGCTGAGAGCACACTGTGTTCCCTTCTCCACTCTCCAGACCTCCCTATTGCCTGCCACCTTGCAAATGTCTTCACACTTCCACTTTCTCATCCCCCATGTCTCTGATTAGTTCTTCTACCACAGAGTAAAGCCTCATTATTTAGTATCGTCACAGTTATTAAAGCTCCTCTGGAGAAAGTATTAATTCCTGTTCTAAAACTTCATCAAGTTCAACTGAGTCTCACCAGGTATTAAAATCTCAGAGTTCCAGGAAATCTTTTATCATACAAACCTTACAAGTTCGTAGAGTTGATTTGCTTTGTTACATCCTCACTGACAGTATTTATTGAGCACCAAATGGAACACTCTGATCAGAAGCTGTAGGATTTCACTGCATGCACAAAGTACAGAAACAATAATTTGGCTTCCTTCCCCTCCAAGTAACCTAGAGATTATTTTTAAAGTACAATATGTGGGGAAGGCATTCATAGCTTGATGCGTGAGTTCTAGAATGTGGACTGAAGTTCAAGATCTCTGCTTGGTTCTTAATTATCATTCCACAAGATACTGTTAAGGTCTATAAAATTTATGTTCTAGAAATACCCCTTATAAATATTTGTCCTCCACCAAACTCTTACTGCTGGTCAGCTGAAGCAGCTGCTGCTTAGAGCTGGCTGTGGGTGACAGACAGGGAGGTGTTCCCACACTGAGAGCTGGAGAAGGTCTTACCTATTGCCCAAAGTTTATCCTCCCCAGGACCAACTCGACACGGGTCTTTGTAGTGTGTAAACAGAGAATGCTGTTGCTCCAGCTTGTCCTCTGCAGGGAAAGAACAACCCCAAGAAAAGGCACATCAGCTCCTGGTTGTGAACCTGTGCACAACTCTGTGTTCTGCCACAAGAGAGACACCAAGCCCTCGTTTCTCCTCCATATAAATACCTAGGTTTGATTTGAGTAACTTCAGCCGTGGCTTTACTGCACAGCGGGATCTTGCCTTGGTCAGAAATTCCAGCAAATGCTTGCTAACAAAAGTGCTTTCCTATGCTTTCTTACAAAGTCTTTTCTATGAAAGATATTCTTGGTAGTTTTTAGCTCTAAGCTGAAGTGAAAGTTTTCCAACGTTTCTCCTCCCTCTGCCATTGCCATTACTTTGCTTACACAGTACAAAACTCTTGTTGAGATAGAACACCCAGAGGAGAGCTGGGCTGGCTTCCCAATGGCAAAGGGAATGGTTGTTTGTGGGCATATTCACACATCTCAGTGAGTTTGAAGATAAAACCTTATGCCTTCTTTGCTTCAGAAGAATTCCCTGACTGAATGTTTTCCAAGCTGTAACAGATAAGAGAAAGGACAGGCAATTGATAATTTGCTTGGGATGTTATCTGCAGCATTAAAGCCATTCTAAATATAATCAGCATGACCTATCAACTTTAAATTAAATTCTTCCTGGTTGCTGCTGTGCTCCTTGCATTGAAAGCATACAGCACATCAGGCTCCTAGGATCACTTTGCAAGATATCCTACAGAAATGCACACACCAGCACTTCAGACCCTGAGCAAACCAGCGAGTTCCAGTTCTGTGCAAGCTGCTTATAAACACAATCGCCATAGCCGGGAAACAAACTGGAACTCGAAAATGCCAACGGCTACAATTCCACTGTTAAATGGCAAAGAAACTGCAAACAGCTCCTGAAAACTTCCTTACAGCACTTAACACCTTTTACAAGGTTAGAACGTCTTAGCAACTCTTGAAGGCTCTCTCTTGGGATCGTCAGAATGTTCACCTGAGTTTGGAGCTGCTGCTGCTGTCATGTATTTGTCACTGTCTATGTGCCAAGAGCACGTGTGAAAATGGGAAATAAAGTCTGAAACAAATCTCTGAACTGTGAGCTGTGTCTCTTGGACAGAGCCCAGTTCACACACCAAGGATCACATCAGATCTCCTTGTGTAAAACGCTGGTCTTGCCAAGTGAAGAAGCTGCTGATCTCTGCTGAACAAAAAGGTGGAGTGAAGCAGTGCTGTGCTCACAGCTGTCGGCTCGTTTGCCATTTTGTTATTCACAGTCTTTAGTACGGCTGACTGACAGTTCATCTGTCTCATTACATCTTTCCAGCTAGCTCTCAGTCTTGAGAACACCCTCAGAACTGCAAGGAGATTGAAAAACTAATCTTTCTGGGAATCCTGGAGTTGTGGCAGATGATTGGAGGACTGACCCTCCCTAAGTTCTGCCAGGTGGGCAATGCAGAGAATTCTCTTTCTGTCTGAGCAGCCCATTGGTTTGTTTAATGTTTATTGAAAAGTAGAAGATTAAATCTTTGCCATTTTTCATTTCTCCAATTTTTCCCTTGTTGTATCATATGTCTACAGAATCTCCCTCAAAACCAAGATAGATTAAAAATGATTTATTTACAACTGTGGCACTGTCCAGGACAAGTCACAGCTGATGACACAAAACTTCACCCATCTGATTGGAAGGCTTTTTTTCTTGTGCTAAAAGGTTTAAAAACGTAATAGACTTTTACACAAGTCAGTCCAAAGCAACATGACAGTAGGTAACTTTCTAATAACATTCCCACTAAGTGTGAATTCCCTGTACAAATGTTGCCATAATGTTCTGTAAAACTGGAGGGGAAAAGTGAGTTGCAGAAAATTTGTCATAAGCATAAGGTCACTCATGGACCTAAAGACCTTTGAAAACTGTACTGTCAATATAACTAAGAATAGAAGCTTGGTATTCACTGAAACATTAAGTAGCTGTTGTAGCAGTCTGTGGAGTGAGAAAGGATACAGAAAATCATAAAGAGAATTACAGGAAGCTGATTATTGCTTTAAAAAAACTTAAGATACTCAATTAACCTATCATGCTAACAAATGTCCCTAAAACAATGAGTAATGTAAAAATGGAGGAGAGAACTTTAAAACATTGCATTAATCTTGCTTAGTACATATGGAAAGAAAGCAATCTGAAAATAAAAAAAATTAAATAGCCAGCTTAATTCCAGTTTCCAGGCTGGGTGCATTTTAAAGGGGAGGATGATGTAAACAAGCGTCAGAGATAGCAAAGATAAAATTAATTTTTATAACCCATTTTTCAATCCTCTTTAGCAGTAGTTGCAACATTTACAACTATTATTTTCAAAAGGAAATTGTTATTTTTACTTTTTCATTAAAGAGACAGCTCAGAATTGCATTAATTATGCTCTGTGCTTCTTGTGCAAGATCTTGGGTAGAGTGCCAACACTTCTCAGGTGGAGAGTCCTGACCATATGTTCTGCCTCCCAGCTTCACTCCCATCTCTCTCTCCTCATGCTGCAGAGCCCATTCACTCTCCATTTGTGATCTGACTGGGCAGACTCCCATTTCGTTTGCAGCAGCTTGTTTATTTCCTTGATGGACACCTTTGCCTCCAGGCCACTCCATCCAGCCAACAATATTGCAAGGGAAATGGTCAAATCACAGCAGATGTGTCTATTTGTGTCCCCAGCTTCTGCCTCCCTAGCCCAGCACTGCTGCAGCCTCCTCGGCCTGTGTGGCAGCTCGGGCAGCTCAAGAGCTGTTATTGACCATTTCCTTCCTCTAATCCCTCAAAAACTCACTACCACTGCAGCATTATACTTCACCCTAAGATGTGCTTGTCTGAATACAGCATTCTGTAGCCACTTACTGCTCTCCTCCACCAGTCAGAGCCCTGGCCAGCACCTCTCTGACCATTCTGAGTTTACTTTGGCTCCTAACTTGTGATGGATTTACTGTTTGTACCTATGAGCTAGAAACGAGTGAGAGAAGGGCTGGGGTTTGGGTTGGTGGTCTTTTCTACCCAATTAAACGTTTCTCCAGCTGTGCTAAAATCCTACATTTGAAGTGTCTGATACAAGTAATGAGATTAGAGATAACAGTTTGGGGATCTTTAGATCAGACAATGCTTTTTGTTACAATTGCTTCTGGTTGCTCTCTACCTCAGTTACCTGAGACTTCTTATAAAGACTACAGAATCCACTGGGTGCTGTTCCCAAATCTCCTGTTCATCCCCAAATCCTGATCTGAATTGCTGAATCCCACTTTGGATGCTACAGCCTGAGCTCCCCTGGGCACTGTCCCTGTGGTGAGCCCCCTCCCTGGACCTGCCCCGTGCTCTCTGTGTGGCAGCATTTCAGTTGTGGCCCCTCAGCCCCAGCCGCTGATCCATGTGCCAGCTCCACACCAGCAGGGAGCTCTGCTGGATGCCTGAGCTGGACAGAGCAGGGAGGCACAGAGGAGACACAGACACAGTACTCTGCACTCCGTGTTGGCACTTTAACTGTTAAAGCAGCATAATATTCATGTTTGGACAAAGCTTCCATCTCTGTGAACTCACCACCCATTAATTATGGTTTTGTGGAGTTCTTTTTCTAGTACCCTCAGCATCCAATTAAAAGAAAAAACCAAATTTCTTAAAATAAAAAACCCCAAAAGTACATAGCATCATTTAATTTTTTTCCAAGACTGATTCAGCAATGTTGAATTCTCTCTGCAGTATTAGTCTCCTATGTCTGTATATATGTACTACTAAATTATTTTTAACTGCATGGATTTAGTACTTTTTCTCCACAAAAATCCCATAACATACATGTCTCTCATCAGTAACTAAAACTGTAGGACAGTAAGTGTCTACCTAATTCAAGTGAAGCTAAACCACTGGATCTGTCCTCATTATGGCTACCACAAGTCACAAATTATTGCTCTTTGAGCCTTAAAACCCATCGTGCTTAATAATTCCACAGAGCTCATGGGATGAGCCAAGGGGAGTAGCTCACACTTAAAGCTCATACCTATTTTAGAAGTGTCTGTAGCAATTAAGTTTTTCCTAGCAAAAGCCAGTCCTAATTTAGTATACAGTCATATACTGCTATAACCCACAGGAATCAGGAACATTCCTATTCCTTTTCAGGACTGGTAGACACCAGGAAAAGGCAAACCTTGTCTTACCAGAGGAGCAGTTATCGAAGTTGAGATCTCCACAGAGTACATCAAAAGCCACCAGCTCCTCTGGATTGGCTGTACTGGAGGAGGAGGTAGATTTTCTGAATTCAGACAGCCAATCTTGAAGCATATCCAGCTGCTCACATCGAACAGTAGTGTCTCCTGTAGCAAACAGACAAACAACCAAGACAAGGAGTAAGGCCTCCTTCTAGAATGTTACTCAGCCATGTATGAGTTGCTGAGCTATTGGCAGACATCCTGAGGAAAAGGCTGCAAGAGAAGAAATGGTGTGGCCAGAAGTGCACTCATAGTGCTTAACCTGTTAGGAAGTCCATTAGGAACAACACTTTTTGATGGTTTTAAGTATCTCCTTCTGGAACCAGGCATGTCTGAAGAGATGAGAAGTCCCCTGTGCTGCAGACAACCAGCCAAAATGATGTCTCTTGCTGCAGGAGAATCTGATGCACTACATCTACAACCAGGAATTCAGAGTTAAAATCCTACTTCAGACAGAGCTAGACAGTGTGTTCTGGGGTAAATCACTTGATCTTCCTTTGCTTTCTAATTTTTAAAAATGAGAAGTTTAACTTTCAAGTGTAAATAGTAAATATACATCAATGTTGAATTCATGTTACTTATACTGTAGTAGTCCCTCTGAGGATGGGCTCTATTTATGTTCAGGTAAGAATGCCTAAACTGGAAGTATTTTCTCATATTTCTAAAGGCACGCGTTAGAAACAGGTTTAGGTAGGCAGGAATTCAGAAATAAAGAACCGGATTCTTTTCACCAGTTTCTGGGAGTTACACCAGAATGTTTTACATGAAAGGGCTGGGATTGATTGGTTGCCAAATGGAACCATCTGACACACAAAACGGCTCTTTAATTGCAGCAACTAACCACACTTAACTTCAAGCACATTAGGTGACATGAAGTCTAATAAAAAATGATTACTGTCTCTCTCTTACAATGATTACAGCAAATCATTTTGATGTGGGCAAAGGAGCAGAGAGATACATTCTAGAAACAATTTTTACTGTATTGTCTTCCCTTTTCGTTTTCACTGTCCCTATAATTAACAGCTATAATTTTACTTGTTTCAGACTTTCAAAGATACATCAAGTCAGAACACCATTACTTTTCTTCAAAGTAAAAGATTTGTCTTCAAATGCCTGAATCAGAAGGAAAAGCAGCAAACCCAAAATTACTTAGTCTGAGTAGAATTTTACTTTCACATAATTTACTACTTTGTAAAACCTATTTCAAACATCAGTTATGTATGTCCAGAGCTGCTTTTAGAGGCCACTGTGGAGATGGTGAATATTTAACTCTACACCCTCACAGTTTATTAATCTCTCATCTCAACTGCAGCTGTCACCAGGACTCTTTAGGGACTCTTAAAAAGTGAGCTCTGCAGCATTAGCACTGTTACTGCATTAGTACACACAGACTCCAGAGTCCTGGAGTCCCCTTAGGGCTTCACCTTCCAACCACTATTACCCTGTGAAGGGTTGGAATTTCAACAACAGCTTGGGGCAGGGGTGAGCAGGAAGGTGTTAAAGCAACAGTTAAGCACAAACAGAATCAGAAATGTTCAACCAAGGATTATTTGACACAATGCTAAATAAAAGAAATATTGAAAAGACCGTGACTAGGGAAAGAGGGTTTTAAGTAGGTTCTGACATTGACTCATCTCTTCAGGCTGGTAATTCCAACAGCAAAAAATCTGATCTTTTTCTTCTGCTTGTGTTACTCCTAACAAACCTTTACCAGCTGGGCTGTAATATAAAAGCAGATGCAAGCGTTTCCCAGATCTATTCCCTAACCTACAGTTTCTAGTTACTTGTACCTCAGGTTTACATCGTATCCTACTCACACAGCTTGGCACAAATGCAGACCAACATACTCTTGGGAAAGCCCCTTGCTATGACAGCACAAGAAAGCCCTACAGTGAAGATGGAGCTAAACAAAAGCACGGGAAATAGGTCAGGTGGAATAAATAGAGCCTGGAGCAGGTGACACTCACTACAAAAGGTGTGCGTGACTAACAGATCCATTCTGCTTAGCTCAAGATAGGGGTGAAATTACAGATTCATGGAATGTATGAGCTTGTGAAAGGGACCTCTGGAGATCACCCAGTCCAACCCTTCTGCCCAAGCAGGGGTCACCTACAGCAGGTTGTTCAGAACCACATCCAGTCAGGTTTTGAAAGTCTCTGTGGTTGGAGACTCCATAAACTCTGGGTAGCCTGTTCTGGTGCTTGACCATCCTTGCAATGAAAACAATTTTCCTTTGTTTAAATGGCGTTTCAGTTTGTGCCAATTCTCCCTTTACTGACTGCCAATTCTCCCTTTACTGGACCCCAGTTGAGGAGAGGCTGCCTCCATGTTCTTTGCACCCTCCCGTCAGGTATTTACCCTTTGACAAGAGCTTTCTCCTCCTGAAGCTGTCCCAGCTTTCTCATTCCTGGTGAAGCTTATTCAAATTCATGGACTGTCCTCCTTTTGCAGCATCTGAATCTTCCTCTCCTGTCTCCTCTCCTTAGGCTGTACTTTCTTCTGACATGCCATTGTTTCCTCGTAATGTAACTTTAAAGCATTGTGCTTGTTGACAAGAATGCAGTAAAATCTCGTTCCCCACAAAGTCCCAATTACATAAATTGCTTCATTTTCTAAGATGGGCTTTTACATTCCTGAATGGCCAAGGGTTTTTTACTCATTTTCTGTGAATTATCCATCTGGCATGGCTTCACCAAATGAGAAATAAAATAACAGGACCATTACCACATGGGCATAAAACTCAGGCAGCAACCTGTCTTAGATCAGCATGAAAAATATAGCAAATCACTTAACTGAATCACATAAAGGTAACATTCTCCAAAACAGAAAAATCTTGAGAAAAACAAGAGACACGCAGGCAAAATGATGTTGTGTCTGATAAGATGCATTGTTGTTACTAGAAAAGCATTTACTGCACAGTGACATCCATCTCTCTCTGAGGATGCTGAGCCTCTGTAACAGCCCTGTACAGCTTTTAACCTCAGGGCTCGACAGGTAAACAGTAGCCTTGGAGCTCTGGGAACATGACTTTCATCTGTCTTTAGCAAAGTGTAGGACTTGTGACAGCCCAGCAGCCCTGACTATCCCCACTAGAGGTCATAGAATAATTGCTCTTCAGGGCACTACTGGGAGCAGGGGCATAAAGTCAGCTACATTTCCAAGACACAAGATGGGATCTCTCTAATGAATCCCTCTAATGAATGACTTGAATGTAACTGTTTTCTGAGATTAGTATTATCCAGCTCGCTGCAGCTCTCAGCAGGTACTGCACGTATCCACATGCAAGTTACTACTCAGCCCTGAGTCTCAGCATCTCCCAGTGATCAACAGCTTGGGAGATGAAGATAAGTGAATTCATCAGACACCCAAGTAGAAGAGAAGCCAAAGTTGCATCCAGAACACTCAAGGGAAGAGACACTTCAGGAACTGCTGCTGAAGTGAAATACCATCAGTAAATATTAATGGCAGAGAACTAGGTAGTAACTCCCAACAAAGGTTCGACTTCTTAAATGTTCAGACAGAATTGGTGATATGACTGCCACCAGGGATTAGCCAGAGAATAGAGAATACAGAATACAATTTGTACTAATTGCTCTGCACTCTTTTCTTCAGTAACTGGCCTGGAAAAATGCACATAATTGTGTTGTGACTGGTTCCTGCAGTCAGCATTTCCAAATTCTCTGAAAGCTCCTTTCAGCTTCAAGTTTTGTGGAAGGATGAAAGGGTGATATGGGAAACTTCAGCCAGCATAAATAAATACTTCACCTCTGTTCATTGTAGAATAATCATACTTGCCCTTTCCATTCACTTTGAAAACACTTGAGTGAAACCCTGGCTCCAGTTAGAACTCAGGCAAGTACTATACACTGGCTGTTCTGTCCTACTCTGAAAGACATTGGGAGGAGCACTATGGTTGTAGGACAAAGCAGATACAGGCCTAGTCACAGGAAATTAAAAGGTCTAGTGGAGGCACTGCGGTATGGGATATATTGTCAGGGAATCTGGGGAAGAAGAACAAAAAAACTTGCAAAGTGTAGGATGTAAAGCCTAGTCACAAGGAAAAATCGTTTCCACATCACAAACCAAAGGCTTCAGTTCAGCTGTGAGATAGACTGTGTCACACCTGACTGTGTGCAGACCCCTGCACTTGTAACACTTAATCCAGGGTAGACTGAGGAAATAAAATAAACCAAAGTAAGAACAAACCACCTAAAACCCCAAAGGAACAAAGCCCCCTTTTACTCTGCCAGGTTACTTCTCAGCTAGGTCAGGTCCCCAGTCATGTGCAGCACAGCCTATGACAGCTGGGGTAGCACAGCTGAGAGGAGAGGGAAGGACAGGCTGCCCTGGGGTGGATATGCAGGCTCTGCTACTTCAGAAGCATCTGTGGAATCACTGCCTAAGGATGCTCAGCACAGGAGTTAGTCCTGACTGCACAGTTTGAAACACTGAGAGAGCTTTCTCAGTGCTGAGTTCTGCTTCAGTTGTGTGTAGGCTTGGGAGCCTGAAACTGGGGCTAGAATCGTGTGGGTTCCCAGCAGCTGGACTGCCAGTGGCTACATTCACACTAAATGCAGAGCAGGGATGTGAACAGGTTATGAGATAGCATCCAGCAGGCTACATCATTTGGGTTGGGGCTGGAGTAGCTTGAGGCTTACTCTGCATTGATGGCTTGGTGGGGTGTCTGAGAGCTGTGACTCAACGGGACTTGGGATGTGGGTGGATTCAAGGCAGCAAAACCTTCCAGAACATTAATCACTGACTAATCAAAAAGACATAAAAGAACCATGTAAAATTAAAAGCCCCATGGAAAATAATTACATCAAATCTCATTAACGGATCACTTCATTTGTCACTGAAATGCAACTATTTCCACAGTGGAAATGAAGAGCTTCTTCATAGCAGCAACCAGTATCAGGCAGACACCTGAGAGGAAAAGCCACATCTAATTCTAAAGTTTCTTGAAAAAGTTGAGGGTCAGATCTGAACAAACGGTAATTGCTCAGGACAGAGTTGAGCCAGCACATCCCTTGAGAAAAGCATTAGTAGCTGGTCCCTGATCACAAGCAGTGGGATCGTTTCACTTTATACTTACGTAAGTATCGGAACTGTCAAGTGTTAAGTTTATGTTTTATGTATCCTAGAAGGGATAACAGGTTGCACTCAGCCATGTGTGACAAGATGATTTAAATGGCTGACCTTATAAGCACTGCTTGTTTTTATAGATACACATCTTTACATCGTTAAACTGGATTTTTGGATAATTTGTTTAATGTGTGAATGTTATGAATCAAATGATGCAAATCAGAAAGCACAGCTCTGCCGAACTTACGAACTTTAGTTTTCCATTTCATTACATAAACAAATATGATATATCTAGGGACAGACTCTTAAATCATTGTCTGCTCTATTTGAATGTAGGTTGAACCAATTAAGCCTAAAAATACGAAGCAGGAAAATAAAAGGTTGTGGTTTACCCTTGGACAAACTTTAGGTTGACTTTGAAAATAGAACATTACTTCCCCTTTCTTCTTCCCTCCCCTCTCTTCCTCTTTAATATTTTAGGGATTTCACAATATGGTTATCAAGGACTAACTGAGAATACATGACTGGGTAGTAAAAAGGAACAGGACTGAAAACTAGAAACAAAACCCAAAAAACTAAACTAAACTGGAACAGCCATAAATCTCAGCTCCACAAGAGCCATCTCACAGTCCATTACCGTAAGTTAAAAATAGAAAAGCAGAGAAGGATGTTACATTGTTAAAAAGTAGCTGAAAAATTCATTAATCTTTTTTAGAACCATCCAGTCTCTCTAATGGACTTGAGGGACTGGCAGTTTTGTTCCCAAGCCCCTGTGTCACTGAGGCAGGGATGGAGCAGCAGAACGCTGCCGTATGCTCAGCACACGGGTGCAAAGCTCCACCGTCCACGTGCAGCCCCGGCTCGCCTCGGTCCCAGCACATGGGCTGTCAGCAGCCAGTCTGACAGGGCTGTCCTGCTTCCAGCAGCCAGGAGCACAAGGATCACAGTCATATTAAATAAATGAAGGGTATCCAAGCCTCTGGCTAAATAAAAGGCTGATCATACCCAAAGTAAAGTTCTGTAGATTTGGCTTTTATTACTACACCTACTCAACTACAGAACTGCTTTTAAACATATGACCAAGAGAGTTTTCCAGGGAGTATATTAACTTGCTAATCATTTATGGATTAAATTTGCAGGTCAAAAGCCAGAGAATTTTGGCTTTTTCCACCAGAAATCAGCAGCTAGAATTACTGTTCCAATATGTATCTTCTGACTATCCCCCAGTTATGTACAAAGAAATTTTTGTTTATATGCTGATCCTCACAGTATGGGTTATTAAATGCTGTTGAGTAGCAATGATAGTCATGTATTTCAAAAATACCGGTATTTGGTTAAGAGGGAGCAAAGTTCCCAAGGGACATTTTTTGTTTGTGCCCTATGATAATTACTCTGAGACTGAAGATGTGAAGGGTTGGGGATACTTGTCCACCCTTCTTTGCAACACACGCTGCACTTGACTGTCAGAAACACAGGAGGGGCAACACTCTCGCTCCTTGTGCACAGAAATACCACCACAGGCCTGGAAATTGTGACAAACTAAGACATGAATCTTGGGACAGTACCTGCAATAGCTTGCAAGTGAGTGCAGGAAATGTATCCCACAATTCTTTGGTCCTGAGGTGTACTTCCCACTTGCACCTGGAAGGGAAGAAATGAAAAGGTGATTAATGGAAGAGCTCATACAACTCTACTTCCAAGCCCATCCGTGCAGCCTTTTTCACCACTCTTTCCAGCCAACTCCATTCTGAAAACAGACATAGACACTAAACCACCAGAGACACACACTGGGGCTTACTGGTCTTACTGGGGCTTGTGGCCAGCCCCTTTGCACATTTCCATGTTCAATGTTTTGATTTTGATCTGCAACATATACAAAACCTTACTTTCTCCTGTTCTTTGCAGTCCCACTCGTTCCCTGTCCCAGCTCTTGTTCCTGTGTGAGATTCAGGCCCACCACTCAAGTGCTTTATAAAACTAATATTATCAGCAGCCAAATTCTTGGTACCTGTGTATGACTAGAATGTAAAAGGAAAAAATGCCAAGGGCATCTAGGGAAAAGGATGAAACATGAAATAAATATTGGTTTTGATCATGTTTTCTCTATTCCACGGCAAGTTTGGGATTTTGATGGATTTTTTACATTCTTCTACAAAGGTGTTGGGGGCCTTGGTGTGTCTCAGCAGTGTTTGTGTCCTTCAGCTCACAGCAGCAGCCCCCACGCCTGTCAAGCAGACAAAACACTATGTGAGGTCCTGTTCTTACACACAGAAAGGAAGGGCTTCCAGGGAAGTTGGAATGGAGTATAATTCCTCATCTATATTATAAGCTACAATTGTTTAAAAATGTACTTGCAGGTAGATGCACAAGCAAATTAGAATCAAGTTCTGATTTAGGTTTTCAGCTCTACTGAGGATTGTGGCTTAGTTCAGGACTTAGCTGCAAATCAAAATTCCCAATGATAAGGGGATCAAGTTTTGGATTGTGGCAAGAAACTAGTTTGAGTGTATGGTTTTCCTGTTGACAGTTTATGTGGCAACACTGCATGAATTAAAGAAAATGCCCACAGAGGAAAGTTGTACCCAGGGCTCAGAAAACACCACCACAGATGACTCTACTTCACAAGGCTAGGCTCAAATTTTATCTGACACCTCTAATAACAAGCAGAGCTCCACTTCATATGGACACAATTTTGTCAGCTTGGTTGGTTTTCTTGTTTTTCAGCTATTCAAGAACCATCTGATTCATTTTATAACTGAAAAGGCAGCTTTGCAGTAAGTGAATTTAGAAGTCATTTGTACTTAACAATGCCTTGTTAACTTTGCGGGTTTGTGCCAGCCAGGGGAGTAGATAATAAACAACTGGCATTATGCTGTCCTCAGTCTGTGCAGTCCTTTTTCAGACAGTTTTACAAATGGATATTGATGGTGTTCTTATTGCTGTTCCCATACAGCAAACCTGCTTCAGGGAGCCAGAGGGAGACAAGGAAAATACAGGCAATCACTGGTGCATCCACCCCCACAGGAGGAGATTCTCCTGAACTCACAAGGCTGCAGCAGTCTCAGAGGATGGGCAGCCCTGCTGGATGGCTGTCAGGGACTGCTGCAGGAGCTGCACTGCACAGACCTCTCCCTCCTCCTCAGGCTGCCTGAACCTCTCAGTGTCACTGCTGAATCATGAGCAGCTCTCTCTCCAACTCTTTTATGCAACATATGCCATTCCAGTAGAAAAGTGGGAAACAGTTTATCTCCTTTACTGTCTAGGACAGGCAGGTGTATGAACCGTGTTGTCCAAACTTAGTAATTCAAAATCAGAGTTTCTCTTCAACGCTGTTAAGAAAATCCTAAACTATAAAAAGTCTCCACTTGTTTGCAAATGTGCAGTGTCTCCTGCAGCAAAGGACAAGTGTGGATGTCACACACCTCTCAACATCATCCACCATAATCACTCTGGAAGGAGAATACTGCACATAAAGTGTTCTGCCTTTTAGCAGGAATGTGCTCCTTATAATCCCCTTATTGACTAAAACAGATGGAATCATTTCAGTGTTTCTATTCAAAAAGCATAAAAGATTTAAGTCTAAAAGCTGAACATCCAAACATAAATCATAGCCCAACTGAGAAAAAGAAGTCAACTCAAACTGGCTTTAGAATTTCCTGTGCAGCCTTAATGGAGTGCCTGACACGGCTCTGTACTCCTCAACCAACTTATGCATAGGATCACACTAATTTCCATTAATCATAAATAAATATGTGTTGTTCAGTGTGCCTGTGTGCACAGATCTGTGCTGAAATGGACTTGGCATCTTCTGCTCTCAAAGAATGGCAAGAAATGGCCCAGGATAAAGCCTGGCTGTGCTGTATGGAGGGGCTGAGTGCCACAAATGCCCACAGGGACAGTGCCCCAGGGCTCTGCTGGAACACACAGTCCCACAGGGAAAAGAGAGGGGCTTTCATAAACACTCTGATAATTAAAAAAAATAAAGCTCAAAAGCAAGAGCTGAGGACATTAACATAATTAGAATTTCCTTGGAAAGTGCCAGCATGGAAGTGCATCCAAAGCAGCTCGTCTCCCACATTTCGCATTTCCTCCAGCTCTTTTGACTTTTAGGGGTTTGCAGTTTCTCGAGTGGCAATACTGATGGAAACCACTAAACAGAGTATATTTGGTGTATAATCATAATGGAGGCAAATATTTGTGACAACTACTAGGAGAGTAAATAAATACCTCTACAGCCTCCTAGTCAGTTCCCAGCTACAGTAGAGGCACTACTGTATTAAATATGATCTGAAGTAAAATTGTAAGAAAAATCTGTTTATTCAGTCTAAGTTGGTATTTCACAGATGGACAAGGACTCTGGGTTGTACAGACAGGAAACCTACTTGACTTCTGAAATATTCCAAGCCCTATAATTCTGCATAAAAACATTCTCTTGTGTGGCCAAGTACTGTAGCTATTTCAGACTGTTGCATTTTCCAGGGTTCATTGGATGGTGGTGCCTCAGCCGGGGCAGCGACGTGGCAGTGCCACAGGAGGAGAGCACTGAGCCTTCAGCTCAGCCTCCAACGCGGACCTTGGCAGGAAGGCTCTGCTTCCACCAAACCAAGTCAGCGCTTCACAAACATAATTTTAGCTGCTTAACACAGAAGTGACTTCTGCAGTCACATTTACAAAGGAAATACATGTAAACAAATAAGCCAGAGTGGCTCTGTCACCATAAGCCTGACTGGAGTTCACCTCAGCTGCTCTACGTTGGTTGCTGTGTGTCAATAACACATTTATTGAATCATCCTTCTGCAGGGACCTACTTCAGATACTGCTTTCTAAAAATCATCATCCAGTCTCAGTTGTGCCACGACCCACTCTTCTATGTGTATGGAAATGTACAGGAAGATAATATCTAAATATAATGTCCCAATGTTTTAAAATAGGATAATTATTATAGGAGGAAAAAGGTATGTGATAACCCGTTCAACTCTAGTGTTACCAACGGGTAACATTAAAACTGAGAGAACCTATTTGTGGTTTAATAGTGTCCCAGTTATATAATTTTCACTTTAAAAATTAGCATTTTTCAACATTATGCTAAAATATGCAAGATAATTCCAATTCTTACTACATTTGCAATAATCAAATTAGTCAAACATTGAGAAGCTAGGAGTGGATTCAGCTCCCTATTACACCACTGACCATTACATCTTGTTTGCTCTTGGGAGGGGGGCATGAAAAGCTCATTACAGATGGGAAAGAGACTTTTTTCCCTCAGGGGGAAATCCTACTAAGGGTGTGTTTGGAATCCAAAATACCAATTTCTGCTGCTACATATTTATATTTGTCCCCTACCTGTAAATTAAATAAAGAAGTGCAAAACTGACCTCTCTGAATTTTTGTTTTCCAAGTACTGGCTGTGTCAAGCACACAAAAGTACTTGACATCAAGTACTTTTTATTAAAAGACTTCATCTCAGTGCCTGGCACATTAGTGCAGTCTGTTGGAGAGACCACTCTGGGACTGTGCTGTGCTGTGCAAGACTGGGTATATTCCTAGAATTGTTTTGCAAAAGCTTGTCCTGAATGACTGAGGAGTGGTCTGTTCTCCACTGAGACTGGTATCAGGTAATAAACTGCTCAGGAAAGAAATCAAGCCAACAAGGTTATGGCAGAAAGATTCTTGTTGACAGGAAAAGAAACTAATGAGTAGCAAGAGCTGAAATTTTAGAGCTACAGCAAGGGAAAAGAACTTTAAATTCAATCACACTGCTTGCTATCGTGGGATTTTCCTGAGCTAACTGGAAATCTTGCACATCTCATGTTCCCCATATGCTAGCATAGTAAGTATACAAAGCTGCAAACTTGACAAATACCTTGTCTCTTAAGAGTTTATATTTACACACATCTGTTCCAGCAGTGCAAAACAGTTTTATCACATCTGGATGTCAAGAAAAGCATCAACAGATACTTAAACAAAACCCATGGGAATGCTACCTCGAGACTGGGGTATTTCTTCACCATCTTGAAAAACAGCTTCAAACAGGTCATTGCTGTGTTAGTAAATCATCAAGTGCTGGGAAGGAAATGTTCTTTACTGATTAAAAATGTGAGTTGTGCATGAGAAATCTCACTTGATTGAAGAACCAGTCTAGAGTCTCAAATATTGACCAATAATATGTACACAAAACCAAAACATTTTTTATGAGGAGAACTTAATCTTTAGTGACATTTTCTAGAAACTTCATATTGCCAGGAGGGAGCCATTCAAAAAAATCCAAAGTAAAGCAGATAGTTTCTTAAATGTGTACCCTCCGAAGCAAAGGAGTCATTTACACAAAAGTCCAGGTATATACCATTGCCTCTCCCTTCAGGGGAAGCAAATCCTGGTATGCAAACCAGATGAGAGCTAAAGTTTTGTCATACTCCTGGAAAAAGTTCTTCATGAAGTCACCCCAGAATCTCCATGTGACCAATAAAGCCAGAGCTGGGAAAGGTAAATAACCTGCCTGAGACTCCTTCAGGCAGGTGGGATGTCCACGGCCTAGCTCCAGCTTCAGCCAGTATAGTTCAATCCCATCTTGGGCTGTAAATGAGCAAAACCATCCATTTCATCCACTCAGATGACCATGAAGGTGTCAATTTTGCCACTGCAATAAATGTGAACCATAGTACTGCTGCCTGCATTGCTCTTCTGAAGAGGGTAAGTCACCAAAGTACAGAGCTCTACAGGAAATGAATTCACAGTCACGACAGGAACCACACTAATGATGCTCATATTATGAAGAAAATCTAACCAGGCTGAAAGCACCCCTGCGTGCTCTGGGGGGGAAAAAACCCTCTCTCCCTAAAAGCATGAACATTGCATTTGTAAAGAACATCATCTGCACAGGGGCCTTGAGTAACTCTCTGTGTTGGAAATAAAACACCCCAGAGAGAGAGTAAGTGCAGGGCACAGGAACAGAATTTACAGTCGATGTGACAGTGACTTACTCCCACAGAAATATTCATCTTACCATATGTAGCCAACATTGTTTAAGTTCAAGGGAAGCTCCCTTAAAAAGAGCCTGAGATTCAGCTGAATTACTGTGGATAAAGCAGCTGAACAGGCACAAGGAGTGGTATTTCCACACACTCTCGGGGTTTGGGTCTCTGGGGTCGATGCTCTGAGATGTGCTGGTAACAGGCTTTGTACCTCCCTATTTCCACTGCACTGGGGATGGCATTATGTAACCCAATGTAATTATAATGAGCAAACGAGGAAGAGAAAAGAAAGACATGGAAAATACAGGTTTTTTTCTTTCCAGTACAACATTTGTGTAATCTTCCGAATGGTATCAACTCCTGGACTTTTTTCCCATTTCAGCAAATTTCCACCACAAGCCGGAGAGTTGGCATCAAGAAACTGGCTAGGGCAGTCAAACTGTGTGCCCAAGCCCTCATTCCTGTTACTGTTAAGAGAAGATGCCAAGGAGAACTTGCAGCTACTCCCATTCCCACTTCAAACATTCCTGTCCTACAGAGATGACTTAGATTAGTCATAACACCCAAGAAAGATGTATTTTTGGTTAGCTTAGACATGGTGCAAAAAGATCTATCTTATTTTCAGTCCTTTAACAGCTCTGCCTTTTTTCTTCAGAAATATGTAGCAGCTCCTAAAGAAGACACATTAGTTAAATCCCTAATTTATTATTATAAACATGTTATTTTTACATTTATAAACATGTTATATAAATATAACATATTTAATAATATGTTATAAATATAAATAACATATACATGTTATTTATATTATATTTAAGTATGTTAAAGAAGTTTAAAATGTTATAAAAGTCAGCTCAAAATTGTGTGGTGCTCTGCAATTCTTTCTAGCTACATTTGCACTTGATTATTGCAGAATCCTATTTTTTCCCACCTGCCACATGATAACAATTACTGTGCCATGGACTCAGAATTTATTTGGCAAAGCTTCTTTCAGCTTATATGTGAGGGAAAGTGCCTGTAAATTGGTGCCACGAATGAAGGGCTCTTCCTCTTCTGAAGAGAATAAAGCCCACAACTCACATTTTCTCAAATCTGTATTTCATTCTGCACAACAGTTTTTATTTGTCCCCAATAATGAAGGGGGAAAGGACCGTGATTAATAACGTTAATTATATCAAAGTGAAAGAACATGGTACAGTGCCATGGTAGGGTCTTTTTGTTCTTTTTTTAAAAAAGTCTCAGTCAGTTTATTGGACTCCATCCAATTCCTGCATTAACATTTTACAGCAGAAACTCAGCGTGTGGAAAATGTTTAGGTTACCCTCCTGCCTCAAATGGCACAGCTTCAGAGTCATCTAAACAAATGCATGAGCAGCACTAGACATTTCTTTTATACATCTTGGGATAACTGTAGATACTGGACAACTGATCAAGGACAAGAAAATCTAACCACTGAAAACTCTAGGTGTTCTTTTACTGGAGTCAGAAAGCAGCCATTCCCCTTTCCTGTGCACTCCTGAGATCCTGAGGTTCCCCTCAACACAGCGTGGAGCTGCAGCAGCTGCCCCTGCACTCCCAGCCACAGCACACACGGGCTGGCTTGGGACAGCAAAGGCAGCTTAAATTACCCAAGCAAAATGCATCTGCATCAGAAATGTCAAAAAGGAGAATCACAGAGGTTAATTCAGGGAACCCTCATTTCCTCACACAAAGCAGGCTCCTCAAGAGGAGAAAACAGTAAAAATTGTGCTTCAAAGCAGCTTCACAATCAGAGCTGCTGCTCCTTCTACCATCTGTTACCACCATATCAGCTCTTTGGAAAACAAGTTGAGCTTTGCACACAAAGCAAAGGTTGCTAGGTTTCCTTTAAGCAATGAATAATAACACGTTCTCTGCACAATTACTGTACTCCCTGAGAGCAGCCTTCATTTTCAGAGAATTTGAAAAGTAAATCTGTTAATAACCTTAGGAATTAATATTAATTAAATGTAAGTTCTTCCAGAAATTTAGCAAAATCCACAAGAAATTCTTTTTCCTTTTGATTCTGAAGAATACTATGAACTGTTCAAACTTCCCACACCAGACTGTACTTTTGTATTATGTTCACATACTGTGTTTTAACTAAAACTCTTATTTTTGCTAAAATTGACTCTCTTGGCAGATGCCGAAACCCAGAACAGTTTCCTACCAGGAACAGTAGGAAGAACAGCCTTCTACACAACATACTTCTGTATCTCCCAGTCCCATTGGGAGGAAGAAGACTTCAAAACCTCTCTCCTCAGTTAACAGCCATTTTGAGAAGGATGCCTCTTTCACTCACCTCCCCACCCTGTGCATCTACATTTCTTGGATAGCTTAGATTTACATTACAGTTACAACTATTATAATTTAAGGATAAGAGAGGCAAAATCTGTCAGCAGAAGTGAGTTTTTATTAGATGGCTACACCTGGAAAAATACAGACAAACTCACCAGGTCAAGTCAATGATGCTTTCCAGTTTTGTTGCGCTGTCCAAAACTTACACAGTGTCCCTGGTAGAGCATAGCTAAGGCTCCACACTAAATCCTCTGTCTAAAGAAGGATGTTGACATTTTGAAACCTTCTAGTAAATTACAGGCAGGTGATGCATTACACAGTTTCTGCTCAGCACTCATTGACACCTTTTAAACTTGATTTGACAATGTTGATTCGTAAAATCAACATTGAGTTTCTGAAAAAGATGTGTATTTTATAATTCCCTTTAAATCCATCAAATCCAGGGTGTATTAACATTATGTGTGTGTCAAACCAGCAGCTGCAGAGGAGCTGAGACCACTGCAATCTGCACCACGTTACAAACAGACCTGTCCAAGCCAGCTTTTCAGTGCCAGTCACCAGCACAGCGTCTGTGCCCAGTCCCACTTCCCACCTCTATCTGCAGCAGAGCAGCAGCAGAGACAATGGGAGTTATAAAACCCATAAAGTGACTCAAGGGCTCTTCTCTTCGGCGTTTTAAATTAATGTGAAATGCAACGCTAGAACAGAGAGTCATGGCAGAGTCTCCCAAGGGCCCAGACTGTCAAAGTATGAAAATGGATTGGCTGATTTATGTATTTGCTAACTTCTCCTCCGAGTCTTTAGTGGCAACTAGGAACAATGGTTTAACACTTCAGACATGAAACTGTCACTTGGATGTGACATTTTCCCCCCTCATATATGCTATTTTTTTCTGTGATTGTGAGACTATAAGACTTTCTTTTATATCCTAGTGAGACCTTCAGATTGGAGTTAGAAACACTGGTAGAGTTTGAAGAGTTCCACGTGCTAAATGCAAATTAATCCTCCAGCTTTGCAGAAAATGGACTTCACACAATAGTTCCTCACAACTACGTCATCCTCATGTCTTCATCCTGACCTGGAAAGCATCAGCACATACAGATGGAAAAACCAGTCTGACCTCAGTCAGGGAAATGCCAGCAGTAGCACCATTTGTGGCAGACAACCTTAGAGGAGGAGAACAGAGGCACACTTCCTTTGCACAGGTCCCCATACAGCTGTGATGTAGCATGAAACAGCGCTAAAAGCCTCTGTAACTTACTTCCAACTTGGCTCCTTGGTTGTGACACCCTAGGTGCTAAGCCACAATCAAATCCCTTTACCTTCCTGTACTTTAGTTTCTCCTTCTATTAAGCAGATATTGACCTTTCTTCATTATGCACTCTGAGATGTAGGAATGAAAAGCAGTAGGTAAGAGCTGATTGTTATTACAGCTACTAATAATAATCCTTGAGCTCTCTAAGTCTCTCAGGTAAAATAACTTTGTATGACTAAGCAAATCTCTCAAATCCTTCCAAATCTCTACCTGAACTTTACAATCTTGATAGTGAAGACAGGGCACAGAAGATGAGGGCAATGGAAAATCATTTCTTATTCACTGGAAAGAGAACCTATTCTACAACAAAAAATGTGCAAAACACTTGAACCAGGGCAGTAGGGATCTGTTTTGTGACAGAGTCCCCTGAAGCAGTTGTCATTTTCAAATTATTTCAACTTTCTTTAAATATTTCGTTCTGAGACCTTTAATTTATCTCCTTAACAGTTATATTTGTAGTAAGGAGACAATCATACTTATTAAACAACAATCAGATTATTTCTCTGAATGTTCTTCTGAATTTAGATCTGGGTCTTTCTTAAGGTTCAGAATAATTGGAATGAAGGCTTCATCCTTCCCATGAGGGGAAACATTAACTGGCTTTGTTCATATTTTCAAAACCTGTGAGTCTTCTCCCCTCAACTGCTATCCATGACTTTTGGCTTTTAACAAACACAGAGAGCAACTGCTCCTTTACTCAGATATGGAAGCTGTGTAAGGGGAACAATCTTCGTAAGAATCCTTCCGAAACAAAACTCAATTGATGCCTTTTCTACTTCAGAAAAGGGGACACTGCACTCCACAGGAGTCAGGAACTTAAAAACTCAGGGTTTGCATAGGACAGAGACTCAGCTCCATGCCCCTATGGAGTGGGAAGCAATCAGGACACTCCTGTTCTGCAAGGCTCTCTTGCTTTCTTTAAAGCCAGAGAAACTCTAATGTAGCACTAGCTGGTATTACACACATTCAAAATTCTGTAAGAGCCCGTAAAAGTCCCACCTGGAAGCAGGGAAATAAGCTGTCCATTGGGAATGCAGAGTGCTGGCCAGAACAGCACCTGCCAGCCAGAGCTCTGATCCCCTCTGCCAGCTTCCTGCTACCCCAGAGTAAGAGCTCCAGGCTTCTCAAAGTTAATGCATTGATTCTTACTGACTTCAAAAACAAACCATGCTTTTATTTATTGTATGTAGTTTTTGTCTCTGGAGTCCACACCCACTCAGTTGCTGATTAAGCACCACATCAAGAAAAACAACCTCTAAACCTACTTTATTTCAAAGACAAAATTAAATAATTATTCCTACTTTATATTGTTGCTGTCATCAAAGAAATGACCTACGTACAAGTGGTCATTTAATGTAAAATTAGGGCAGAAAGTAAATTCATATCAAGATAGACTTAACTCAGAATGGAAAATATTTTAGGTATGAAGAATCTGTATAAGAATGACACAGACAGGAGCAAAAATATTCTTACGGCTGGGCAGAATTCCGTTATATTTAAAAGAATGGAGTCGTCTTTGGAACTTCGTAATAATTGGCCTCTATTCCCTGCTCAACTGTAACATTATTTAACAACTTGGATCCATAATTAAGTTCATCATCCCAGTGGAATCTTGAAAAGAGGCTTAATTTTCTGCAAGATAAATGGAGACATTGCAGCCTCCCTAGCAGGGTGGCAAATCAATGACTCAGCAATGGGCAGTTAAAAACAGATTGGTTTTAATCTCTTAATCCCCAATATATGCATATGTTCAAGGGTAGTCTTTGTGACCCCGGGAATATTTATACTGCACAACATCTATTTTCATTTTTTGCTTGCAGCAATTTATGATAAAAAATAAATTGTTGCTGTTTATAAACACATAAGAGTGCAACACAGAGAGTTTAGACTCAGTTTTTGGAAACCTGTGTTCAGATAGGGATTGGCTTTTGTTTATGTCAAATGTGTATGAAATACTGAACTATTATCAGAACTAAAAATCTAATATTTGGGGTTTTTTTTACACAAGCCACAATACCAAAAGTTTTTGTTTTGGTTAAAAACTACAAGCGGGGTACAAAGCCTCCCACTGATCATTATTCACAATTCGTATTCTTAAGAGCAGTTAAAGGCTTTTGTTGAGGACCTGTGACTAGAAAGCACACATAATTTGAGCATCTGATGTGCTTTGCCAATATTAGAAAAGATGTTCAGATATTAGTTAGTCAAACCCATTCCAAACTGTGACAAAATCACAAAATCTGAAATTCAGTATTCTGGAGGTTTTCAGATCTTTCTAGATTTGGGTCTACAGACTTGGATCTCTGGCAAAATATTTTGATTCTTGATTAAATTAGAAGAGCCCACGTTCCAGTTCAGAAAGAGCACAGCCAGATTCTCCCAAGAATCAAGCATGAACAGCTACTAGTCTTGGAAAAGCAAATCATTGCATGCAGACTTTCATTTCTGCTTTTCATGATTTACAGACATATAACCCCAGGCTTCCTGTTCTCTCTACCATTAGTTAATTTAAGTAAACTGTGTTAATAAAGCAAAAAAGCTCTGCGCTCCCCAGTGTCCCAGGCACGTTTGTCTTGTTTATTCTTCTCCATATCTCTCCTTACTAATTCTTCTGCAAGCAAGAGAGTGGAGTAGCCATACATTTAAGTGCAATTCTTGCAGTTTTATTATACAGACATTTAGACTTGTGATTGTCTTTTGATTGCCAGACAAACACACAACCAGCACAAGCTGGTTTCCAACAGTAATGCCCATTGTACTTTACTCATGTTATGATGCTTAGAATTTATGCATTTTATTACAGAGATTTCTGTAAAGAAAGAAACTAAAATACCATGAAAATCACTCCAAATTTTGAGTGTTGAAACTATTCTTGAGTTCTACCTCCAAAAGTCCCTCATTATTTCACACACATCCATCATTTTAACACAGAACTTAGGCCACACATCTATATAGGTTATCTCTATAACCCATTAGGTTATATCAGGAAATCTCAATCTGAATATTGCCTCTTTGTGGTCTAAAGAAATGAGAAAACAATGTAACTTTATAACTTGTCACATATACAGAGTCAATATTTACAGCTTCAAAAAGCTTCTTACCTTGAGAAACAAGGCTCCCTTGGAAGCCAAGGAGTCCATTCCTCTTCCATTGGGGTAACAGTGATAGGCAGCATCCATAACAGGATAGCGGCTGGCAAAAAGTAGACCACTGTTCACAAACTTAAAGCTACAGCAGCCATGGCAGCTGTAGACCCCAACATCATAGACAATGTATTCAAAATAATGATGGAGCTGCTCTTTCAACTTCTCCGCAGCTCTTTTGTCAAACACTTCCTGCAAGCACAGAAAGTCCAGGTTGGCAGGGAAGAAAGCAGAGATCTCATGATCAAAGGTCTCATCTGTGTGTTTCTTTTTCTGCACTGAAGTCTTCTTCATGATTGAAGCTTTGTAGAGGAGCTTGTTGTTGACAGTGCTCTGGTCCACTGTACCATCTCCAACACGGACTTTGACTAGGGACTCTCGTGAGGCAGAGCAGCTGTCTAAACTCACAGAATCTCCTTCCTTCTGTTTGTGGTTTGGCGTTTTTGAGATCTCTGCATCACCTTCCAGTGAGGGCTCTGCTGGGCCACTGGCACGAGCCTGGCCGTTGACGGTGTCTGTTTCTGTGTCTGACATGTGGCCATTCTCCTCTCCATTGATACGGACAATGCAAGTGTTTTCTTCTCCCTCGTGTGGCTCTCCACTTCCACCTTTATCTTCTCTGTTCTCCTCGCCATTGTTTGAGCCACAGTTGTCTCCTTTATACTCCATTGATGTCGTCCTTTTGATGCCTGCATTAACAGTACGGTTATCTCCGGCCTGGGGGGAGACCAGGCTGCTGAAACTCGCTGCACTGATGGATGTGTTGGTAGGAGAGTCTATGTATATTTTAATCTGAGGCCTGCTCGCCCCATTGCGGATCCTCCGGCCGATCTCTTTAGCCCTGGCCTGCGTATTGAAAACGTTATTAAATCTTGCCAGAGAATCGGGCAACAGGCAAACATTGGCACTGCCAAAGCAGAAGCTTTTCCCGCTCCCTGCAGCCTTCCATTCAGTGAGCAGTGTGGCTCCATTGGCATGGTTCTTGTCTTTCAGTCTGGAGTAGATATAGGGCCTTCTGGCTGACTGGAGCGGGGACCAGAGCAAGAAGCCAATGAGGGCGAAAGGAAGAGAGGCTACCAAGAGAGCCAAGTAGATGGGAGTGGTAATAATGATGCAGAGTGCATGGAAATAGCATGGGTCATCTGCTCTTTGACGCTTTTCATAGGTGGTTGGAACAAAAGAGCCCACGAGCCTGTCTGCTAGCCAGTAACATGGGAAAATCAGGCCCCAAGAAAAAGAATGCAGAACTGACAGAAAGCTGTTGGGAAATGGAGAAGTGTATAAAACCATTGCAACTCAATTATGACAACACTTCAGGGCCTACTACATGGTGTCACTCTGTCAAGCATCCATAAGAACACTGGGAGAGGGATGGGGGAAGAAAGGTCCGGTCAGGAGTTCGTTTTTTTTCTGGTGAGAGTCAATAACAAAACTTTAAGAGCACCATTTCACTGTGTTGGAGTAAAAATGAAACAAGGCCACTGTTTTCGTCTGGCTTTTTGGCATCTGTATTTGTCAAAGGATGTCATTGTTCACTGGGGGCTGCCATAATGAAACTCTCCAGAGGTGAAACAGAAATCTGTAGAAACAAAAGACAAAACATATTGGAAGTTTAGGTAACACTTATTGGAAGTTTAAAGCAGATTGAGTTTTTCTCACAACAATTAAAGGCTTATTTATATATATTATATATATTTTTTTTTTATCTATATAATGTATATATATAGTGTATTTAGATGGAAAGGTTGGATCAAGGGAGGATTTGGGGGGTTTTTGTTTTGTTTCAATTATTTGCTCAGCATAACTTTACCAATCTTATGCAAGATGTTTGAGTTCAAAGAAATAAGGGACAAGTCAAGTGCCAAATAACAAATGCTTGGCATTTACTCATTGCCAAAGGCATTTTGGGATGTTGATAACAGGGGGGAGCCAGGCAGATTTGTTTTCCTGAATGATTTTTAGGATTCTTCAGTAAAAATGCTCAAAGGAGACTCTGGCATCTACCTATCAGATAGAAAAAAATAACCAAAACCTATCCAATTATGTAATTACCAATAGAAAAGAAAAAACTCTAAAGAAGTTATTCTGTTCTACTGGGTGCTTAAAATGCTTTATAAAAGCCCTATTTACATAATCACTCAGCAGACCAGAAAGATTCGTGTTTACAGCAGTGCCAAGGGTAAACAGAACATTGTGTTTGGGATCTGGGAAGTGAGGACAGACTGCACACCTTGTATTTCAACTTTCAGGCTTCCAACCTTCCCAGTGAAAGGTGTAGTAGTGCTGCAGAATATAAGGTTAATTTGACTTCTACTATTTTAAAATAACACACCAGAAAAAATGCAGAAGCACAACGGATCCATAAAAAATTGCCTAATTAGGTCTTCTTATAGGTGTTTTCTTGAGTATATGATGACAGGATGTTACAACTCCCTGGGGAACATGACATCAAGTGACAATTTTGTAGATGGAGCAGTCAATGCCTGCTTGGTGATGTGCTGAAGTAAAAAAAAAAAACCAATTCCACACAACTCTTGCCAGTTCTGTTATGGACTGCAGTATCAATAATCTACAAGATAAAGCTGTCCAGCAAACCATGAAATACCCAACTAAAACAGCTTCACAAAAGCCATTATCCAGATTATGGGGACATACTATGTAAAAGGAATTCATGCTTACTGTAGCTTCAACATACTATCGTGTGTATTTGTAAAAATGAAAGAACAATTAATGCAATCACAATTCTTTTCATGGGTAAGATTGCACAACCCATGCCATGAAGCAAGTTGGTTTGCACTGAGATTTGTTATAACAGCTTTTAGCAAGAATGTGATTCTTTGTAAACACTAAAGGCTGAATGGTGGTTCAAGGCCACATTGGAGACTCCTACACTTCCTCTGCCTTAAAAAGGGAGAGTATCTTTCAGAATCAGGAGAGTTTTTGACCAGGTGCCAGCTGCATTCCTCACTGCCAGCCTGCTGAAATGAGGAGGAAATAACTATTTGAGTATACACTTGTATTCCATGCAGTTTATTCCATAAATTCTAATAGAATTCCCAGACCTCATGGCACAGAAGTACAAAAAATCTGGTTCCACAGCAAGTTTTAAACTATAAGAGCTGGACAAAAGGGAAGAGGGAATCATTAGCTGGATGCCGTTTAAATTATTGCATATTGCAGACAGAAGACATAGACACATCAGGGTCTTAATTAAAAACCCTCTTCTTGCAAAGAAATTTTTATCCTGACTTATTAAACTTATAGATGAAGTCTATAAGTTATCAACTATCAACTTATAGATGATCACAAACTTGCCAAAGCTCTGTTACAGACTCGCTGGCACACACACAAACAGGAACTAAGTTTCCTACTCCTTGCTAGAAAATCCTCTGCACGCCAGTGCCTCAAAGCCACCCAAAAAAAGAGAATTAAGAGGGTCATGAGAGACAGATTTTATCTCAACAAGATCTTAAAGGGTGAGGGAAGGCACCATGTGAGTCAACAGGAACTTGGAAAACATGACGTCAGTTACATCTCTCCTAATGCAACGGTTTAGATGGAGCCTAAAGCTAAAGTGCCTAATTCCTTGTGATGAAGGGTATTACTTGGTAATCCAATGCTTTATTCATAGGGGTTTGAGAGATTAAGGGAGAATTTAAGATATTGCAATGAAACAGATATTTTTGTATGCTACAAAGACGTAAACTGCAGTCTTGTTTTGTTGTTTTTATTACTTTGTGAGTGTTTGAAGGCTAAAAATAGACTTTATTTCATTTTTTTTTATGGTGGCAGTATAGAACATCTCAACTTTAGTGATAACAAGACATCAGGCAGAAAGGTTTCAGAGATTTTTATGATTATAATTATGCCCAGAAGTATGCTAGAGACATCATAGATCAAAAGAGATGTTTCTAGCTCCGGCATTGCTTGCAAACTAAATAAAGGACAATACAAGTCAACAAGTGATAAGAGAAACAGAAGAGAAACAACAAATCTTGCAATAATAAGGTTATGAGAACAGTCTAGAAATGGTCAGAAAAGTTTCAACTTCCTTTTGCTTAGAAACTAAAACACACTTTCAAATTCAGACAACTAAAATTTCTTCAAAGGTGATAGTAATATCAACTGCCTTTTTAAAAGGATAAGTAAATCACTGGCAGAACAGTTATTTCTTTAAAACCAGAATAAAACTGCTGAAGTGACTAACTGATTTGAAAAGTTACCCTATGGGTAACTTCACATAATAATTTATGTATATTCATTAAAACTAGTTTTTCTTGAATCCTGACTGTTGGTCTCCAGTGAAAGCTGTAGCAATATTTATCTAAAAATGAATTCTAGAAAAGCAGTTCATTTAGGCTGTTTTTTTGTTACCTTGATTTCCTTATTGTCATTGTAATTTGAATCAGAGAAAAAAAATCTTACAAAAACAGTCCCTCTACACCATGTGAAACGGCAAAAATCAGAGTTTGAGCACAGGTGAAATGAAGGTCTGAGGTAACTGAGGGAATTCTCATCCAGGCTCTCACATCATTCAGGCTTATTAAACAAATCACAACTTAGTTTTTGCTTTCCTCATTGTTCTCATCTGGTTTTCCTCCCAGACACACCTCATAAAATCTTCCTTCCTTTATTCAGTGTCTTTCCCCTGATTATTCTTACATGTGCTTTTAATTAGAGTCCAGTTCAACAGCTAACTAACCTTCTGGAAAAAAAAACCTACTCCAAAAGGCCAAAAACCCATGAACTGCTTTCCATGCTTGATTACCTGACTGTAATTACAGAGATGCAGCCATCTCGAGGGGTCAGTGGCTCTAATGAAGATGTTTTCCTGTTCCCTTGTGATCGCTTCACAGCCTGATGTTTTAACTGAAGTCCTGTCATCCTGGCTGGGACTCATTCCATGGAGGAGTTCACAATGCAGGCTAAGGGAATTTAAGTAGAACTTACTGGCTCACCTTAACTTCCACTTAAATCAATAGCAATTTACAGCTTAGGAAAATCTTAGCAAAAACAGTAAAAACATGGATCCTCCTTGGTATGAGAAGCTGAATTTGGTGAATCACTGGTACTGATGAATAAAGCAGAACCCATTCAAACTAAGGATTTGGCAGGAGGAGAAGGGAAGGAGGAAAATGTTTTTGCAGACTTGCCATTGCAATGTTCATTTACTGGTTTCTGCCTAAACTCTCTCCCTTCTTTCTAAAGAAGGTAATCAAATACTGCCAGGCTGCTCTGTAGCCTGTCTCTTCTGTCCATAGCCTGCCATCAGGGAAGAAGTCAGTATAAACATGATGTCCAACTTAATTGAAATAACCTGTAAAAAATAAAATACTAAGAAGTGTGAACTTACAAGCCTCACTGAATGCCAGTGATGTCAGCAGTTAAGTACATGTCTGCAGAAGAAAAACCCCAAGAACCCCAACAAGTTCAGGGAGCTGCTGAAGCCTCTGGCACTTTTAGGGAGTAGACTTGTGATGATGCAATCTCTGTTCAAAACGAGGAGGTATCAAGCACTTGGGCTAAATTTTTGAAAGGAGTCCTTGGAATCTCAGTGATGCCTCTCTCTGAATTTCTCTAAAAGCTGTACATTGAAGGAGATATGGTGCTGTCATCCACCACAGCCTGGGCAGTTTGAGGCACCTGAACCAGGGCTAGGAGTCCTTTGGTCACTCAGTGCTGGAGCCCCGCCGGGTGGAGCTGGATCAGTAGTGACCATGGTACCTCTGGTCACCAAAAGGACAGTGTGAGTGGGACTCATCCCCTTCATCTGAGACAAGATGAAGCTGCAGAGAAACTGGGCTGGCCTGGTGCCCTATGTACCTCTTCATCCCAAATGAGAGCTTTTCTCTCAAAGTGCTGAAAATTTGTTTATGATCACACTGTAAAACTTGCTCTGAGCTTTACAGTTACGTGGGCCATGGCAACAGATTCTCATTTCCAAAAGCAAGTCATCTCAATTTGGTAGTCCCAGATCATATTCCTAGGCCAAAAACCATACCCACACACCTTCTGCTACCTAAATAAATTGCGTTATGTTTTAAATTTAATTAAAAAATTTAAATTCAATTATGTTAATGTGTGGAAACACAGGTTAAAAAAAGATCTAAACAATTATAATCCATTGAAAAGCATTAAAAACCTGAGAGTTTTGTCCCCTTTTTCTTTCAAAATGGATGAAAAATTGAAGCTGAATGCATTATTGCAGAAAACAACCAGCTTTCATATTCCTTCAAGCAACACTGAGTCCACCCTGACACAACAGATTATACTTGTTTAAAACTTACATCCAGAGCCATAAATGCAGAAGGGACACATCACATCTCTCAGGCCTAGGAGAGGTTTATTCTTTACTTTGCACATACAAACTGCACTCCCAACAATGAATGCTGTGTTTACACACCAGCTGTACTAATTGCTGCCTGGAGGCCTGTCCCAAACCCAGAAAGCTTCACCAATCCAACTCCAAATTCTAAAATATACCTCCAAAGCTTTGTGCATCTGACTGTGAGTGCACCACTACCAGCCTGTGAACATCAGCTAACTGATCAAATACGAGCCACGTGGGAACTTTTTACAAGGACATTTAGTTCTATTTCACTGGAGGGCATGAAGACTCATCTAAAAATCTGGACTCCATAAACTTTCTTCAATTATTTTTATTTCAATGGAAATAGAAGCAGACTGACAGTTTCTGTTGTATTTTAGAGGGGCCAATGACACGAATGCCTCTAAAAATATCGTGGTTATGCAAACTAAGTAACAACAACCAATGTCAGTTCTGATCTGCAAGGACATTACTTTAAAACATAAATTTGAGTGCATTGTTTGAGTAACTACTTCAGAATTCATACAAAAAATCCTAATCAGGAGAACTGTCTCTTCTTGTACAGGAGACAATCACATATTTCCAAATTACCAATTCCTATTTATGGCCTTGGGAACTGCTAAGAAGTAGAATCAATAGCATATTGATGGCTGAAAATAACAGCAAATACAGAGAGCTCTAGGTTTTCAGAAAAGCCTTGCTATCAGGCAAGACTTAGACAAAAAAAAGTTCATCTGACCACTTGGTGATCTCACTCAGCACCTGGAAAGCTAAACATTCTCTATTTTGAGACCTTATTTGGTGAACTTCAGTAGTGAGACAACTGCAGCCTACAAAAGTACGAATCTGTGACACTAAGCTCTGTTTATACAATAGAAACAGAATGGGCTCTATTTACAACATCACCTTTCAGTGTGCTTTAGCCTCGTGTTTTACAGGAGCTGGAGTAATTCAATAATGGCTAAATAAATCTGATCCTTGTAGATGGTTTGTTTAAAAAAACTCAGTGAGATGGAACAATATTGGCTGTAGGTGCACAAGACAGAAGTGGAGATAAAATTTTTCCTACTCATCTTTCACCATCTTAATCCTACAGAGGCCTGACTGCAGCCATGCCTTGCCCATAAATTGTCAGGGGACACAGACTCCCTGTAAAATGAAAAGCTGTACTTTCTCAAGCAGCACTTTGAGCCTCCAGGCTTCTGCTTAGTCCAAGACAGCTCAATAGAAGTATAAAGTAATCATTTTTCCCCGGAGTGGATATTTTTATACTGTTGAAATTGGTCTTAAGGGTGCCAAAGAAAAGTTACCTTAACCTACAGTAAATCCAAGACAAATTCCTGCCAATAAATATCTGTTCCTCTATAAAAAATGCTTACCTACAATTCTCAAAATACTTTATAAAGGAAATTAAAATACAATGCGACTGGATTAAAACACAGCTACCCTTATAAAGAAAACTAAAGTACATTTATTCATGTTCTACTTATGGAAAATTGGAAAAGCAGAGCATTTGTAACTTGGATAAGTCTTCATAGAAACCCCAAGACTAGACTCCTTAACTAACAGTTCCCAGCTCTACCGACAAAGGTGTATTTCCCCAGGACCCAGAGATCTAACTGCATGGTGGTAATCAGAAAAAAATCAGCATTGCTCAAAACTCAACACATAAATACTGAGTCTTTCCCCCAAAACTTGCTACTATGTCAAGCCACTTTGACAAAAATGGAAGAATTCACACTCAAGCTTTTCACAATCAAATTGCTCTGAGATTGGCTGAGTATTTTTGTCGCATATTTTCGAACAGCCAAACATTCATCTATTAAAATTCTCTTTCGAAAACGAAAAAAACACCAACAAAAAAACCAACCCAAAGCACTCTACACTTGCAGCTTTTCAAATGTGATAGCAAATTCAAGCAAAAATATTATGCTTACTTATTTGTAAATTCATTTCACTGTAATACACTGGTAGAATAAAGTATGCCAATCCTCTCATATTTTCTTCTTACAGAGTAAGACATAAAAGAAGGCAGAAAGCAATATGTGCTTTTTTAAATTATCCCATCCAATCACTTAGCACTCTAAAAGAACACTTGTTGCCATCTTTACATAAAGCATAGCTAAATTTAGCTCAGATATTACAAAGCTACTAATCTCTCAAATGCTCAAGAATGAATTATTTAAAACCACAAAATCTGTGTGGTGACTTGTCTTAAAACCACCCCTAAGAAAGCAGAGAGAAGATGGTGTGCAGGTTTGTTCTAGGAAGCCTCATGGCTTTTTCCAGCTACAAAACTTCTGCTGGCTACTCTGGAGTGACACGCTGCTCCTTGTGAGGCTGGGCAGCTCTGGGAGAACAGGGGTGCCTAATAAAACCCATGCCAAGAATCTCCTGACTCACCCCACACTCTGCTGCCACAGCTTTGTGGAGACACCCTGCAGAAGGCCGGGGACAAGGGGCTGATTGTGCACCTCAAACACCGATGGCCGGGCAGCCACTGAGCCAACAGGGATTGCTGGCAAGGACATGCTGTGAGAAACACAGGGATGGGGCTGGAGAAGGGAGGTAGGGCAGAACTTTTCTGGGACAAGTGTCCTTGTTCTGCGTCCTGGGAATAAGCACAACATAGCACAGCCAGAGGATTGGGGTCAAGAAGCATACATGGACCAAAGGCCGGCTCGGTAAGGGGAAAACAAGACCACCCCTGACCCCCAAAGGGCTCTGACCCATTTCCAGACAGGCCATGAAGAAAGTGAGAAAGTTGCCTCCAGGGTGGGGAAAACTTATCTACAAAAGCGTACCTCCACAAAGGCCAGGTGTGCACATCCCAGGGCGCTGGATCAATGCTGCAGCCAGCACTGGTGATCTTTCTTTCTCTCCCTCTCTCTTTCACCCTACCCTTTATTCAAAATCCATCACTGTGTTTACACGAGAAGATAAGGGACTAGCGCACCAATTTCCATGCCAAGTGTATAATTTGCCAATAAAACTGGTTTTTTAAAAGCCTCTGACATTTGTGGTTCCATTTCAACCATGGGCATCTACAAATCTTGGGCGCTTCCCTTCCCTTCAGGGTGGAACGCCACAACCCTGCAATGTTTTTTTGAAGTGTTTGTCCCCAAAATGGCATTCTTGAAAAAAATCTTTTTAACTCTCACAAGAACACAAACCAGAAGGATTGCAATATGTTTCTCACTCATCCTAAAACTTCCTTCATTTTTTATTAACCATTGCATTACACAGAAAATGCTGATCCTTCCTCTTTGCCTTCCAAGACATCCTAACAAACTGGGAATATGCTCAGTCTGTTCTGGGTGCCTCACTGTTACAGCACAGGAAGCAATGTTCAGTCACAAAGCATCCTTTGAAGTCTGCTGACGTTGCCTGATAAGAACCAGGTTTCTGGCATTCTACACTAAATTGCCCAAGAGTCTCCCATATTTTCTGCTGGCAGAACAGATCCTGGCTCATGCCTGGACACTTTCAACCTTTCAGGTTCCAGATTTCAGAGATTTCTGCTCTTCAGACATCACTGCTTTTGTGCATGAGTTGGGAAAGGACTTGGTAGAAAAAAGTGAACACAGAATTTGAGGAGGGATAGGGAGAGGGGAATCTTATTTCTGAGACAGAAGTTTTTGTATCTCTGTTGAAAAACAAGAATAAAGGGTAATCTCATTTTTTGTAGCATACAAAATATATATTTAATCCATAACACGCCTGAAATATCAAAACTGTGTAGTTGTTAATCAAAGTGGTCCATGTTTAGAAAAGAAACAAGAGAAGCCATGCTAAATACCCAACATTCTACCACTTCTAAATCAAGAGAGTAGCATAACCCAGTAATAGAATCTGACAAAAATCTGAAAGGATAAAAATAAGGAATGGGTGAAAATGAGCAGCTACTTTAGTGGGATGTGCATATATGGATACAAAGTTCACCTCACTGTTCTGCGGACTTTTATTTTCCTTAAAAATACAGTAAATGTTTGTGGGTTTTTCTGTTATTAAATGCATTTTTAAAGATCAGGACAATCTACAGGTATTTCATTTTACACCCCATTTTTAATTTACTCTTGGAACTAGAATGAAAACAGCAAGTTTCCTACATCCAGAAGGAGCAAGAGGGACAGTGTTTGTTTACATCTAGAAAGACCCTCTGCAGTGTTCTTGTGTGATCACCAACAGATGAGATACACTAGACACTTCTCTTAGCCATCAGCAGAACAAAATTGTTTAAATACTGAATATGGTTTAAAAAATATCTACTGAGTCAAACTATTACTAGTTTTTTACTGCAACCAAAAGTAAAATGTTTAATTGAAACAGCTGTTCCTTAATAAATAATCAGAAGCTGTGCACACGAATGCGTGGTATTTCCAGATTAGATTTTCATGCATGGCATTCCATGCATGATATTTTCATACACTAGAATACAAGACAAGTTAAATAAGATCTCAGGCCAAATAACAAAACTGTAGAGAATCAGAAGTGATGACTCAAAAATAGACCTGGGCCTACCTCCAGTACAAACAACTTGATCTCAGTATTAGTTTTAGGATGCAAAGCAAACATCCTAGATCTTATTGCTGCTTTTACTCAGGGAAGATTTACTGTTACAGTGGTTCAGCAAGAAGATACTACAGAGAGATACCGCTATTCCAGGGGGGTGAAAAGTGGAGTGCATTAAAATTTGGTCCAAATATGGTCAGAAAAAAAAAACAATGGTGTTTCTTTCTTTCTTTCTTTTTTTACCACACCTCTGATGCACATTCACAGTACAGGCAACAGACTATTTCTAAAAAGGTTGGTTTTAGTAAATTCTGCACAACCAATTCTACCACAGCAAGTTAAATAAGGGTTTGGTTTTACAAGACCTGCATTGATGTATCTGTCAAGTTTGTTTCATTCTTTGGACTAACTGTGCAGTCCATTATTTTCTAAGAGCATCCCCACACATGTAAAATATCTGTGTAAATTATTAGGTTTATACAACTGCTAAACAGTACAGCATCCACACAGAAGAATTGTCAACAGCAATGCCTAAACTGTAGAGACTTTTGCTACATTTTCCAAACCAGCAGAGTCTTGTCCTGCTATTAAATAAACTCATTTTACCCTATGATTCACTTCAGAATTCGATTTTTAAGAGTCATTTTGCAGAGCAGAAATACATTTCTAAAAATTCAATTGTCTTTAATAGAAAAGCAGGCTTTCATATATTGAATGCTGTGTTCTTGGAAGTGAAGCTCTTCAGCACTGAAATGAAAATCATATTTCAGTCTAAGTTTGCATTATCTCCTGCATGTCACAAAGAAATGCCAAGGAAAAAGGTGTAAATTGTGTCAAGCAACATTTCTGATACTGGTATCCTCTGTGGCTTTGGGTTATCTGATCCCCACTCTACAGCTGGAGTTGTCACATACCAAGAGCCAAGAGTTCATGTTTTGAATGGTACAGCTGCACTGATAAAACACGTATGTTCTAGGTTATGTTATATGTGTTAGGTTTCTTTTTAAAATTATCCTTATTGGCTATTAGTTGCATTTCTACTTGTGCTGGATGCCCCTAGCCTGTGCTACACTTTTCAGGACATACATTTACTTGAGTATTGCAGGTAGAGGTACCCTTTGTTGGCCATGGTTTTTACTCCTATATTGCCTTTAGTAGGACTGTTCCCAGAGATAAATTTGCATTAGTGAAGCAAATGCATACTGGGAAAGTGTCAGAGAACTGTTAGACAGAATAATATTATTTGTATAATTCTGATCATTATGCACCCCAAATTTTATAAGATTTGAAGTGATGTAGAAGGAACATACTGTTAATATCTTACATAATTCATCTCGATCCCTTAAATAGTTTCTTAAAACAGCATCCCCTGGATGCCAGCTTTTGAAGTGTTTAACGAGGTATACATAAAGAGGGTAATAATTATAATGGGGGTGTAATGAGCTTCACTATCAACGGGAGTCAAAGTACAGTAGATTTTTATCTCAGATAATTATTGTTATGTGCAGTAAATGCACCAGCAAAACTGAAGACATAAAGCCTTTGGATTACCTCTAGTGAAGGGAATTCACCAAAAAAAAAAAAGAGAGAAAATTAATTTTTATTCTGATTTTGTTATATGAATCTGACAGGTGTTAAGCGGCTAAATCAAGAGACCTGAGGCCTCGTGTAAGTGTCATAAAACTGTATTGTACAGCAAACACAGCAGAACTTCCAATTCCACTGTGCCTTGGCTACAGGTAACAAGAAATCACTTATGTCTACACAATTAAACAGCAAACCTTTCACACCAAAAGAACAACACTTTGCAATGTGATCAGGAGACATAACTGCCTTAGCTGTGAGTAGCAGAGTGCTATCACAGAGATATCTGGGGAGCAGCACCATCCACACTCTACACAGTTACTCTAAAATGAATCACCTTCTCCTAGGGAACAGAAAGCTTTAATTTACAAGCCACATTCATTCACCCCGAAGCCCTACAGCCAAAACAACCACCAAGCCCCTAAATATTGCTGCTGCATTTTGTGGTATGTGTTATCAGGCTGGTCAGGGCCTGGGCTGAGATCACTGAACTGGCCCCAGAGCACTGAGCACAGGCACTACCACTGGTTACACTGCTCATTCTGCTTAAAAGGGCTATTGATCTGTCTTGATGGCCAATACTACTGGCCAAAGCTGTAAGGCCATTGCATGCAAGATCCAGCCATTTCAACCTTCAAAAGAGAAAAAACTCTTCTACTAAATTTTAAGAAGTTTATGTTCTGGGTTTGGCTTTTTTTTCCTATGTATGAATAATTTTTCCTTTGTATCTCAAACTGTCTTATGCATTTAAACAAGTAATTTTGTAGCTGAGATCAAAATTGCTCTCTGAATTTTTTATCCTTAAACTAATTGAAAATTATAACTGGCTCACTAAGGCAAAGATGCCCAGTTGGTAAGCACTGAAAGTGGTAACACTTTGCTGCTCACTCAGCTGATAACAATTTGATTTTCAGCATTATGAGAGACTGAGTAACCAACTCACGTAAGGCAGTTGGAGAGCTCCAGCCTAATCTTGTAAAACCAGTGCTGGTAAACCACAAACTTGTCAAGGTGCCTTCATGTGCTGCTTGGCATATTAATTATGTCATTGTTATACCATGTTTTTATATACACTGCTGGTACATACATCAGGGAAATTATAAGCAACTAACAGAAGAAAGGAAGGCATGAATAGAAGCTAAGTAAATTCAAGGCAAATTCATTTCAGTTCCAAACCCACTCCTCCAGAATCAAAGGTGTTCTTTGAAGTCAACTGTAACTTAAATGCAGGTTTACTGATTTTCCATTTTCTACAACCCAGTATTTTCCATGCTGCAGCATTATCTGAAAACAAACAAAGCAGAACAACAACAGATAAAAGCACTAATTCTATGTTTGTGAATATTTCTTGGAAACCAAACAGCTGCTTTGTTTCATCACATTCATCCCTCTTTTCAATTGCAAGAGCTCTGACAAACAAGTTTTGAGGAAACAACTGCTTTTGCAATTAACATTGATCTCTCCAGGAAAGCTGTGGGCTGCTCCCTGTCCTAGGCCCCTCAGAAGCTATTTGCATTCCCCAGCCACATTACAGCTGCTTGCTGGAGTTATGTAATACATATTTATACATGACATTTTTATGTAAAATACTTCACAGTTCCCAGTGTATGTTAAGTTAGGAGCCTATTTTGAAAGTTCTTCACCAAGTCCACCTACAATGGCTCAGACCCACAAATCCACACAACAGATTTGCAACAAGCACTTCAGCCAGGTCTAACCCTTTCTCACATTGTAGCTGTGGCTTTTCAAGGATGCCAAAATCAGCTACAATCAGTGTCAGTCTCTGAAGAAATTCACATTATCTATTTGTGGCAACAGCCATGTGAAAGAAGTACTTCAAAGGAAAACTTGACTTGGTAGAGGAAAAAAGATCAGGAACCTCGAACTCTGAAATACTCCAAGCAGCACAGACACTGATTATTTGACAGGACAGAGCTCAACCCAAACCATTTCTCTACTATATTGTGCTTAGTATAATATTTGAAAAGTTGAAATAACTCAAAGCTTTGTTGGCTTTCTGGAGGGAAGTTTCTAAAAATAATTTTAAAATTTTTTAAAACCATTTTTTTTCTTTTTTTTCTACCCATGCATGGACCTTCTAAGCAACCTCCCCACTGGGGCTCAGAAGACAATCTTCTTTTGTAATCTTGAGATATGTTCTGAAACAATATGTTTGAAAAAGCAGATTAATGCTCATCAGTACCAGTGCTATAATTTAAGATCAATCTCAGAGTAAAGGACTTGTGCAATACTGAATGAGGAACAGTTGTAGGATTATTTGATTCTGTGCCTCATACAAGGAGGCTGGAAGCTGATGAGGTTTAACTACTGCAATTTCAGTTTCATATGGTGAGGCTAGGACAGACTTTACACTATAATTCAATGAAAAAAACCCTTATTTATAAATGGATAATCTAGGAAACTTTCCCATCAAATACTAAAAGTAATCATGACACAGGATGTGTGACTCAACTGTTTTGCTTTATGATACAAACCTATTGGCCCTAGTTTTTAGTGATTTACTAGGTATTGGACATGTTTGTCCCCATTTCCATTTCCCTGTGAGCTGTGACCACATCCTTTTTTCTTTAAAAAAATCCTTTGAATTATTTATATTTCTTTATATTTGGGGAGTATAATTGAAGAACTATTATTATTATTATTAGTATTACTATTATTATTATTTTATGGAAATTCCTCCAACAGGAACAGGTTAGGTATAACTGTACAAGAAAAAACTACTCACCAGCAAAAGACTTCACACAGAAGGAAGCCCAAATATTGCAATGTGACTTTCTTTTTAACTCTGCCTAACATTTTCTGTTTCACAGTTGTCTTTCAAGGCACACAAACATGTGAGTAGTACTAATACACCTTGTTTCTACTTATTTATCTTTATACAGCCTATGTCTGCTTTCAACATAGCGCTCCTACCTGCTTTTAGGCTTAAAACCCTACCTTCAAGACGTGCTAAATTGCAGAGAAACATTACAGGAAGGAACCAGAGATGTGTCTCGTCACTAGCTTTCATCTTGAAGAGACAGTGAATTCCATCATTGCTGTTAACTGGACTGTCAGGCCAGAACAAAGGGTGACCTCTCCACAGAAACCCAACACTGTAACTTTACATAATTTGCATTATTTTCTTCTATTGTATGGAGGATAAACTTCATGACCAGGGTAATGACCAGGTTATGGTAGCCAATATAGGACAAAGCACTGATTCACAGAACCTGAGATATGCTTCACCCTTTCTGACATCTGTGTCACCCACGGTCCCCGTTCAGACCCCACCCTGCCTTTGCCTCCCTGCCCCTGCACAGCACAAGCACACACGGTGATCCACACAGAGACTCCCCAGCAGCAGGAGCTGGGGCACAGACACCAGGCAAAGTGCATTACTGCTCCTGCATCTGTCACCTGCCCCGAGAGGGGATTGAGAACCTCTGTGTGCCCTTCCTCATTCACTGCCCCATTTCCCAGTCCGGGCTGCCCTACCTGCTTGAGCTCTGTGCTGTGAAAGACCTTGGATTTAGGCACAGTTTGTTAGGGAGGCACCTCCCTGATCATGACCCCATGAGCTGTGAACCTCAGCATATCAGAAGAGAAGCTGTCCTCTGAAAATGGGCAATTTTATTTTCTGAGGCAACAATCAGCTATGCAATGCTACTCGAGCAACTCTCCCCACTGAGATCACTCAATTTCTTGCCCTGTGTCTCACCCATTCAGACTATAACCTTTTATGAGTGCAGTAACTGTCTATTTCTGTGCCTTTGATGGAAAAATTATTATTCATTGTATAAGATTTCCCATCATATATATAAAATCATATATTTTATACTCATATTAAAAACGGGTGCATTTTTATCAACATAATTAACGTTTGTTGTATTATCACTCAAATAACTGCATACAGTGGTGGCTGGAGAACACCAGAGCTCTGAAATAGCACTCTTCATCTGCAGATCAATGCAAATGCAGCTGGTAATTCAGCTTTTGTGAACAGGTCATCAGCATGACTAGCATATTAACATCTCAGCCAAGGAGCAACACTTAGAGCCGTTCTTTCAGAGGTTAATGAAAGGGCTTGATATGTACTTCAGCAGTGATTATTTCCAAGAAATTCGTTAAAGGCAAATGGGTATCACTTGAATTTTAATTCAAATTCTAATTTTAATCTGAACAGTTAATATAGGTGTTGCCTGGCTGTTAAGAATATATTCCTGCTCCTGATCCCATTGTACCCTGCTTAGATTTGTTCAAATTAATTGTGTATGGTGTTACTGATTAAATTCCCTGGGAAAGAGCACAATACTCATATATAATGACTAATTCTCTCGGCTTATTGATCCTAAGTTCAGAATCATTACATCAGTGCAAACGCAGAATACAGGGAGGACAGATGCTGTGCTTGGATCATAGAGAAGGGCTCATACCAAGAGCTGCAGCTCATAGCAGCCATAACTATTCCACATTAAAGACATACACTGTTATCTACCTCATTTTGCATTAATTTCCCCTCCTACCCACCGCCCAAAACAAATTCTGACAAAACAAATAAATACACACACCCCAAAGAACCATTTAGAAGCATTCAGCATATTCATATATTATTCACTGTAAAGACCCACACTGGAATCCTCCAGTGAATTGTCATTAGAAACAGATGAACAATCATCACTTCCAGCGACCTGAGGACAGGATCAGATCCATGCAGGCAGCTACCTGCTGCTACAGCTACAATTATTTCTCATATTCCTTCAGCTAGGCTTTGTCTCTAGCAGGGCAATCTTCACCTTTCAGTCTGAAATTGTCGAGGCCTTTTTAGAAATGCATTCCCAGAAAGACCAGACCCTTGAGGCAGAGTTGCATCATCCCTTGATTCATAATGCCCCTGGTAACCGAGCCCTCATTCACCAGTTTCCCAGCAAAGGCAACCAGCTGGCAGTGCAGCTACCCAAAGTGTGGAGACCATTGTGCAGATGCAGAGAACGAGAATGACTCTTTCAAAATTAATTCTATCTAATTGCATGTGGGAATATAGTAAATAGAAGAAGGAATTAAAAGAAATTAATTCTTCCAAATTCTTTCTCTATCATACTGAGGGAAGACATAAATGTTAGAGTCAACTTATCCCAGCCTGATCATCTCCTAGGGAGAGGGCTCTGCTCGAAGGTGCTTCTCAGTCATTTCTGGGGTTTTCATTTTTAACCAGAGAAGGTTTGTTCAGTCTGAGTGTGCTGAAACTCCTCAGCTCATATTTAGTATCACACCCTGAGATACTGAAGATAAAATTTAAAGCACCATTAGCACTCAGTGCAATCTACTAATGATGTCAAAGGGATTCTTGAAAGCTACTCCTCATCTCCTGTAGACAGAAGAGGGAGCTTAGCAAGAGATAACCCTTTGCATGCAAATAGCAAAGCAACATGAAACAATGAGAAACAACAAAAAAGAAGCAGGCAATATTATATTCATAAAAATAATGCAAGAAGCTCCCAACAAAGCAGTAACGCTGCTTATGTAACCAGCAGGATATTGCTGCCTGTCTTCCACAGGAACAATGCTGTTGCAATATCACTCAGAAATTCTGTGTTAAATGCTCTTCAGCATTTTTTTTTTAATGTTCAGTAATGTGCATTGTTTATCAGATTTGTTGGTTTATGTGCTTGCACTGGAAATGCTAACCAGAATTTTTTCTCCAACAGGACAGTTTTTAAACCAGATGTACATGTAGGCAAAAAACCCACCAGTAATGAGGTTACAGTGCATGAGAGATGAAACAGTGTCTGAATCTATTTCTTTGCAAGGGTTAGGAAAGAACCTGCCTTGACAGAAATGTTCTGTATCAAGAAGGAAAAATCAGAGCTCCACAAACACTGGAGAAATATACAGGAATTTTAAATTTTTTTTTGCATTTTTGTTATTTATTCTATTTTATTTTTTAGTTGCTACCTCTTTTAACATTCTGGAATGGGTGTTCTGTACTTCCTGAATTGTGCACTGGCTTTATGGAGGTAACCTAAATTATTTTAATTAAAATTTCTGTTTCCACTCACAAAGTTATTTAATAAACTTTCCTTCCTACTGTTCTAACTGTATATTAGTACACTTTAAAAGGCATTTTAGAGGTCTTTAGATAATTTGTTTCTATTGTAAATTAAATAAGTATAGGTACTATATAAATTAAACATGACACAAGGAAATAAATCTTTCAGTCTCTGCCAGGCAAAATTTCTAATCAAATTAAGAAAGTTTTACCTAAACTATATCTAAATAAGAGCTAGAGGAGTTGGTCACAGGCAGGAGCTGGGACACCTGTCAAAAACCAATCAGGAACACTGGAAAATTTGTCCTCAAGAGGGAACTTACTCTGTACCACGCTAACCACGCTCCTGACTTTACTCACCTAAGACTTCTATATGAACTGGTGAGTGTGTAGGTGTACAACAACATTCCTGGATGTATTTGCATATATTAATACTGATTAGCAGAACTGTTGAGCTATTTCATCATCCCTCATGTAAAGGCTGTAGGAAAGAAGTGGTGGATTCACTGTGGTGCATGTTTAACACCGCCACTCACTCTTCTTCATTGTATTACATTAATTTTATTTTATGATACAAAACCTTCCTAAAAGCAACAAAAAAGAATTTAAAGTAATCACAGATAATAGGCAAAGAATAAAAAATATTTAATACTCAATAGGAATATCTCTCTCTTCTGTGTACAGAGAATGAAAAAGGGCAAGGGAGGAGGAATTTCCCTTGTGTAAATCTCTTCTGGAGATTAATTCAATATAGTACATGCCCCTGTGGATTAAGAAACTCCAGATACATTAAGTATACACACACCTGTTCATTGTCTCACAGTTATGGAAAAAAGGATATGTCTTTCAAGAGACACTAAGACAGAAACAAGAACTGCACTCATGAAGGAACTAAACTGCCTGTCCCCCTCACAGCAGGAAAACCTCCTCCTATTAAAATAAATGCTACTGTAATGGGAGCTGATCTGCATAATGTTATGGTAACACATGCAGTTCCTTTCTCTGAACAAAAGATGTTGTTTTTCAAAATTAACTTGAAATCAACCCACTAAAAATTGCTTACAATGAATTGCTGCATTACTGGACAATCTATTCATAATTGTTAGTTTATATTCCTCTCGAAGATAAAGATAATTTATACTATAAAATGAAATGTTCCTTGTGTCTTGGAATCACAGTTAGTTGTGCTTTGGACAGACATTCTTCAATAGCTTTGGTGTCCCTTCCAAATTGGTAAGAGGTTTATACACAACCTGTATAAAGTAGTGTGCCAAGTAGTGCTCCTTTTTGCTTTTAGAAATGCAGTTGGCAATAAGTAAACTGGAAAAATTTGCAAGTTTTCTGAATCTTGCTCTCAGTTAATTGTAAGTGCTCTCTCTTTTCTCCCAACTTGTATGCAATTCATTACACTTCAGCTTTTCTTCTTGGCCTTGATAAAACCTGACACAGTAATTTTCTTTCTTCTTAATTAAAAACATTTTTTACTTTGTTGTAAGGTTTTGGGAATGACTTTATTGTATCTGGCAAGGGAGGATACTTGAAAGAAAACTACTCAGTGGGCCTTTCTGCACCAGGTCTGTTTCTCTCTGCCTGAAATTGTGAGGCTTTGTATTCGATAACCCAGATGGTCCCTTCTTGTCTTGCATGCCTTAAAAAGGACACTGAGTACTGTAAACTGATGCCACATGGCACACAAAAATCACAAAATTCTTTAAAATGTCATGCAGCTACCAAGCAAGTTTTAGCCCCTTTAACGCGGTTTCACTAAAGGAAAATTACCATTTTCAAATGCAGTCTGTGTTAGCAAGCTCTGAAATCAGAATATGAAGCTAGTTTTACCATTAAACAATGGCATAAATGCAGCTTCTCTTCCCGAGATCTGCAGCAGCAGAAGTACGATCATTGAAAATAAATGAAATCCAGAAAACACAGAAAACCCTGACATTTCATTGGACATGATGATCCTAAAAATAGTTGCCAGGATGTATTTTTGTGCGGAGATGGTGTCGTGGTTTGAGCTGGCTAAGTGCCAAGCCCCACGAAATCTGATATTTTGTATATGCATGTTCCAACCCACTACAGATGGGTATTTGATAAGTACCTGAAGAGCACTCTCCATCACTCCTGTTATGATCTACATCTTGTCCTCAAAGGTTTTACACCTTTTTGCAGCAACAACTGTGTTTTACTGCCCCATCAGGGCAGCCAGGGACTGGCCTCACAGGGACCCCTCACGTGGTATCCAGTATAAAGGAACAATGCTAGATTTTGCACTAGGAAACTGAGTTTGTACCCCCAGGAGTAGCATTTGTTCCTGTGCATATTCTATGGAATAACCTTCATGGAAGTTGAGTGGTAATGTGCAGCTCAAGACTGGTAAGAACTTTCAACCTGACAGACAACCCTGACTACACAAAACCACCACTAAGTCGTGATGCCAAGAAAACAAATAACTCCAGCAGGGTTCCAAGGCAACATGGTTTAGAAGCTAGGAATAAGCTAGCAAGGAAACATGAAGGAAAGCACCAGCACCAAATCCAGTTTGCAATAAATATGGAGATGCACTCTGGAAAATTTAGTACATATTTGTGTAACAGTCAACAAGGATCTGAAGCACTGCTCTTTGCTAGGCACCTCTTTCAGGGTACACTGCTTACAGCTCATCCTTTTCCGGGATCCACATCAGATATCCAAACATTCACTATGGCATTACTACTAAGAATGCCTTTGAGAAAGCACGAGTGAGTTTGTAAGCAGGTTGCTATTAAGAATTAATTAAGATTGTTTGTCCTGAAATTGTGAAACCAGTACAAAGTGTTATCAAAGGTTTTCCAAATGATAAGCCTTTCTAAATCACCCTTGCTTTCACACGAGGGATTTTTCAAAGGCAAAAAGAACAGTTTGGTGCTCAAATGCCTTTAAAAATGTCTTTAATAGAAAGCCACCAGGGAAGTGAGTTAGTGTTACAGCTCTGACTTTTCCAACACTACAAGTCAGTCCTTTGTTTCTCCTCTACAGAAAGAGCAACAAGTTTCTTGTAATTAAGAATTCCCCCAAAAAAGCATTGAAGGTGGGATTTTCTGATCTCCTTAGAAGTCAGTAGCTTAAATAAGACTCTGTCTTTGCTTTGCAGGGTTCACAGAGCTTCCATCATTATCTTTTCAAACAATCTCCTCTAAGCATCGCTTATTTAAATCCTCTTGTATCAGCCCACAACAGTCATTTATCTAATGATTTGTTTGCTTTCCCTACTTCCCCACTGATCTATCAACATGGTCAGCTTTTTGTACTTTATAGGATCAAGGAAATTTTAACCCAAACCTCTCCAGAACACACCAGTGCCCATAGAACATTAGCCTAAAAAATTCCAAAACACAGCAGAAGACAGTAAAATCACTCAGAGAAATAGGCAAGGAAGAAGCAAAATCCCTGTTTCAGACAGAGGAAAGTGTTTACTAAAGCAGCAGCACTTAGAGAGATGGGAGGTCCCTGCTTCCTATCCCCAAACTATAGGAAAACTGAACAAAGGTGTAACAACAGAGTTCTCCAAAATACACCCTTGTCAGAACTCTTCTCTGTTTACATTTGGGGCAATTCTTATTTAAGGCTGCTGGCAGGCTTTTGCTGTCATTTACCCAACCACACTTACTCTAATCGGCTGGGATAGGATAAAGACCAGCAGGATCACAGCTCTCCTTAAAAGGATTGCAAAGTAATGACTCCAACTGCAAAGGGTATTTGTTAATGCATATATAAACTAAATAACACTTGAATTATTAGGGTATGTGCTCCTGAAGTCCAAGCTTTGCTCTGTCAGAAATACAGATAAGCACCAGCTGCGAAGTTTGGAACTGTCACACTGCAACTCTAGATTTGAACGAGGGTCTCACACCATTTACTAATAGCCTTTCACATTTTGGAAATATCAAAAATTCACTGGCTTTTCCCATCATATTTGTTCTACTTTTCAATACCTTATATTAAGGTGATGCTATAGTTAGAATTAGGCACATGGTTATTTATGAAAAAAAAGTGCTATTACAAACATATTTAAAACACACACTGTTAAAATACAAAGAAATAACAACCTGTGACTCACGTAGTACAAGCCTCCTATTCATACACAAGTTTAAAAATTGAGTAAGTACAGGCCATACAGTACAGGAAGTTTTCCAGAAAGAAAAAGAATATACTTTTAGCTACTGACTGCAAGGAAGGTACTCAGAGTCCTGTTGATATCCTTGTATTATTCATCTAATTTTACAAACAAACACTGCAAAAAGAGGAAATTTCTTTTACATCTATATTCCTGATTCTCCAGTTCAATAAAAATCATTAAACATTTATCGATTCATCCACCTGTATCTACAGACAGAATCAAACTGCTAAAATTTTCACCTGCTGATAACCAAGCATGAAAGACTTTGGGAAAAAGCTCAGCACTTTCCAAGATCAGTTGATCAAGTGCTTTTAGAATCCAGCAGCAAAAACCAGGAACCTTGACAAGAGCACTGCAATCAGAGTGCTAATGGAACATGTTGCCATCACAGTACAGACAAAAGAGGTAAAATGCTATTATTACTTGTTATTACTGAACCCTGCATGCCTGGATGCCCATGTGTGCCTGCAAACACTTGCACAGTATAAGCTTCAAGGAAAATAAAACTACAAGGGTCTAAGAAAAAACCTGTAACATAAAGAAGAAAAGCCCCACAGCAGAGGCTATCCTTGGTAGTTCACACCACAACAGACAGTGAAAAAAAACCTTCTGAGAAGAGTTTTCAGATCAAATGTTTCTCTTTTTTTTTTTCGTTTTGCAAAGGTCACCAGCACAGACTTCCACTTTCTGTGCATTCATGATGAAGTGTTTTAGAAAATCCCCAAACAAAGCAGAGAGTGTCTAATAACATCTCTTATGTATTGGTTATTCTTTTTATGGCAAAGACACTGTATGTGATTGCACTTGAACTGCTCATCTCCCTACCTTGATCACCTTGTCTTCTGCATTCTTTTAACTCATCAGCTCTCCCATCCAAATTTAATATTGCTTTCACTGCCACCATTTTTTCATTATATATTTTCTTCTTTCTCCACTACAATAATTCATATTTAATTTAGCTATTGATGTATATTTTGATAGGTTGCTATATAGAGCTCCAGTTTAATAAATTTTTGTTGTAAACAATTCTATCAATACCAAGCACACTGAAACACTTGTATGTTAGGACCAAACCTCCCCACTGTGTCAATGGGTTATGTTGAGACAGTTGTATATCAATTTTTTCAGGATGAGCTGCATTACCATTATTTTAATTTTTTAATACAGTCACTACACTCTTCACATCTAAACATGTTCAATAGCATTAAAGAGTGACAATTATATAAAATTCCCAAGTACTCTGACAACCAACATTACCAAAATGAAATTTTAAGCACTGGCATTAAAACAATGCCTCTCAAAAATAAATATAATAATTTGAAGAATTTAGAACTTCATTAAGTACAGCTATCTCCCTACCAGTACCAGCATCAACATAAGATATTCAGTTTAGGGATTTTTCATTTTTGCAAAGATCTGCTAGGAGGGCTGACCCAACCAGCTTTCCTAACAGCAAAAGCAAGAAACCAAGCAGCACTGAGCCCTGTCAGGCAGCATCATAGCAAAACTCAGAATCACTTTCCCTGAATCACTGATTTCAGAATTATAAGCATATTATAGAGGTCTTAATTAATATTTTTTTTTCTCAGACATACACTTCAACTCTAGCTTTTTTGCTTGGGTAGTAATTAAGCAGGGTCAATTTTATTCTTAGATTTTAGAATTGCATGGGGATACTCAACAGACTTCACTACCATCTTGGGAAGTCCTAATCACACAGCTCTGCTGCACTGACTTTAAATATTCAAAGAGATTCCTATGAGAGACCCCCACTGCCAGTGTTATACAGCTGGTAATATTTTTACTATAATCCCTGCTGCCAGCCCTGGATTATGATCAGCTGTACCCAGCTCCATTTTAGCCCATTCTTTGACTGAGATTTTCCCTTTCACTCTGCAAATCAAGGCTGATTTGGGAACGTACAATCTCCATTTTAAGTACATCTTTCAGGGCTGAAGCCGGAAAGCTGCTCGGCATATGAAGATTAGCACACGAGCACATGCCACGATCGAGCTGCAAACCCCAAGCTTCTGGTCTTTGTTTGACAAACTAATCCACTCCAGGAAAAGCCAAGTGCCAATCTTCTGAAAACATTCCTGAAGAAAATGGGAGTGGATAAGGGGGAACACACGCTAAAGAGAAGGTATCTGTTTATTAACTAGATGTTGTACTCTGCTTTCTATTTTCCCAATGAAGTTACAGTTAATATTCATGAGGCACACTTTCAATCAGGTGGTTAATTTCCACATTCAGACGATCTGATGGGTTGAATTCAGAGGCATGTCCTCACTTAGGAGCATACCAAGCTCATTTCCTGTGCAGTGCAAGGTGGGTAGATGCCATACATAGAGCTACCACTTAAACCGTGTTTCCAGGTGCTCTGCCTGACAATGCCTGATTAAAGTATCCTCTGTGAGCTGATTTCCTGTGATTCACAATCAAAAAGCTTTGCTTTAACCAGTTGTCAGGGCTAAAAATTTCAGTTTAATTTCAGATACATAGGTCTCACCTAGCTGCCATGTCCCACTGTTTCCTGGCTCTTCCCAATAACATAGCTGGATAAGTGGCATTACTCTCTACAGAAAGTAAATTTATACATATTGTTTTACAAACATATTACATTTGAGGCCTGCTTAGTTCATTAGCTAATATAAGCAAATGAATTTTTTTTCAAAAAACAGTTTTCCTCCAAGCTGGATCACAAACAAAACAGCAGAGTTGTTTTTAATATCGTATCAGCAGGCATTCAAGAATAATGTCAAGTGGTGATTCTGTGTGGCAACAGAAGTTTCATTCGAGTTCCAGCTGCAGAATCTGGCATCATGCAATTCAGTTGCTAAAAGACCAGCAGAAATCCAAAAGTGAGGATGTAAGACTAGAGATAAAGGTTTCTTTGCTTACAAGAAAAATCCTGCTAAGTTGATACATGATTATGGATATTTTCAAGGGAAAATTTCATTACATTTATACATTGATCAATACACAACCCCTGTAGGCAGCAACCTGAAAAATATAATCAGTTCAAGGGAATTCTTTAAAAATATGGAAAGAGGAAGTTTTAGTAACTTACGGCTCCAGATCCTTTCCCTCAGCTTAATTAATTCATTAGGTCTTACAGGAAAGGATTGAGGCTACGAAAATCTTTGTTAAGTCAGAATTACAACCCCCATGGCTTTCACTGTCAAATTTTGTAGACAAATAAGGAGCCAGCCTCAATTTTTCAAGGAATTCCTTCTTCACATGGAGTCACAGGGAAGTAGTTTACTATGTAAATGAGGCAGTCCAAGACAGACTGTATCAGACATAGATCCAAGAGAGGCAATTATGTGCATCACACCAAAATATACATTTATCATACAAAATTAGTGTCCCTCATCTGTGTATTGTTCCTGTATCTGTGCTATGTTTTGATGTAACAGCTGTTATGAAGCAGCTCCTAATTAGATTTTCTGCTCTCATCCACCTTTCTATACTTTAGCCTCATTAACACGATGCTTGCAGATGTCAAGAACAGCTTCACTGAGCCTGGTTCAATACAAAGGCTTGAAAATGTGAAGGTTTAGCTGCCACCTCAAAAAAACCACTCCCAGAAGGAACCACTGGTTGATGCATTAGTATATTAGTTATTTTTGAATTTTAATTTCTAAGTCCCCAGTATACACAGCTGCACCCAGTAGATCTAAACCACAAACCACATATTTCAGTTTGATAAGTTTCTATCCAGTAGCAGACCAGCTTTTAAAACGTCATTGCAACATATATTAATCCCTTTTATACTTCCACATAACTAACAGTAATTGATTTAGTTACCTTTCTGGCTGAGCTCTTGTTTTAGCTGCTTTTTGAATGTTAATTATTAACACTGACAAAGTGCACTTGCAGCTGCACTGAACATTTCTTAGTGTAGCTGTGGCCTGGAAGGAAGGAAACCACTGGGACATTATATAAGTGCAGTTACCATGAATATCACTTTGTTGCTCTATGACCTCAGCAAAAATCAGCACGCAAAAACATTGCAATTTAAATATTTTTAATTAGCTGCTATCGAGTTAAAGACTGTTATCTTTAATATGACGCACAAAAAAAACCCTAAACAGACTTTAAATTTAGGAGCTGATGAACTTTTTGCTGCTTTCAGTCTCAGTCTCCAAGACTGGCATTTCTAGTGCACAAAGTAACCTCTCAGAGACATGAAAAAGTGTCAGTAAAATATCCCACAGAATTTCTGCTTACATAACCAATCCACAGTCTTCAAAAAAAGTTTAAGTAAACCAACCTGGCAAGCTCACCATGTTATAAACAGCTCTGCCTCTGCTTTGCATCTCTTTGTGACTGGAGGATGGAGAAACAAATAAAGCAGCAGGAAAAAAAGAAAACAAATAGAGGTATTTAACTCAGAAAGGTTTTGCTTCAAGAAGTAAGTGTGCAAAGGTATTAAAAAAGTGCTTTTCAAAGTAGTCACTAAATCAAAACATTCAAATGGGACAATATTGTAGAATTGTAACACACAATTCTAAAAAGGTCTTATTGATTTATGACCATCTTAAGTATTGACTGAGAATTATACTCCCTAATCTCCTGTCATCTCCTCAACCCAGAAAGCAAAGAGTGGGAGAGAGAATATGGAATAGAGCCCTTTTCTTGAATCTAAGGAAGGAGTACTTATGTAGTGAGGAACAAGCTGTAACTTCATGGAATGATGCAGCATTAGGTAAACACATCAAGAACATTAAGAAAAAGGAAGTTTGTCTCTGATATTTAACAAATACCTAAAAATCAGCTGTAAGCAAACATAGAAAAATCACATTTAAGCAGAGAAATGCAAAGTAAATTTTGTCTTCCACCTGTCTCATGTGTGAGTTTTGTTAGTGGTCCTCTTGTGAAATATTTTGCTTATCCCCATATTGCCCCCACAAATAGACTGTGGACATATGTGAGAGTAGAGTACAATTCCAACAGCTTTGCAGAGACAATTAAATGGTAGATAAAATTCAAGTTAGAAACCGTTCTTTCTTCATCAAATCTTATCCATTTTATTATTCATTTTTCATGGAAATTACTACATACACCATCCGTTTTAAAACACCAAATTCTCTCATTCCACAAAAATAGGAAACTGTCATGTGCACACAGAGAGTGAAGGGAACAACAGAGACCAGAGTAGTGCATAACACTAAAACTACAAGTGGTAAAATATAATGTACATGAAAGCTCCAAGTAGTGCACAGTCACATGCAAAGGTACCTCCTACCTATCACACAGATCTTAATTTCACAGCATCCATCTCTGTGTTGCTACACCCCAGGGAACAGTGTTGGCATGGTAACTGCAGGCTCTATGTCTTTCTTTTTTTTCCTATTAGCAGTCATATGAGTTTTTGTTAGCTTCGGGATCAGGTAAATTTAGACTGATGGCACTGCTTATTTGGGGAAAAAAAGAAGAGGGGGCTTGTCTGCAAATACAACCAATCCTGCATGAGAAAAGAGCAGAAGCACAACTTAGATAAAACAAAAACAAAAACCAAAAAACAACAACAACAATGACAAATCTCATAAGGAAAAGTTATACATGCCTCAAAATGTGTCAAGAAAAAAATATACATTAACAACTTTGTCAGTCTGACCAGAGCCATGTTAAGGACAGAATGGATTAAATTTCATTTTCACTCTGACATCTTCATTATCAATTTCAGTAGAAAAGCAGAAGAATGGTCAGAATTGGAAAAAGTCTTCAAATAAGTTACCTTAACAGTCGTCATCTTAGTAGATCCAATTTTATACACAGAAAAAATGGCAATTTAAATTTTAAAACAAAGAAAGAGTGCCTCATAGTTCCATTATCTTTATCACAGAAGAATAACTTGCAGGCTAACGAAACACTAGATATTAGAAGGCTATCAGAAAAAAAAGTCGAACTCACAATGCATACTGCTTAACCTACTGTGTAAGTGTCTCCAGGACTGCCCCAATGACCAAGTGAACAATTTCCTATCAGTGTAGCCCTTTTCTACATTCCATTTGCACAATATAGGCTGACATGATCCAGTCAAAGGCATGTGGTGCATAACAAATTACTTACAAATACATTAAACAATGCTTGTAGTGGACATGCTATGGAGATGCCCAGGGGCTATAACATATCCCATGGCAAATACTGAGTGAATGAAGCAGTCTTGTCAGTCTAAAGGTTTATGTAACTTTCTCTTTTATATATGCATGAGTTTACTTAGTAGTTAGGAAATGTTTATTTTTGAACAAAACCACACTCCAGGCATTACAGGCACCTATAGTACGTGATGCCTCTCTGCACCACCATGTAGGAGTAGTGCTAACTCTTCTTGCAGAAACAAACAGAGAACATGATTCTGATGCCTTCTGGAAGTTTCTATGATTGTGAATTAGATGTGCTGTTGCACTGGTATCTCAGCTATGTTTTGTTCTTTCAAAGTGTATCTCATTTGCCAGACGATGATGTAAGAAATAGAGCAATAACAGATAATCTTTCTTTTTTAAAAGTCAAATCTATTTCAAAAGCACTCTATCCATTTCTTTCAAATGGCAGTCTAGGCAACCATTAATCAAATCTCAACTTCATTCTTTTCCAGGTCCTTAGAGCTTTTAGAAAAAAAAATTAAAAAGCAATATAATTAACAGAAGTGTCTTGGCTGCTTGTAAGATCCCTGCCATGCCTCAGTTCTTCCACTTCACCTCCCCTAACATTAGATCTCTAAAACCACTGCCCTTTCTTGCTTCCCATCAACAAAGCTGACCTTTCACAAAAGCATTCAAAATGCTTTGGCCATCATCAGTGGGACAAGTGGATGCAGAAATTCTTCTGTATTCATGTTCACATAACCTAACAATTGCTACCTGATGAAGAGCAGCCAGAAAGCCTTGTCAGTCTCAGTGCTGTGTGCCTGATGTTTGCAGAAATGGCATTTCTAATGACTGCAGGTGTGAGAGGGGGTGATCTGGACCTTTCATGTTGTGTTGTTACTTTACCATTCAATTTTGTAGAATTCAAAGTGCAACCAATTGCAAGTCAGTTCTACAGCAGAGCATTACAGAGCCTATTACAAACATAAATACTTTAAATCAGGCAATTCTTTCCCTCTCAAAGAAAATCCCTTTATTAAAAACAAGAATCTAGAAGAGAGGGGAATTATCTGTGTTTCAAAGAAATGTTTACGAGATGAACAACTGAAGCAGCTTGGTGCATTTTACTATCAGGGAAAAAAAAATGCAAACCTGCTCTGATCAGTACCTACAATCCCTACTTTTCTGGAGAGCCCAGTTCTCACTAGTAAAGGTTATTGGCAGCATACTGATTAAGCAGGTATGGCCATAAAACAATCAGGAACTCAAATAAGTATTTGAGAGCTTTTTCTCTTGGCTGAACAATAGGGCACTTCACCTCCACTTGAGCTCAGTTCAGCTTCACGAGCCTCAGACTGCAGGGCTCTGCTGTTTCTTTCAGCGTGAGAACCCAGGCTTGGCAGCATGGGTTAACCCATACCCACCAGTATTTCTGTCTGACTGACACAGAGGTCTGTGCAGCACCTGTACAGCAGTTCTGGAATGAACTTGCCATCTAAAAATAACAATTCTTATATGGACAGGGAGAGTTAAAAAATATTAGAATTAAAAAATATATCTATTTTTTTCCCATAAGGTTTAAGTGCTACCACTCAATCCCATATTGTTCCCATTGTCCAGAAACATTTTAAAATTTTATTAAATTCTATTTTATTAAATTCATAGGATCACCTACTTCCTTTGTTAACTTAGCATATTTAATGACTCTCACACCCCTTTGTGTGAAAGAGAGGACACCTTTAGTGCCCAAAATGGAAGTGCAAGATTAATTTCAAAACACCTAATAGTGAAAGAGCTGCTCCTTTGCAATAATAATAACTTTACCTCATTTTTAAGACAAAACAACCGTGAACAATTTTAAAACTGAATGCTGAAACAGCTAATATTTAAACTGCACCAAAATTACATAAAACTAGATATACAGAATATACTGAATAGGAGACCTAGTTATGTCTGGAAGTTCTTATCCAAATTACTGTTAGACCAGATTGTTTGTCACCCTGAGATGTAACTGCAAATGACTGGACATAATTATATAATACTACGAGCTATTTGTTCTGGGTGTTATACGTAAAGATTTCTTTTCAAATATGTGCTAGTCATCACTGTCTAAATTATTATGACCAAAGTCATTCAATAGAACCCTTTACATGTTATTTCATAGCATGGCCTAATCATATGGTATATCAAAATAAGATTTGGTAAAGGCAGTACAGGAAATAAAGGAAATAAGATTACACTAATTCAGACACTGAATAAAGAATGGAATGACTCTCTTAATTCAGGCAATTTGAATTATTAATGAACTGTTTGCATCTGTAAAGATTCTGTAGAGACTTATTCTATTTCCTCAACCATCTGGATCAGGAAATTGGAATCTCAGCTTCTGAAAGGTCAGATGCAAGATGTTGGAAAGGGCTGCTCTTTTCCAAAATTTACTTCACTGACTCAAACAGCATTCCCAGGAAGTCCATCCTTCCAAGTGGACAACAAAGTGCCACAGTAAATAGAGTGGGATACTGAGATAGCAAGGTATACACATGGTTCCAAAATTATTCTCAAACACTGTTAGAAGGTGTTTCTACCATCGAAATACCACAGCAGGAGAGCAACAGGTGCACTGGCAGTTTTGTATCTGAGTTTCTGCGTCTGTCATCATTCATTACTTAACAGCCACAGCAAGAAGAGAAGCCCTATTTTCTCCTGCACCTGGAGTCTTCCCCTTTCAGCTCCAAAGAAGAATATTTGTTGTGAAAGTCGATAGGCCATACCAGTTCAATCAGCCCATCAGCCACTGAAGAACAGAGAGAGTGATTTTCACTCATGAACAAATGTTGACTTTATTTGTTCATTCCTCACACTGGAGAATTCTAACACTTCACAGAATCACAGATGTGAAATCACTCAGAATATGTATAGTGATTTACATATTAGTAAACCTCTAGGCTTACAGAAATAATCTAATTTGTTCTCTGTACCCAGCAAATTCTACTTAAAGAACATCAGTATCTGTCAATGTCTAAAATTGCCTGAGACTTCCCTTGAGAAATTTATTACTGCCAACATGACTAAAAGAAATCCCCAGTCCTTTGCATTAGATGTTTTATTCCTTTAATCTTGCTTAATTACATCTTTTATTAAGTCTGTTAATTATTATTTTTGACCTCTCTGCATGCCATTCTTTTGGAAATAAGACAGTCGTCTTACAGATAGTTACTTAAACTTCAAAAACGCCCTCCTCCATTCTAGTATTGCTCTTGCTTTTAAACTGAAACCAGCATCCAAATCTTATTGTATTTTGGAATTGCAGTGAGAGAATTCCCTCCTAGCAAACCAACAAAATTTACATAGGTTTAGGTAAAGAATAAGAGGTGACCTTTTAGGGATTGCTGTTAAGATTCGTGCTCCTGAGCACCAGTATCCTCATGACAGTGTATCAGATGATATGAGAAAAAGCACAGGTAACTGCCATATGCACTATACAGAGTGCTGTAAATAAGAACAAGCAACAACGTTTGAACAAAATTTAGTACCAAGCCTCAGAATTTTCCATACAGAAGTTAATAAATATCCTCTGCGTATTTATCTCACCAGTTGGTCAAACATCATATGCCTTGTGATTGTACAACCATCAGAAGGGATCCACATAAACAGAAAATTTTGTCATTGATTTAGGCATAATAGTTGGTAAATATATATCAAATGTTCCACAAGACAGTTCTACTACTATCTGCACTAAAAAAAAGTAATAATCACATTTTATGATGCTTTACAGTCCGGTGGCAAATGGTACATTAATAATTTTCCCACCCATATTGTAAAAAACTATTGTAGCTACAAGATCCTGCACATTCAAACACTGCAGCTTCTACAACTATGCAAACAGAAATCTTGCAAATAAGACAATCAAAAGATAGAGGGGCAGATGGTATCAGCAGTCTAGCATCACTGGAGCTTACTGCAACCACTTCCTTAATGGAGATCCCTCACATCTCATCCAACCTCACTGCATCTTTTAAGCACCTATTAAATGACAAAGCAATTCTCATTATGCTCTTGGCAAATCTTGCCCAACAAATCAAGTATAGTATTCCCTGCAGTAATCAAAAGTTATGTTTCCAATCCTGGATTCACCAGCACATTTGTCACACATAATAGACACCTCAGATTTTCCTGATGACTGCAAGTCACCAAAGCCAAATAAATTGCATTACATTTGTTTTGTATTTCCAACTGCATCACTCAGCCCTGCTATTAATTTCTGCCACAACTGAGATGTTCCACACTTCAGCATTTTCCAGTTACAATACACTTAAAGCAAACCCACAAAATAACAATAATAAAAACTTCCACCAAAAATACCTTTTTACCATCAATATGCTTGCCTTGCTATCATTCACATGAGACATATGTACTATTCTCTCATAAATTCCATCAATGCCTGTTGAAGAGGAAACTTCCAGGGAAACACAGCAGATTTCTGCTGAAAAAGAACTGTGCAACAAACAATGGCATTTTCAGAGTTGTGCATATTTACCTTTTACTAAGCAAAGCATGGGAAAGGTGTGTGCCAAAGCTGGTCATTTAATGGTTATTAAAGCTGGTTTTGGCAATCAGGTAATGAAAGATTTTACTTTATATCCGTGCCTCATTCCTGACATTTAGCTGTATGGTTTTGTTCTACCATCAGGTTCCACAAATTCTGTTTGGAATTACTGAGTACCTCATGCACTGTCTGCAATAATCAGGGCTTTATAATTAATATTTTGGAAGCAAAACATGCTCTAATCACTTTAGAAACTTCTTGCAAAAAAAGTGGCAAAAGTAAAATGAAATGTACAACTGAGTTCTAAGTTCAGCAGTTACTACAAACACCTGTCAGAAACCCTTTACACAGTTCCAGACAATCCTGTAGAGAAGACTGAATAGTCTTATACAGTCACCATTTCAGCTGAGTAAATGAACATATGGCACAAAAGTGATAAGAGAAAACAATGACTGCTTTTCATTGTGCTTCTCAACTACTTTGTTCTGAATCAGCCAGACAGAAAGACATATTCTCCAGTTCAGTTTTCAGAGGCACTGATTGATTCAACCTTTTGTATAATGCAGAAAAAAGTTAACTGTGCAGATAGATGTGTCTTAAGTCCACAGGTATCTGAACACGTTCACTTCCCAAAGGCTTAAAATCGTCATTTTTCACTATATTTATACCTCACAAATAAACAAAGCTTATTCAGCATGCATATTCCTAAGCAATGTTTAATGTTCACCAACACATCAGAAGTTTCAGGACTCTTTTTTTTTAAAAAAACCCATCCATTTCTCTTTGCCGCATCCAGCAGCCAACTATGGATATTTCCAGCACTGTGCTCAGCACCTTCCTCTCTCAGCAGCAGACTTCAGCACATCCCCTCATCTTACTGATACTGCACATAATTACTGCAGTTTTGCAGAGAGATCCTGACTGCAGCTACATCCTGCTGTACTCACAGAGAGCCCATGGAGTTCCCTGAAGGCCAGCCACATCGGAATGCAGCTTCCAGGACCTGTCTATCAGGAACACACGTTCTTGACTTTGCTGGACCGAAGATCTGGCTCCTAAAAAAGTTTGCTCTGTTATTCTATTAACATCAACAGGAATCACACAGGTGAATATTCACACCAGGTCCCAGCACATACACTTCTGATTTTAGCAATACCAGCAGGCCAAAGGTAAGAATGGTTCTATACTCAGCTGTTAATGGAAGAAAGATCATATATAAATGATTATGAACACATAATAGCAATGTGACTATTCATGTAAGACTTTAAGGAAGAAAAGGCTTCTGCAATGTTACTAACACAGATTTTTATCTTATAAATACCCATCTCTGCTTCCACAAGTCAATTTTCATGCACCAATCTTTCTAGACTCAAGAGCTATAAACAGCTTTCTTGAAAAGAAAAAATGTCCTCCCAGCAGCCTACTTTTATCAAGATTACACAGCTACTTGGTGTAAACATTCCAGAACACATTCCATTACCAAATTCTTGAGAAGATTTGTAAAATAAAACAAAACCAAGTGACTTTCCCCACCCTAGCAGTTTAGCATTTCCTCACAAAACCATGAGTATGCTCTTGGTCCCTGAAAATAATTTCTGTCTGAAGAGTACTGCAGCATGGACAACCTAATGCTCCACAAAATATTTCTGATGCAAAACTTTCAAATTTAATACTAGACAAGAAGAACTTTGTGTAATTTCCCAATAAACATATTGCTTTCTAATTTTAAAGACCTATTTGGAAATCATTATGCCGCAACCTTTTCTCCTCAGTGGGATTCAGCAACAGATTAGCAGCAGTTAAAAACCTGAGATTTGTACCCTGTGGTTAAGAAAAGGAAAAAGCCATGCTGGTTGCTAATATTTTGGTCAAATCTGACTTTAGAGAAAATAGGAAATTTGGGACTACCCACTGTGATTTAAGTACTCTTCTACATGGGACAGGTTCACCCCTTCCCACAATAGGACAAACTTTTGATGAGAGGTGCGAGAGCTGTGCTAAGACTTTCTGCAGGGGAGCAGTTGGACACACAAGAGCCCTGCTGCTCATCACTGCAGTCACTTGTGAACTTGGTACACACACAAGTGAATCCCATTTCCTGCTGCCTTCTGTAGCAATTACATTTGGCTTTATGCAAGCAACACCTGCAAATACAATTTTAACATTTGACTGTGAGTATGGCTGAGCTGATTATTGATAACTCAAGCCTACAATGTCTGTGAACTTTTGAGAGATGAAGAGACCCCACTACACAAACATTATGGTTTCCAAACACAAAAAATACTTTAAAATTGTGAGCCTATTGTAAAGATCTTTGGAAAACTTCAACAGCAAAATTATGAGCAAAATAAACAGGAAGAAAATAAATTAAGCCAAAATAGAACAAAAAAGGAAACAAGTGCCCAATACAGAATGAAGCAAGCTGTAGGAGAAATTAAATGCAAAAATGTAATTAGAAATCTGTAAAAAGACAGCATTTCCCAAAGAAAACAAACACACATATCCTTGCCCCCAAAAAACCCCACCCCACTATAGATTTCAAAAGACAGTGTGCACTGAAAAAAGCACCAAGAAAGCGATTCAAAGATGAGAGAATTCTGCCCTTAAGTGACAGGAGAGCTAAAACATGCCCAGCAAAGCCTGTGGGAAGGAGCAGATCTGTTCCCCCCTCCCTGCTTCAAGCCCTGCCATCGCTCAGACAGAGCTGCTCAGTTCCATCCCCACACCAATGTTTAGATTCAGGTTCTGTCCGTGGCTCTTGCTCACAGCCCTCTCAGATTTCCAGGGCTCAGTTTTCCCCTCACCATCTCCCTGCCTTGCTGAATGTTCCTGCCAACATAAAATGGACAAGACAAACTTTTATGGAGCCGTCACTGCCTCTTGCAGTTTTGTCCAGCTCTGGCCAAAATTATTAGTTTCTGTAAGATCTAACTACTAATAAATTGTCCACAATCAAAATGTGGACATGGTTCATTATTGCAGCAGGCATTGATCTCACCTTTGTCATGGCTACACAGTCATCTAAAAATACATTTGGGTCTAGGTTTTAAAAGAAGTCTAAAATATGCAAGATTCTTTTCTGTGAACTCCTGTGAAAATCTCTGTATGGAATTATTAGGTCAGCAAAAGGTCTAAAATACTGAAATATTTCCTTAGAAGTAGAAAATTCTCAACTCCCTGCCCCTTGTATCATAATTTAATTCCAAAGTCAGTAATTTTAAATAATTGTGGTTGTATTTTAGAACTTTTCTTCAGAAAACAACTGAAAAAAAAGAATTTTTAATGAAAGCCTTAAATATTTAATTTTGAAAATATAAAAGTATAATGTTTCATTAATTTTGGTTCAAAATTGTTTTTTCTTAAGCTGAGAGATAAACAGAAAAAAATCCTATTCAGCAAATGATTTTCCTTTCAGCCAATCCATATTTTCTACATAACCCATGTATGTAAAAATCATCAAGAAGTTCTATTTCCTTTGTCTACAATATTCTTCAATAGGAACTGGGTTTAGGTGGCAAATGGTAACTGCTGCTTTTCTCAACTCTGCAGAGCCTGGGAAGACACAGCTACAAAGCACCTACTCATCATCAGCTGGTGAACAGTCAGACATTTGGACCAGCAGACTTAGTTTGAATTTATACTTCCCATGTGCAATCAGGCCTACAATTCCATTGTCACACTACATGGAATTAGTGACATCGTTACAAATGTAATCATACAGTTTGTTTTACTGCAGACACGTTCTCTGCACATTAAATTTACTAAGCAATGACAAATTTCTGGTCCCCAGCAAGGAAACAGGGATAGAACTTGGGTGTTTGCAACCCTTCCTTTAACTATTAGCTAAGGCCAAAGTGCTAATCCATTTTTTTCACATTTATGAATAAAACAAAATTACAGTTTCCTCAGGAAAAAGTACCCAGTTAACTCAGCCTGGTTCTTCATGCACTGTTACCCAAGACCTTGAAAAGGAGTGAAAAAACCCTTGCCTAAACAGGATGTAAGATTGGTGCTTGATGTTTCATGCTTTCTTTCAGTCCTCTCTTGTTTCTGCATAAGTAAGACTATTGTTTCTTAACCAGAAATTAGATTTATATAACTCAAAGTTACTGAGGAATAACTCAACATCATTTTGATCAAATAGAAGTTAATACAAGAATCGCAACAATACAGTATTTCAAACATTTTTAGGATAGCCTGTGTATAAAATATCTAAGTATAAAACTTTTTCCTCCCTACAAGTCAAAAGAAATTAGATTTCCTAATATCTAGTTTCAGAAGTAGAATTCTGATGTGTATAGTACACAAATAATAATTATGTTGATAGAGACTCAGTAGCAGGTACAAGATTTTGCTGGTAGAGAATAAATTCAAAGGCTAAAGTTGCAGCAGAGGCAGAGTGGAGACATCTTCAAGTTTCTTGCTGCAGTTCTAAAGATTAAAATTTAAACAACCCAGAGTGAGAATAAGCAAGGTTTTCATTCAAATGTTTCTGGCTGTTCAAACTCAGTCTCCTGTTAAAGCTCTGTTAAGAGCCTCTCAGAAGCAAACAATGGGCTTTTCAAAAATGAGGCAGCAAATCTCTAATAAAAAGAGCCACCTCCGAGTCAAACAAACAAAGATTATTAAACATTTTTTAATAAATGAAAGCATGAAAGAATTTTTTCTCCTTAAAAATGTAAGTATTCACACATAGCTATCAGTCAATAAATACCAATAGATTTAATGGAAAGCGCTTATTAGTGTTCTATTTTAAATTAGTTTATGTGTGTCTGAAATAATCCAACTGCATATTTCATAGTTCAAGTAACAAAATGCCTTTTTATATAATTTTTTAAGGTGACTGCCAATTCTGAGAAATGATTACATTTCACATAGAAGAGAGTTATAAAATAAGTTACATAATGAAACAGCTTCTCTATATAGGGAAGGTCCTTCCTGTTTGTACCAAGTCTGAACAAAACTTCCACCTAATGCAGTAAAATAGGAGAATACACCAACCTTGGGCTCAGAAACTACAGCTGAGGAACTGCTCCAGTGCAGCCACCACTTCATCCTACTGGCTGGAAAATTACCCAGCTTCTGAGCCTTCCCAGCAGCATTTTAAAGCCAGAGGCAGAAGAGGAAAGAAATAGCAAAGATTTAGAGCATCAGCTGTCTAACAGGGACTGAGCACTCTCTTTAACTTCAGTTTCAGATTAATTTTTGGATGAAATATCGACACACATGCTGCCACTACAAGCTGAAAAGTTATTACCAGAATGTATTAGTTGATCTTTTTTAGATTGAAGGGAACAGTGAAAAACTGCCATCAGTGTTGAGGGCCACAAGAACAAGAGCTGCTGCTGCTGCTGTTGTATCTCAGTTCTCAGACTGCTCCTTAGAAGGAGCCACTGAAGAAAATTATGCCGTTTCTGCTCAGGTTTAGTACCACGCTGGCTTCTGACCAATTACCAACCAGACAAATACAAGTTAGTTATCTGGGGCCTATGAACGGTTTTCCCTGGTTGTGACCCATTTTCCCCATGTCCCAGCTGTGATCTATGCAAACAGAATGTCATCCATGAAAGGATCACAAAAGTTGATTTAAAAAATCAACACTTGGTCTGTAACACATTTAAAAACACGGGAAAATGGTAGGGAGGAATGAAGATGGAACAGATATTCGAGTATTAGTCCTACTTTTTGTAAAGAGAATTATTTGAGATTAGATTGCAAAATAGCCCATATGGATTTTTCTTCCAATACAGCAACATGACTCACAACTACTTTTTTATTTACTTTTCTGTAGTCAGTGAGATCACTTTATATCAAGAAGGTGGAGACACTCTGCAATAAAAAATTATGTCAGCAGGTATATAACATACAGAGATGTGTCTGTATAGCATGTACTATATGATCACTAACACAAACTAAGCAAGAAAAAGAAAAAATTTCAGCCTGAGTAACCAAACTTCTGACACTTCCCAGGTCCTTCAGCAGGATGTGTGCCAGACAATAATATTAAGCTTTGTATACTCTAGATGAAATTGTTCCACCCCAACAGAGATCTTCAGGTAAGACAGTATATTATACACGTGAAGCTAAGTAGTGGAAGATGTGCTATATTTTCCATGAACAAAACCTTAAATACCTTCTTTACTTGCAACTTCAAATGTAGTTTTCTATATGCAATTCATTTTTAACTGTAGATCTTTTTTCCTACTCTTAGAAACATTAATAATAAAATCACTTTCTTTAGCATATAAAAACATCCTCAATTCCCCACTCAGCTTCTTTGAATTCTAATATATAAAAAATTGTGAAAAAACCCCCCCATGTCTAGAACGCAAATTCTGAAATGAAGTCATTTCGAACAAAACCCGTATTTAACTTTACTCTCCCAGGTCTAAGTGTATCAGGTGAAATTGGCCTGTAACTAGAAATGAAGAGAGTGAAAACAGACTGGAACTACAGATCCCATCCTCTCCCAGCAGCATTTTCTGATGCAGCTCACAGAAGGGTTGAGGTCAAGTTGCAAGCACAGGGCAGAGGAAGCACAAGCTCTGCAATGGAGGCATTCCCGTCCCTACGGTTCCATTTTGTTACTGTAATATTTGGATATTTTATGAAGTCATGCCCCTCCCACAGTCAAGCAATGGAAGTGTATTAGCTGAAGTATCAACTGAATATGTAATTAAGAGTCACAGGAAAATGGTTCCTCTATATCCTCAAGTTAATTCCCTTCAGTTCAGCAGGACCAAATTATGCACCAGCTTGCATATTGTTAGTAGTACTACTTGTTGTATTAGTGCATCAAATCATAAATACACACCACATACACTATTCCGACTCCAATTATCCAGAGACTGTACAGAAATCAAGTCTACCACAGGCACTTCTTATTGTGCTGTGACTAAAAGATTTCAAGTGCTGTAGAGCTTATATAAAATGGTCAATACCACTCAACTCATCCAACAAACAAAAAGAAGCACAGATTTTCTGGAAGATGGCAGCAGTCATGCAAAATGTTTGCACTTCACTTATAGAAATGGAAAGTAAAGAAGGAGCTCTCTCAGTAACCAGCAGTCTCACAGATTCTTTGGATGCAATTAGTTGCAGAATTTGCTCCATCCAAAACAAGTTTGTAAGGTCTTAAGGCCTAATACAAAATTTGCTTTAAAGTTTTTAAACCTAACACACATTTTTGTATTTTGTATTTTATGCTCCTGAAAAGGCTACATTAACACAAACTGGGACTGGAGTCCAAATTAAAAGGCACAGCAAACATTAAAAGACAGCTGCCTCTGCAGTAGAAGAGGTATATTTTTGCTAAGTAACTCACTAAAGTACAGCAAAAAAAAAGATTTACAGCACTGAAAAGAGGACTTTTGGCTTCACAATAGACTTTGGAAGAGAAGAGGTTGCTTTCTGCTAAATAGCTTACTAGTGCTGATGAAAGCCTACAATACAAAATCTTCTCAAGGTCCTGCATCTCAAACCCATGAAAAGTAATCTGGCTAAACTCAAATTATCAGTTTACTACCAGCTTAATTCCAAACAACTCAAATTTTGTATCTGAAAGCTTAAACTTAGGCTTTAAAAATATTTAAAGGACTACTCCAACTATTAAGTGAATTGCTAATGCTGAGAGTCTGATTTTTTTAAAATCAACTCCAGATTTGATTATTCATACTCTAACAGTTGAACTACAGTAGCAGAATGAAAAACAAACACCACCAAATCCACACAACATGTAGATTCGATTTCAATAAAATCAGAAATACCATAAAATCACACTGAAGGTTCTAGAAATCTCCTGTACCATGGGTCAGTAACAGGAGTTAAATGGTGTTACAGCCTTTTAAACCAGACAGAACATAAAAAACCTTCTCTGCAGCTTGGCTGTCTGCAAAAAGCTCTCAATATTTCAGCCAAACAAAATATTCTTGGAAACACAGCCAGTGATAGAAAATCAATGTAAAACAAACAGTTAAGGAACTACTGCATAAAGTACTTTTTTCTTCACATAGACTCATGCTGCAAATCAGAGGGAGCTACAGAGGCGAGTGCCTGAGCTGCAGAAGCATTCCTATAGCCCTGCAAATGCCTGCACTGCTATAAAACATGCAGGACAGTTACTTGCATGTGTTCCTTCCAGAATGTTCTTTGTGCAGCATCCTAGTTAACATCGCTCCATGTCAAGTATCCTCATGGTACCTCAAAGCCAAAAAGCCCCAGAAACACTCTGGCCAACGTGAGCATTTGTCTTACTAACTGACATGGCTCAAACCCCAAATAGCCTGTAGATAACTCAGAAAAAAATTAATTAATGACCTAAAGTCTTTCCCATTGAAAATACAAGCAGGGAGAGAGCATCACAAGGAAGAAAAATACAGGAGATGTCTATACGTGTCCAGCAGTGCCTGTAAAAACATATTCTATTAAAGAAAATGTCTTTTCCACTGTGCTGCCTGGCAACTTGCCAAATTACTGTGATTAAAAAAGAAAAATGGATGAAAAACAATCCTGCACAGCTTGTAACTCTCCATAAGCTCTTTCTAACTTGAAAATTTTATTTGCTCTAAACAAACATTAATTTCACTGCTAAAAATGTCTAGGATTGCTGAGAGGTTAGCAAGATATACTTTAAGCAATATTTTAATATATTTTATTACAGCAAGACAGTAATTGCATTTTATTAATAAAAAAAGCAGTAAATCCAAAGTTTTTATGGACTTATTCCCCTAAAGATCCACAGTAATTTCGTAATACTTATCTCAAACTCTTTACTTTTCAAATGGAAATTCCTTCATATCCATCTCCCACAGTGTTTGGTTCTGATGCCAAAAAAACTGATTCAGTGGTAAGGCACTAACTAATGTGAGCTGATTTAATTTTCAACTCTGCATATTATGGTTTTTAGGAGGGGGGTTTTTAATAAAAGACAGATTCTCAAAAGCCTCTACCTCTATACTGCACTCCTTCCTTCTCTCAGGTCTGAACATGTCGCTATGTCCGTTCAAAAGATTATCTGCTGATGTGAGCACCCAGTCAGTTCCACAATTTAATATTAAATCTATTTAACAGATGGTTCAAACTGGGGTCTTAAATGTTGTAGCAATCATCATAGAGCAAAGCAGTGAGCAGAAGAAAAATGATGGTATAACCCTGCAAGCACCTCCACAGAATTTAACAGTCCTTTAAAGTTCCCAGTTAAGTTTAACAGCAGGCAGGCAACCAAGTATGCAAGTCCCTGAAGTGGAACAGGTAATTCTGACATCAATCTGGCAACTCTGGCATCAGATTCTTTTTTCTTTCCTTCTCCTTAGAGTGAGAGAACAGACAACAGAAGCTACATATATTTCCATTAGAACTTCTGATAGAAACTTGAGATGTAATGATGAAATCGACAGTTTTACATAAAGGAATTCATCTTGAGGGCTGTTGCAGGATGTCAAGTTGAACTTGCCTCTTCCATTGCTGGGGAAGAAGGATGTATGACAGTCGTGCTGAAATTACACTTGCTCTGTATCCTGTCTGCATTCTATTTCATTAATTCTGTCAATGAGAAACAGATGTTGTGTTTGATTTTCTCCTGACAACAGTTCAGTGGGGGAAAGCAACAAGCCTAAAAACAGCTCAAGAATGTTTAATTGCTTTACAAAACGGGACACTAAAGGACTCAACTTCAGTGCACAGTTGCAGATAATCAAAATACCTATCAATTTCAATGAATTTAGGGCTGCTCCCTAAATCACATTCCTATTACACTGCACAGTGACAATACAACAACACACAACAGACATGAGGAGCATTGCTGCCACTGTGCCCACCTCCCAAATGTCAGCTGTAAAATCAGCAAGGTACCTGCTGAGTTATCCATGGACTGCGACATGCTCACATTGGTAAGTACCATCCATAGCAAATCAACAACTAGATGGATTTCTGCTTGCTCACAGGTTTCAGGAGCATGCCTTTCCCCCCATTTTTAGCTGCTGTCTATAATAGGTTTATACAGATTAGCTGCATTAGTGTTGTGTCCCTGATAAACTGTGATGCTGGGTAGATAATCATCTTCTCCCTCCTTTCCATGACCCTTTCAGTGACCATTACCAGGTTTTAAAGGCTACACAGTTAAATCAGTGGCTCTGTTTATCACATCCAGAACTGGTGTTGGATTAGAAGCAAACAACAAAATAGAATGACTCTGGTCACTATGGGTAGATTTCCTTACCTTACTCTTCCCCGATATCCAGGTCAAACCTGGTTTTACTGGTCAGTATTAGTCAATTTGAGGGAATGAACAGATGACAATAAAAACTTTCCCACCATTCATAACTGTAAATTACTAAGGAAAACAGTATTGACTTGTGGACCAATCACCTACACCAGACCACACTTGTGAATTTTGGAAAGCACAAGAGCAGGACAGAGAGCAGAATCAAGCAGACAGAGTGCTGTTGTTCCTATCTTATAAGTAATTTCTAAGGTGAAGGACACAAAGAACCAGCTGTTGAAAGGAGCACCTCACTACTACAAAGCATAGTGAAAGAACCATAGTGTGAACTACAGACATTTCATTGCAGAGATAAAATTATTCTGTATGGCTGTTGGGAGGGTTCAGTGTCATCTAGGAGAGATGAGCACTCTCTGTTCTTACTGAATATCATTTTGTACAAAATAGCAATGGAAAGGATTTTCCTCATTAACGAGCCATGATGGGGGGAAGAATGAAACTAAAGCCAGCTAATTTTTCCAGGATCATAATGTTCTTCATTTTTAGGTCATTTGAGTTCCATATTAATTTTAGAAAGATGGAGACTTTGCAATCCCCCTGCTCCCTCTCTCATTACATATGTAATTGTGAAAGTTACCCTCCTGTAATAAAACATTCATCTCTGTACTTCTTATTATGGGATCACAGACTCACCGTGATGGATGACCACGTGTCAGAGCACATTTCCACAGTACACCATAATATCACTGAGTCATCACCTGGAATATGAAAGCACGAGTCCAAAGCCTTAGCTAGACTATACATTCTTGTTTGTTTTTAACCTACACTGAAGTAGCTTCTGAGCCATATCATATACAGAAATACCTGACACTTATTCAGGCTTAGTCATAAGTAATCGAACAATTCTGCATATATACAAAGAACTGTAACTATCTTCTGAAATGTGCCTTCCTTGCAGCGTTAAAGGCAAAATTCATTATACCCAGGAACAGTAGTACATGACATGGGCATAAACACTAAGTAGATTTAAACAAAAAATATTGGAGAGATACTACTTCATTGCAGTTGACAGTACTTGCTTTGTAATGCAGTTATGACAGAAATTACTACACTTCTTCACTTCTCTGAAGATTTATCAATGCAGTTTATTTCAACCTTCAGGCATGCAGAAAAAACCCAAAATTGGCACCTATCTTCAGATGGTGTTAAAATACAAATTTCTAATGTGGATTTTAACTTCTTTCTTATGTTTTGCTGTATGGGATAGCCACAGTCTACCAACACATCTGGAAGAAACATTTACCTATTGACAAGAGCTACTTATGACTGGTTTTGGATTAAAACAAAAAATTAAAATAAAACCCCAAACAAAACAAAAAATCTAAAAGGTAACCTATGTTACGTATTTAATTGCATATGCCCAATCCATATAAGCATGCATAAGTGAGTCTCTCACACACAGTGCTAAGACAGAATGTGCAAATCTCCCACAACTCTGAAAAAAGAAAACAAATTGCAAAGTCTTACCATCTTACTTGTTGATTCATAGAAAAAGGAAGGTTTACAGTGGGAAATCCCCAGCTTTGCATCAAAACAATCACAATCAACATCACATTAATATCAATGGGATGGTGCTGCTTTGCCAGTCTAGGCCTAGACTATACATGTACACCCTTTACAGTATATTTTCCCTTCACCCTATCTAACGTGAAATGTTGAGTTTCACTTACCCTTCAGTGTGTCCTCTGTTACAGGACAACACTAATATTAGTTAAATTTTTTTAAAGTATTGGAATTTCTAAGTATGTAACATTTTCAGTGCTTATCCAATATAACTCTGTTATATATGACGTTGGTTTACCTCCTCTTGGATTAAGGCTAAAGCAATACATGGTAAGACATTTGCTGCAGACATATAAGCAGGACACAGGAATGGCAAACTAATTATTTGTTATCATCATTCCACAAAAGCTTGGTATTCATAATTCTAATGGTCTTTAAGGATTGAAAAAACACTGTTTTCCAAAATATTTAACACTTCCTATCACAGTTCACCTGAGCAAACAAGGCAGAAGGCAGGAGTAACCTTTTGTAAACCACAACTGTTATTTGTATCAGATGTCTGCTTCAGTTTTTTAGTAATGCTACAATGCTCCCTTTCCCCAGATACGTTGTTTCTTCCTCTTTTCTTTGAGCTCTGATTATTTAAATTGCTGCCTTTAGCCCAAGCATCAGTTAACAACACATCAATGTCCACCTGACATCAAGGAGTAAATACAGACAGTCATTGGCCAACTGCTCCACTTTGCAAATGAAAGTAATACAAAGTGCATGTGATAAATTAAGCACGTCTTGCTGGTGCCACAAGTCCCTGTGAGGAGCTGGCAGTCATCAGCTGTGCTGCACATCAGCAACTGCATCTCTTACAAGCAATTAGGTGTGGACAAAACCTATTCCAAACAAAACTGTTCTATGTTTGAGCATACTGAGTTTAAACATCATCTGAAGTGATTAAAGACACAGCCAAATGTGTTGTGCTCTTTGCCTTCAAATATATCCAAGAAGTGTTCTGGGCATAGCAGGGCAGACTGCTCTGACCCCTGGAAAGCAACTATTTTTACTCAGACTTACAAAGCTGAGATACAGTTCTCACAGAAGTGCTCATGTCTTTCCACTGAAATGGGAAAAAAGGAAAAGTGCAGAGGATGAACTCAGACAAAACTACAGCTTTATGCTGTAGTTGCACAGAGCTACACAAGCTGACGACTACTCACAGAAATGTAACCGGTTTGTTTCCCTCGGCCTTTGAAACTACTTTGAATTATTCTATTTTGAACTTTCTGCCAGAACACCTGTTTCTTTGTCCTTGTTCTCTTGAAGATACCAGCAGAAAAGGTCACTTGTATTGATAAATCCATGCCAGCTTAAAAATTCAGCTCTAATTAAACTGTAGAAAAACACAATCAGGGACAGAAAAACACCTGGGTATCTAAAGAATGTCTATATTTTCAGAAAGTACTGGCAGTTTAAAATATTCAAAGACAACAGTTTTCCTATAGGGGGACAGCACAAGGCCTCACACAACTCAAACACCCAAAGCCAAAGCTAAACACTGTGTGCACTGTCTATCATCTATAAACCAGCACATTTTTCAGGGATAATTTGTAAGCATTTCTAAAGGCAGAAGGAAACAGGATTTCAACATGACACACAGAGAAAACATGAAGTAACATCAGGGAAAGAACCCAGATCTCCCAGTCCCTAAATCTTACAATCAGTACATTAAGCTTCTTCAGTATTTTTGAAGAACCAGAGTTTAACATAAAGGCAGTCTAAATTAAGGAAATTTCACTCCCTCAAAACTTAATTAAAATAAAATTTCACCATTTTTTACAACAAGGAGTAAGAGTATGAATAAAGTTCCATGCACAAAAGGTAAAAGAAAAAGATATTATTTTGCCTTTGTTTGAAAAACAACAGATTTTCTCAGAAGTCAGATTTACAGCAAAGGAAATCAAAGAATTGTGAAGTTAACAATGGAGCAGAACTAATTTCTGAAATCAGCCAAATCTTTCAAATAGGATTTACTAAGGAAAAGAAAGCATGCTACACAGAATGCTATCTCAAAGAGGGATTAGAAATAGGAAACTCCTGTAAATTCTACTTTTCTGTAGAGATTGAACAGTAACTGTAAATCTGCCAGTTCCATGAGATGTCACTATTAAAGTGAGAAAAGGTTTAATGTGTTAAGGATAAGTATTCCTCTGGTCATGTGACACATGAAAACACTTGCATTTCTGATTCTAAAACAATACACTGAAGATATTAGAATCAATAAGGACCGTTGTAATGTTGTTTATATTTTTTTCTTTTTCAGTGCCAAGCAGTAAAGAATGAAGAACACATTGGTGATTATTAATAGGCAAAAATTCAGGAATGTGAAATATTGGTAAATTTTGAGACAATTATAAGTGAATTTCTAATACTCAGGAACAACAACAAAAAAATCTCTACTACAAACTGAACACGTCTTATTTCCCCATGTATTCTGTTCCCCCTCTCTAGAGTGTTTGCCATTCTCTCACAATGTTCCTGAGAAAAACATGAAAGATTTGTTATACAAAGAGTAGTTCCACAGACATTTCAAAGAACACCATAATCTTAAGAGTCCACAAATACAGTCTAGCAACAAACACTTTTACAAGTATTTACAACCTTTAACCTTTTGCAAATTCCTTTGGTTCTGAAAGTTGGCGTCCAACACCAGCTTTTTTGCAGGTTTTTATTGGCTGACTACTTGATTTCAAAAGCAAACGGCAGATTTAGGTCAGACATTAATTTATTATTTCCTTTATTTAAAACTTCATATAAAAAAATCATCAAAATAGTCCAGGAGAGAAAAACCTAGTCAAAAGAAACTATTTTGGAATCCAGATCTGTGATAAACAAGTTGCATATGGCAAAGCAAATAATGCCTGCACACATAAGCAACTCAGAGCCAGCTGCTCCTCTTGTCCATCAGGTGCACTTCCTCCAGTTTCAGACTTCATTAGACCTTGAAATCAAAGTCTTCTTACTTCTAAATCAGTACTATCATCCCAAAGGATTCTACACTATTTTTGTAGACACTACCCAGATACTGCTTGCTGCCAAACATCAGCAAAATAAGCACTGACCAGCAAAAGCCACATCATAATTGGCTCTGTCTTCAGGCAAAAATATTTGCAGTCCCCACAGGAACCCAGCTATGTCAGGAAAAGAGAATCACTGCATACAAGCCTTAGAAACATGCAGCCACCACTACAGTACTTGCTAATAGCAAAGAAAAACATAACACAGAAAGCAATTAGGGCTTTTCATTTGAGTTTCTCATCCCCTCCCTGTTGCAAGAAGTGCCAGGGGCTCCTGAGTGACTTAAATTTTATAAGTTTATTTCCAGTGAAAAACTGTAACTGGGGAAAATATCTATTATGCACAACACAACCTGCTTACAGTTACACCCAAGAAGAAATGAAACTACTTGTTGTCAATATTTTCCAGAACCACAGGAAACAACCTATTGACATTATGTGCACTTATTAGGACCCAAAGCCACTTTATTTTATCACAGCTTATTCAGGCAACACCACTGGAACACAATGACAAGACAATTGGAAAAGGTTTCTATTTGCTAAATAGGCTGGATTGCTTTTTCTACCAAAGTCTTAATGGAACACAGATTCTCCCACAGGCAGATCATCCTGTACCAGTCATTCTCTGGAGATGTGCCCTGCAAGGAGGAGGAACAACAAACAAAACCAGCCATGTGCAGGTTACCATTTATTCCTGCTTTACTAAAAAGAAGTATTAAGAGTAGCATTTTGCAACAGCCAGATTTGGAAAAGCCTGTACAAACAGTAAAATACTTTCTTGGTCCAAAAAAAATCTCTGCACAGAATTCAGCTGGTATATGTGCTTCTGAAATTTCCAAGAAGTGTCAAAATTTGTTTCAATCACATATGGCAGCGGAATCTCAGCACAGTTTCATTTCCCTGATGACACACTCTGTGGGCAGAGTTTGGGGATGGCTGTGGCATGAAGATGGACAATTAAAACTCTCATCAATTTCCCTTGCAATACAGAAAAAACCCGTCTTCTTAATTTAATGCTGATCTAATAGACTTTAGATTAACAACTCCTAACATAGTTGGAGTTAGGAGTTTTTTCTTCTAAGGTTCCAGCAAATTACAGGGATCTTAATTCTCTTAAAATAAAATATAGTCAGTCAGGGAGTTTACTCCCCATGGCTAAAGAGATGAGCTGGAAATCTGTGCTGTGTAGGCCCTAAAGAAAATGACAGATGATACAAAGAGAAAAAACAAGAGAAAATTTTTTAAAACCTAAATCACTTATTTGGGGCTTTAAAGTATAACTTTGTTCTTCAAAAATTCATCAGGTCAACAATATCAGAGAAGTATATATTTCCTTACAAATTTTAATCTACCTACCTGTAGGTACTCCCATCTAGGAGATCAGTAGGAATTGCTCTCTGCTGATCACATTTTATCCAAATCACCCATAAGCAACTTAAGCTTTTAAAGTTATGAATATTTCTTTACAGTCTCAAAGAGGTAATAGTACTTTAGGCCAAAGGATTATTTAATATTTTATAAGGAACATAATACGAATAAAAATAAATAACACCTTTCATGTCTTGAGTTACTAAAAGCTACAGGGATTCACATGGTATTTTTCAAAGTAATAGAGCACAAGACTGATGCTCATAGCTCCATTAGAAACATTTATATGCAAAACACTGCTTTTTCCAATCATGAATTTCTTTTAAGATTCACTATTGCCCTATAGCACATTTGTCTGAAAAGAGACTCTGGGGAGATGACACTTTCTTTGGTTAGCATTGTTGTAGCTGACAGAATGCATAAAAGGCAAACTGCTTTTTCTCCAGCTTTCAGCCTGAGCCAATCAAGTGCAGAAATTCTCAGCCGCTTCTCATCTTGAATTCTGGATTTTGAAGTTTACAGCATAATTGTAGCTTTCCAGCAGAATCATTTTGTCACACAGGCCATTCTACCTCACATAAATGCTACTGGTGCCCTAAATACCATTGATTAAAAAAAATCTTGATCTTTGCATTGTAGACATGTCAGCCTGATTAAAAATCATTTCATATTCTTAGCATTAATGCACATTTCATTATGAAGAAATGATCCCTGAAGGTACCCCACACTTACCTTCCTATGAAAAAATAATTCATACCTGGAAATATTTTTTTTTCTTCTCTCTTGAGGCAGGATTATAGGCCCTTGCCTGGATTTCTGGGCCCTGCTGTGTTAAACACTTGTACAAAAAGCCAGTCTCTGTTCTGAAGAGCTTACAGAATATTTCATTTTATTTTTAGACAACTGAACAGAGTGACTGGAAAATACAAGTGAACATCACGATAAGCACTGTTCAATCACTGTAAAGTCTTTACAGATACCACAGCAAATCAGAGTCTCAAAAGGATGGACTTGAAAGGAAGAAAGCTGACCTCAAGAAATATTTAGAGGCAGCTTCTTCTGAACACAAGGGAAGGTAAAACAAAAGAGGCTTGTTAGAAAGCTCAATAAATAAACCACCAAGACTCTTCTCATCTGTACTTCAGAATAAAAACTAAAAGCAAGTAACCCAATAGATTAGCCAGAGAAGAGCAGCTGGCAAGATCCTGTCACTGGTGTGCTTAAGAGACAAGTAGAAGAACCATGCAGTGAGGCTAACTCAAGAGCCAAGCAAATGACCTTGGCAGCAGAGTTCTGCATTGATGTCAGCTGCACAAAATTGGATTCAAGATTCACAGAGAAGGAGGTTCTTCTCAGAGTGTGGGAGAAGTCTGGAATTTGAAAAGCTTTTTTGGTGGCACTGTTTCTGGTTTTGCTCCAGTTTAATGCAAGATACTGTGTCAAGTTTTTAAAGGCAACAGTGTTTAACATCACCCAAGAGCTCAGTACTTTAAAAACTCCATTTATTTCATTAACAGAGGCACTTCTAGCTACACCTATACTGTCTCTTCAACCCTGGGTCATCAGGTGTTATAAAAGCCCCATGAGTTGAGAAGCCACCTAGAAAATAAAGGTCTATAAAGGTCCAGACAACATAAGTACCAGAAAGATACTTCATAATGTACTGGGACAGAAAAAAAAGCCAGAGTTAAACAGGCAGTGTAACCTGGCCCAGATCTGTAAATGAGGGGCACCTGAGCTGGCACGAATTGAAGCCGATGCAGCCATGAGCTGTGGCTCTGCTCGCGGGGACACAACGGGGCACGGAGTCACCGCAGCAGCAGGGGGAAGCTCGCAGCCTCTGCCTCTCTGCAGGCTCTCGCACCTCGCCGAGAGTCTGACTCACCCTCTCCAGTGCCAGCTCAGCAATTCTGCACTGCACTCCACTGCTCAGTTATGCACCAACACCCAGCCATGCTCACCAGTAACTGCAGCCATCTGGTTCCCTTTTCCAGGCCCCCACTGAAAACATTCCTGGCATCAGCACTGTCTCCATAGCACCTAGAAAACTTCAGTGATTTTTTCCAGAAAGCAAACCAGAGCAGAAAGCTGGACAAATTTAAATGCAAGATGACATTTAATAATTTAATAAACTATTCCAAATGACAAGAAGTAACTAAACTATGTGCAAGACCATTTTTCATCTGTTCACAGAACTTTTGACTTGGCCACTGTGAACCTGTACCAGAAAGGATTGGTTTGCACTTTTTCCCACCTGCTACGCTGTTTTCATGGTATCTTTTGCACTTGTCACTGGCACCTCAAGCAGCCCTGCACAGTTAACTAAACCAAGGGATTGATGCAGTTAAAAACTGTGTAGCAGCACTGATTTTCATCATCTTGAAACTTAGCACAGGTCTGCATCCCCAAAGTACTGCACAGCACCACAGAACACCACAGTGCAGCTGACTGCTTTGGAATCTTTATGTGACTACTTGTAGATAAATCAGTAAAAGGACAAAAAGAGAATTTAAATGAAACTCACTATTACTTGCTACTCTGCCAGTTGACAGCCTTACTATTCATATTCCACTGGATGCCTTCCTCCATCAGAAGGACCTCAGCTTTCAGATACATCCTCTGAGAAGAATTTTTTTTTGCCTCAGCTTTTGCCTCTGCTTCTACCAGTTTTCTTAATTTCACTTTTTGCTGCACCAACTGCTGTTTCCTTGCTGCTCAGATTTAGTCCATTTTCTCTGGCCACCAGTCCTCTGTGGGTCTGTTCTTCCTTGAGAATGAAAATACTCATGCATATGAAATATTAAACTGTTGAATACAATGTAACTTATATGGACTCTGCCTCCTGTTGACACTTACTATCCTGCTGCTTCCCCTCAAGCCTACAGCTTACTGCAGCATGTTCAGAACAGTCTCAATAAAGTGATCCTACAGCAGGCGCAGTTTCCCTAAAAATATATCCTGAAGGATCTCATAACAGTCACTCTCACAAAATTCTACTCACACAAGAGAAAGGACATTTTGGAAAGGCAGACAAAGTTAGTTTTTAATATCTTAAACCACAGAGTACAATTAAATTGATTAAATAACAAGGCTAGTAAATATCTGTGTTTTCTAGAGTACATTTGATACCAAATATTTTTTTTCAAAACTGAAGGAACTTTAAGCAGTAAAGCAGAAAATTTTGTTCCATATTACATTACTTTAAACTGCAGCTTACACATTACTCTCCCAAGTTCAATAAATATTAGGACACCAAACTGCTTGACCTTGTTTCTGTACAAGCACTATGAAGTACATAGAACTATAGAAATTGTAGATATCTGCACCTGAGACACATCCCAGTGACAGCACAGTAATGCTCAGCACAAGCCCTTCTTGGGGACTCTATCAAAGCAGTCACTTATGACAAACAGTCTTTTGACAGACATCAGTGTAGTAGATTTTTTCCCCCCCTTTTGCCTCATGTAAAATTCTCGCTGCACCGCTCTGGGTGTGTACCCTTCATTACTAGGTCACTTCTCACCTCCATGCCTGTAATTGGAGAGTAATGATGCCATAATGGGCTCACAATGTCAGTGAGGTGCAAGCTGAATCAAATTCAGTGTATTAACCTCACCAAATTAAATTTTCATTCGCAGAAGGACATTCAAGGGATAAGGATGTAAAACAGAGCTAAGTTATCCACCCACTCCAAAAGTGTGACAAAAGGATGCTCAGTCTCAAGCACATCAAATATTCTTTGTCCAAAATGAGTGACTGCTGTGGGACTTCTCTAGCCTTGAGATTCTTTCATCAGAAAGATGGAAGATACTAAAAAAATGTGTAAACAAGGAAAGTTTTTTAAAACACACCCTTTCCCAACTTCATGTATTTACCCCTGTGACCCTGATGCACCTGCCAAAAAAGACAGAGAGAAAGCCCAGTGACCCAGTCATGCGCCTGGGAAAACAGCTTTGGGAACCACAGGGTGTGGACAGGCTCTACTTTGTCACTTCAGCAGACAAGTTCCACATTTGAAAAATAAACAAACCACAAGATGAAAGATTAGCAACTGCTACATGGAATTGATATCAGCAAGTACAGAACCTATATGGAACACTGACTTCAGAAAACACATTACATGTGTTTATTAGTGTGTACATATGCAACAGTAGAAGGACAACAAACTCCAGAACTCTGTGCCGATGGCTAACAAGGAGCACAAGAACATTTCTCAAAGCCCAGTCAAAACCTTTTATAATACATTTACTTGCAACTGACACCAGCAAAGCAGAATAATGTCACATCATCAGTTAAGTAACAAGTAAAGTACAACCTTCATTCAACCACCCACACAAAATGGAAACAAAATAGGACTGTACCTGGAGCTCACAGAGCAGTGACTCTGTTTATTTGCAGTCCTCTTCATGCAATTTTTTTAATCTCTACAATCCCCATCTTATTCTAATTTATTAATTTTTTTTCAAGCCTAGAATTCATTCCAGCTAGCACTGGTAAGCTAGAAATAGCATGATGCCTTAATCTCCAGTTCAATTTTATGAAAGGTCTGTAAAGCAGGTATCTCAACAACAACTCATCTCTTTTCTCTTATCACCTCTATGTGAAAGTCTCTGAATCGTACTGCTCTGAGAGTTATCAACTCAAATGTAGCCATTTTCAGTTTGTTTCCATTTGTTTATCAGATGTTCACTCAGCTATTCTACAAATACAACACTAGCATGTAGACAGGTATCCCATACTTCCTACATGAAAGTTACAGTATTATTGTTTGCTTATCTGGATTATTGAAAGTCCTTATTTCAACTGTGCAAGCACAGCACAAAAGAAGAAGAGTGTGTGCAAAAATAAACCTCTGTTTTGGTTTGGTTTGTCTTCTCCCCTCAAAAGTCCAGGGAAAATGATTGGTTTGTCTCGTCAGCTGCAAGAATTAATAATTCATTCTTCAGACACAGTGATTCAGAGACCAAAGACAAGGCTAAAACATTGCAGAAATAGACACTAAATTCATTTCAAGTAAAAGGAATTATTCAAAAACAGAAATAAAAATCTTCTACAATAATCTGCAATAGTAAGTGACATAACTAGCCAGAAAGACCACATGAATCAGTATTACCACCCTGTAACAGCTCTGCCAGTGAAAAAGATGGCTGCTAGCTGATTTAAATAAGTTTTTTTCCAACACAAAACATTCATGTTTTTCATACTGCTACTATTTTAACACAGGACTCAAGATTGCTAAATCAATCTCAGCAGGAATTACACCATTGATTACAGTGATAGACAATCAAAATGTTTATCCCAGGCCCTAGGTCAGAAGGCAGCACAACTCTAGAAGCAGTGGTGGTATCTCCAGAACTCAGAATATTACTAACAACAGCTACAGTAAATTTAAAATGAAAGCATTTTCCTCTTGTGGCTTCCCAAACACATATGACATTTTTGCACTCTTATAACTAGCATTTGTAACTTCCTTTCACAACAGCTTTTACTTTAAATAAACACATCCAGAACAGAAGTAGCAAAACAATATTTGTTTTCACTGTGAAATCCTAGAAAACTTTTTGGCAGCACATACCACCATACAGCCCTGCTTTACTCATACTCTGTGCTCTGGGTGGCAGTTTTGGGGTACTGAACTGAGTGGGGGGTGCTGTACAGCTTTTTTTTTTTCTTGGAAGTGTTATTACTGCTCTCACAGCATTCTAAGAATGTCATGCTTAGCTACAGAGACCAGATTTCCAGCAAATCAGTTCAGTTAGGCACAAAATCAAAATGGACAAATCTTCACAAGAACTCAGAACAGTCAGTGCTAACCTCTTTTGAAAATCTGCCCCAATTATAGATGCCAAGTACTTGAAAACCTGGCTTCAAGCCCTTAAAAATCCATTTTCATATGTTGAAAACCAACACTTCAATCACTAAAGGGACTCCTGACAGTGTTTTTCTACCAGGGGAGGAACAAGGCAAGAGGCAACCTAGAACAGACAGAGTAAATCTACTGAATAAATCTATTTGAAATCACAAAGCTTACTACTACATTTACTGGCACCATCCAGTTTTGGGTTCAGCCTCTTTTTTATTTGTATATTAGTCTTTCTGAGCCAGAACTGAGCACATCTTCCTTCTGCCAATTCCTCACTGATATCAGCCTGAGGTGTTGCTAGAGACAGTAGATAAGAGCCAGAACAATGAGCTGGCCAGACAGAAAATGTAGCAATCCCTCACACTTTACTTTTCCTGTAACCAAATCAGGTTCAATGTATGTAAATTATCCCAGTTTACACACCATGGGGGAAAAAAAAAGACAAAAACAGAATATTCATCCAACTGTAAATTTATTCAGTTGTGAAAGAGAACATAACCATTTGCTATTTACGTGGGCTAGAATGGTATCACTTAGCTTTAACACACACCCCAGAATTCACTTCCTAAAAGAAAGTGTTGTGCAAAATGAGATTGAATTACACATTTTAAAGCTTTCACAGCTTTCAACTTTAATATAAAATATGAAATACCAAGGCCAAAATTCTGCCTTCAGCACAATGCTTTGTCCCAAGGACACAAATAAAAGTTGTTCTGTTGCTGGAGTTTATTTGAGGATATTAGAATTTAGCAGTATAGTAGCTGTTTAAGCATCTGTGTTCAAATATAAAACTAAAATGACAGTTTTGGCCAATTCATATAGTTATTACACTAGAAAGTCGCTTTCCACTAGTTCCCTGAACTGCCACATAGAAAAAGAATCGTCATTTTTCTGCTGTGATCAGAGCTATAAGGAGAAGTCTCCAAGCATCTGTTAAGGAAGTCTTGCCTTTAAAACATATGCATGAAGTGCTTGGCTTTTTACTTCTGCCACCTGCCCTGATAATTTAAACATGTTATTTTCCTAACAAAAACTATTTTTACTGTGGTCACAAATACAGACTTTTCAAAGAGGCAATGTTAATTCTAGCTTATCTAAACATAGACGATTCTTAAGAGAAAACAAAAACATAAGGGACTTTATGTAAAAACTTTCTGATGCCCTGATGTATAATTACATTATTCATTAGCAAGTAACCTCAAGTGGGTGTAATTTAATGTTTCCTTCCTGTCCCTTGAGCAAACACAACACAGAATAGCTAATCAATTTGATCCCAAGATCCTAAAGCTTCAATAAAATCTGATGGAGGCTTACAGAAGAGCCACCCCAGGCTGCCCTTAAAGATTAAGAGTGCTTACCCAATTTAAATGTTCATTCATTCAAGAGGGGGAGAATGGCAGATCCTTGTGCTTCCTGTGCTTTCTTCATTTCTCAGTAATTTCAGAGAAAAGACATTGCCCTGCAAGACTTACTTATAATTAGTTGTTGCTTTTGTCTAACTCCACGTTTTGTGCGCTGGGCTGGTCCCTCGTGAGATGCCCTGAAAATGGGCACATATGCCCTGAGCCTCACCTCGCATCTCCCTTCAAGAGAAACTGTAACTAGGCTTTGATTTCAGCTCGGTACAGTCTGGGCAAGGATCTGCACACCGACAGAAAAATAAATAATCTATTAAAACAGTGCACAAGGAATAACAAATTATTTAATAAAACATTTAATTACTTAATAAAGTCACTGCCATTGAAACTCCTCTTTGTTTCGTGCTGCCTACCAGGGTTAATATCGAACGATAACGCCGGAGAAAGCGAACCAAGAGCTTTACAAGAAGTCCCGCTTCGAGGAGCTGACCCACGACAAGCGGACAGGGCGGCCGCGCCTCCCGCTCCCCGGCCTCTCTCAGCTGCTGCTATTCCTGCGCTCCTCCACGCTTTTTCCTCGCTTCTTTTCCCTCTTTCTCCCTCCTTCTGCAAGGCTGCCGTGACAGGCCCGAGAGGAGGAGCGCCACGGCAGCCGAGGCTGGCTGCTGAGACTCCGCGCCCGCCCACCCACACACGCTGCCGAGCGGGTCCCGCTTTCCCGCCGCGCGCACTCTGATTGGCTGCTCGGGGAAGGGGGCGCAGAGTAGCGCGTTCTGATTGGCTACCCAGGGCGGGGGCGGAGCCGGGCGGGGCCGCACTGGGAGGGCCGAGAGAGCGGTGTGAGGGTGGGGACGCTCCGGGGGCTGAGGAGGCGCTGCCTCAGGGGACTCAGGGGATCCGGTCAGATTCTTCTGTAGCCGGCAGCCAGGTGTTCCGCTGAAGGGTGAAACCTCCGCTGGTGTTCTCCTCTAGATGCAGTGTAACCTGTACGTTATTCACTTCAATATTCCATTTGTTCAGAGACAAATAATGTTGGCCTCAGAATAAAGTGGCAGGGCCCTCTTGAGGAACAGCCTCGCTTCACCTTACCTGTATCTTTCTAATGCTATGCAACAAACTTTTACCAACACAGTTCTTAAACCAAGGAAAAGGTGCCTTAACTGATAATAATGAATAAGCTCTACTACCTTTATTGATGCTAAACTACCTGCGTTCTTCATAATTATGTTGGCTTTTTGCATTAATATGTGATCTATAATGTTTTGGAGCCATCCCATATTGTTTATTTAATTAGTTTGCCTAGCCTCTATATTAAAATCTTTCTGCATCTCGAAAAGTAATCTAATTTTCCAAATACCAGAAAGATAATCATATTCTGTAGGAAATTTGACATGATTTTTAATATTCTACTTTTCCACACCATAGCTATTTTTCTACTGTGGTTGTGGTAATAGACTCATCAGTGCTTAAAGAATTTCTGGAGATCTGTCTTTGGCAATGAGCAGTTTTTCTTGAACTGTACATCTTAAACACTTATGATACAGTGCACGATTAATGAAAACAACGTGTGCTTCAGTGTAGGTCAGTGTGGTAATGCTAAATACAGGAACACCATCACAGAACTCAAGGATGCGGTTTTCCTCTTGTTCTCAATGATTGGCAGGAGTAATGGGCTGGAAAAATAATAAGGAAAAGTAATAGGAAAAAGTAACTTGGCTAACCAAAAGTCAATGTAGAAACTAATTCTTTTAATAAGGTGCTCAATTGGAGTATTATTCTAAACCTCCTTTTTTGTCAGAACTATTTCTTCTTATTTGATGGTATCAAAATTCAAGATCAGTTTTCATGAGACCTCATGACACCTTCTTGTGCATGTAAAGCTGTTCAGTTCTCATATTCGTTCTTCCTACAACCCCTAAACCCTGTGCATTTAATTCACTTTATTTTCAAGAATATGTTATGGCCAGATTTTTCAGGGGTTTTTTGTCAATGTAAAGAGCAGTGGATTGTACTAAAAATATTTGAAAGTATGTGGAAACTTGATTGCAAATATTTAGTGGGTTTCAAGATGCAGGTGTTGCAGTTGACTGTTATGAATGTCTGGAATCTTATTGATAGTAAATCTGTAGCTGTGAGAAATGCAAGCTTTGTGGAAACTATTTTATTCTTAGTAGACAGATTTTAATTGGGGAGGAGGGGTGAGGTGATTCTGACACTGTTTTTCATATTGAATACAAGAGGTAGTTTTTGCAAATGAATTCTAGGAGACATATTTATCTCTTCAGTGCTTCTGCCTATTGAGCATTTCCTTACTTATAATATCTCTTTTTTACTCACTTGTATAACTTCACATCTCTGAGCTATTTGCTGCTGTTTTTTCAGGTAATGACCTTTTAATTATTCCTTTGTCTATTTGCTTCTGTGCTGATGTGGAGCTGTCAGCTTGGGGCCCTATACATTGCCTGCAGTTCAGCACATCATCCACATTTTTATAGAAACTGTTGAAATTGTGTGATTCTGCTCCCTTCACTTACGTGCTTGGCAGCAGTTCCTTCATGGGTATAGCTGTTGTTTTTCCTCTCTACTGAATGTTCCAGCTCTTGCAGTGTCAGTTCCTTCACCAGCCATCTGTCTTGCTGGCTCACTCACTATCTTAACAGCTCTCCTTCTCAGACTAGATGTAAGTCCTAGTGAGTATGCCATCAGCTGTTAATTTTTTATTCAGAACCATTTAAAGCAATTGTTGCTGCACACAAATATCCTATATTTCAATCCTCTCTATCCCATCCTTGGCTCTTAGTGGTTGCTTTCTTCTGCATCCTCCTTTTTGCAGGTTCCTTTGCAAGCTGTTTGTCTATTGCTTCATTTCTTTTCCTGAAAGTTTTGGAGTAATTTTCTTCAATTTGATAACTTGTCCCTGAATTCTGTCTGCAGAGTGCATGTCTGAACGCAAGGAAGGCCTAATCCAGTTCTGTTTGTTGTGGCACAGTAACTCTACAATCACTGCAAGAAGCATCTAAGTACTTTCAGATACTACACGAGTCAGGTAACAGCTCCTGAGAAGCACAAGATTGTTACCTTTAGTCAGTAAGTTAGATAATAACTTCTCTGTGGTGGTATCAGTGTTACAGAAAGGATAGATTGTCTCGTAGCTCAGGGGCTGGCATATTGCAAAACAATCTAGCAATCTTTTTGATGAAAAGTTCTATTTGCTTGTAAGCCAGTCAGGCCTGGATGCAAAATTGCCTTATGAATCCCTGAGAGTATAGTATTCCTTATTATAGTAGCAGTTTGGTTTATTTTTGTATGCTATACTTGCTTTATAATCTTCCAATAGCTAAGATTCAGTTAGATAGTGTTGAGAGCTTTATAAACAACTGTTTGGATTTAGTGCAATTTTCAGTTGTAGAAATGAATCACACAGATAATAATTTCAATAGAGACATACCAGCTTTTCTTTTTTTAATGTATATTGATAATCCTTTCTCAGACCTTCTGCTCCTTTCCTGGACAAACTCAAATATTGTTTATTGCTAGAGCCAATTAGTCAGCCAAGCATCTGCAGTTGGCAGCTGTCCTCATGAAGAAGCCCCAGAAGATTAAAACTCCCAGCTGATTTGCATGTTAGATGTCATTGTTTGTAATCTTCTAGATTTCTTCTGTACTTAGTGTTTCTTAATTATAAAGAAAACTGAGTGTGCTTACAGTAGTAACTAATAATTAGTAATATGGATTTTATTTCCCCACTATACTTATGACCTCCAGGATAAATTTAGACCTGTCATTTAATGCCTTTCATGAGGGACCGTCCCTCTGAGAAAGGTTTGCTTCCAAACTAAACAGTGCCACTGAAACAGGTCTTCTCCCAGTGTGATGCTCTTATGCTGGTAGAAGTGTGTTCATAATACATTCATCCCTTCTGGGCTAGAAAGTTAAAACTGTATTATTCTATTGGTAACAGAACTTATGCCAGCTTAATAAATAATTCCAGTGGTACAGAAAAGTTTTACTAAAAGTTACACAGCATTTTTCTGGCATTGCTCAGGCCTTTTTTTTTTTTTTTTTTGTGCACAGAAAGTGAAAACAGTCAAACAAGACAGCAGCATAGAAGAGAGAGAAAGTGTGTAAATTAATTCCTTTTCTGTCTTTGTCTCAGGAAAATCAACTCTCTAACTCCAGAATGTGACTTCCAGTAGGAAGGTGGCATAGTGATAGTCTTTCAGGCAGCAGAGGTTGTCTCCAAAACCCTATTAAGTGAGGTACTCAGGTGTGATCATGACAAGTCTTATGATTAAATACAACCAGGAGAGGCAAAGAAATTTGGAACTGTCCAGAAATTTTCAACAGTGAACTGGTAACTAACATACTTTTTCTCTCATTAAGTGAAGCTAGAGATATCTTATGCTAAAAAGAACAAGTAGTCAAATCCAAGAAAGCTGCAGAGGAAACCAATGAGCTACAACGTATCTTCCCTTGTTGTTACCAGGATATACTCTGTAGCCTGGGTTCAAACCAAGCATTATCCCATGAACATTAAGGAATGTCGTTACGTGAACACACTGCCTATGTTAATTTATTCTGCTTGAAATAATGCGTAAACTGGCTTCAGAAGAATAAAACTATTCACCAGAATGTGATTGGAAGAGTATTTAAAGAGCAGACAAAATCTACTTACATGCTAGGCTAGAAGGAGCTAGCTACTACTTAGATGCTATTAACTAAAAGGAATCTCAATTAATTCCCTCTGGAAAAAAAAAAAAGTTAGGCCTCACAAGATTTCAAGATTTTATGCTTTAAATAATCTCAGCTACCAAAGAGAATTCCTGCTAACACACCAGTTGGAATTTCCACCAATATAGTTAAGGAAGTGTGAAGTGAATAAAAACTTAATTTTTACATTAGGCTAATAAAATCTTTCCATCGTGGAAAATACAGAGGCTTTAGTTTCATCATAGTTTTTAAATTGTGTTATAATTAAATAGATTTACATTTTATCAAAACTCTGTGAGCAAGTCACACTTCCAGTCGGCAAGAAATGCTCATTGCAACATCCTAAGGTAATAGGAACACCACTGAGTAGAGTTTACTATTCTTTTTTGTACTTTTTAAAACAAGGCATGCTGTTCCATTTACCTATAATGTGTTCAATAAGAAGCTAAATAAGTGACTTTTCATATTCCGTAAAAATGGCTGTGTTGTGGCACAGATATAAAGACTGTGTAGAGGTAAGTTCTGAATGGAGAAATCTGGAGCTGGGCCTTGCAATGTTGTCAGAAGTAGCTCTTCAGAGGCAGATTATGAAATTAGAGCTGTAATCTCTGCCTGACATAGAGTTAATATGCAGCCCTTCCAGGACTGAAGCTGTTTACTGGTTCTTCCATCTGTCAGGATTTTCCTAGCTTCTATGAGAAGGAAATACATTCATTTGAAACTGAGATTGCATGGAGGAAAACTTTCTTTGTGGCTGTGTTATGGAACCCTTTTGAAGAATTGTAGGTAACTGCTGGCAGACCACCAGGTGAAGGAGTGAATGGCATAACGGACGTATTCATTTACAATAACTAAACAAACTAAAAATCCTTTTCTCCTTCTTTTGTGTGACATTTGAAACTTGTTTGTGCAGGAAAAAATATTGTGAGAAGTAATAGTCAAAAGCATTAAGACATGAGGAGAATGAGAGACTTGAATGAAACCTACATGGGGTTTTTTGTTTCTTTCTTTCTTTATTTTAGGACTGGGCTTAGCTGAGTAATGTTTAGTGTGTAAAATCTGCAAGGCTAATGCATAAGCTAGACTTGAAGGACCTTGCCGTAGGGAAATAATGAAAGCAAGCATCGTATCAGCTAGCAGAGATGAGCACATATTTGCTGCAAGTTACTTGTGAAGGCTGTCTTGGAAAGTCCAAAGAGTGAACCTCAGAAAGGACAACTATTTTGTGCTGACCTAGTGGTCTGGTAAGGTACGGTTCTGTACCTATACATTGATTCTTCTGTGTTCCATAGCCTTTTCTTGCAGCACCAATGCAATTAGATTATTTGCAGCAGTAGCCTGTGTGCTATGCATCAGAGAAACTTTCAGCAAATGTGTCTATGTTCAATAAAGATTTAGCTGTGCCTGTACTTTTTCACTTTATGTCCTTTGGATGCATTATGTTTTGCTTTGGAAGACATAAAGAGGAGAATATTGGGCTAAAGCTGAGGTTCTGAGAAATTATCAGGAAACTGGTTTTTAAAAAGTTGCAAATATCTACTTCTGTCACTCATGTTATTTGAAAGTTAATAGTTTAACAAGGAAGGTGAAATAGCAAGTTCAGGCCTTCTCACAGTGAATAAAAATCCTTTTATATCCAAGATATTCCCATCTGTTTGCAGCAATATACACTGGAATTAGGTTTGCCAGGCTGTGGTAGCTGACTTCTTGTGCTTCATTTCTTCGTACATTGTTCTTTCAAAGGAATGCTTATCATATAGCTGATACCCTGGCAGTAACTAGAGTAATTTACATAATTGCACCTTATCAAGATGAGCTTTTTTCAGTTATTTTTCCACCTTTGCTGTGGGAGTAAGAAAAGTTTCCCCAGGACTAGAATCTGTGAAGGGCTGTTTTTAGACTATAGTCATCTTTACTTGCACTGTCTTGCCATGTTTGCAGAGTAACAGCAGCTCAAAGCTCTATCATGAAAAAGGGGTGGTATGTGCATCCTCTGGGACTAGCAAGGATCCCCATCTCCAGCCTGTGCCAGCAAAGCCTGTATCCACCTGCTCAGGAATTCATTGTGTGTGCTGATTGTCAGGGTCTCTTCCTCCCTCTCTTTCTCTCTCAGAGAGGCACTAAGGGATTCCAAGAGGGATTTTATCCTTCTTTCCTCTCACTCATGGCGACAAGAGAACACCAACTGCTCTCTATCCTCTGAATAGATCTACTAAACTTCACAAGATTCTTACCTTTCTTCAGTTTTCTCTGCCAGTTCCTTAGCTTGGATAAGAAATTCCTGTCTGTTGTATGTTTTCTAGACTCCCCCTGTCTTTTCTTTCTGCTGGTAGGGTCATCAATGGAGTTGAGCTTCGAGCTCAATGAAGGACTCCTAGAGGAAAAGCTATGAATCTTTGATCTCTCATCTGTATGGCAGTACTGATTTCACAGAAGTAACTGTGATGAAGGAGTCAGGAACTGAGTATTTTTTCTTCTAGTCTGTGATATTTGAAGTGTTTCAGGGCACACTTACTATTCTGATGCATTTTCACTTGTCATTTCTCACCGAGACAGAATTTCTCATTGTTTTCAATGACAGATAGCTCTACTTAGCAATACAGGAAGGGTGGAGTAGCCTGTACAGAAAGCTAGAGCCCCTCAACAGATAGCTACTTACTTTTCTTAGATAATATTATCTCTTCCCAGAAAGGATTAAACTCTGCTTTTTCTCCAGCCAGTAATTCCTTAGTAAAGAAAGAAAACAAAGTTGCACAGCTTCCTGATCATGAATTTTTCTGCTGGCCCCTTTGCAGTTACCCTAAGGAAATCTATGGATTTTTATCCCTTTTTCCAGCATGGCTGTACCAATGTTTGGAGTAAGTAAATGGAATAAAGTGACCACTTCACTCTTGTTTTGGCAGAGAAAAGATTGAAGCAAGACATCCTGCTTAAAAGTGAAAAGCTTCTATTGTACTTGAAGCACAGTATAGGTGGGAAAGAGCTAAAAAATCACCAAAACCCTATGTTGAAGCAAAACTGGTAATCAGTGTTAACTCATTCAGAAATAGTCAAGAGGGACAGATGGAATCCAGTTATTATCTCTCTTTTACTTGAGTCAGTTTTAAAATATATTAAAGCTTGTGTACTTTTGAGTGGCAGATATGGCTTGTCACTTTAAAGGGTATTTTTGCTATTGTTAATACTGAAATAGATTGTACTTGAGTAACAGTGGTTAACAGAAGTCTTAAGTACCTCAGAGAAAATACTTGTCTTGCATTTATTATCTCAGCTTTCAGATTTAAGCAGCTGTATGTGGTTAAACTTTGAAATTATGTAACAGTAATAGAATGCTGTTCAAGTTGATGTCTTTTAGAAGACAAGGGAGTGGGGGTGGGGGGTATGATTGTACAGTAAAAGCATGTTAAACTTTTTCCTTAACTGTATTCCTCAAGACAGCAATCAGCTACCCAGAACAGAGCCCAGAATATGCTCTCTGCAGTTTGCTCTGACCTTATAGTGCATCTTGTGTTTTTTTTCCCATAAGACAGTGAATAAGTCTAAGCATTGATGTAATTCATATTTAAATCAGAATTTCTCAGCTTATGCTGTTTAATTGTAACCTGTTCCCTGACAACATATTTCTGGAGTAAACATCCTCTTCTTATCCGAAGAATATGCATTTTTAATTATCTCAAAACTGAACTGAATTGTTAAATCTTGCTCTTCTTCTGTAGTTGAGCTGTGTCTTAGGTCACACACTACTTTCCAAAGTGCAAGTTTCAACAGCTGCTGTGTGAATGCTGACAAAGAGCACCTTCAAAAATCATTTCCCATACTTTTAGGATGCCAGTTTAATGTTTTTCTGCTTTTTATTTGTGATGCCAAAGTTTTAATGCACTTCCAAAGCAAAGATAGCAAACCATGTCACCAGAGCAACACTCTACTGCAAATATAGCAAGAATAATCCTTTTTAACTGGCATGAAACTAAGTGGATAGGCAGAGGACAAACTTCTTGTGAGTGGAATATTGGTTGTGTATAGATGACTCTTCTTTTATAATTTCTGAGACATCTTGGTTCCAAACTTAAAGAAGACTGTATAACTATCTTAAATGAAAAGTAATGGAAATTCTGTTTCAGAAATTTTCAATAATTTTGTCCTGTGTGTTTCATGTGGAATACCTCAATGTCTGTATTTGCAAATTTTGTCAAGTTGCATTTTTTGAGGACAAGTAACAAGACATCTAAAAAACCCCAAATGTAATTTTTTGATAGCAGCCTCAGACATGTCTCAAAAAAAGCAAAAGAAGAAATCTGAAAAATAACAGAACAAATAGTTTCATGCAGTTCTTGCAAACAGGTGCTAGCCCAGGTCCATCACCTCTGCTCTGTAAAATAGCAAGTGAGTGAAGAATGCAAACTATCAAGTATTAGGCCAGAGAGAATAATCATTACAGACAGAGGAGCAGGCATGCTGCCCAGGCACTTATTCCCATTGAGGAAACTGGGATCAGCTCACACAGAGTGAGCTTTCTGTTCTTTAAATATGCTTGTTAAACCTCAAACTTGTAGCACAAGGTTCAAGACAGAGATTTCTCAGTCTCCCTCACCTTCACTGAGATTTTCTATAATCATGAAATTGCTTGCTCCTGCTTTGACTTAAGAGGATGTTTGCTGGTCACTCCTTTAAGGTATGACAGCATTCTGCCCCCTTTTAGAGTAAAAGCTGAGTGGCTCTGACAGTAGAGCCCTCAAAGGGCAGTATGTGCATGATCAAGTCAGGAATCCCCAAAATCTGCTGACTTTCCAGTGGATAAGTACAACTGTATGTGTAGGGCTTGCCCTCTGTCCCATAATTTTCCTCTTCTTGCCCCAATCCCAAGCACTAGAAACAAAGCTGAGTAGAACTTACTCAAGCAGGAAAAGCTTCTATACATCACAATTCTACATAAATACTGTCTCCAAGCTGCCCATTTCTCAGAAACTACTTGTTCAAGACAAAATAAAATGGAAGTGAATATTTCTGCAAATCTTGTCAGCATCCTGTTGTCAGCTCAAATTATGGATTGTCTCTTTTCACAACAATGTCACAATTCAACAACAGTCTAACATTTTCTCAGATTTTAGAGTGACTTTGACCTATGAGACATAAAAGTACATGATTATAACAATAATGCCTGGAGTGCAGCTACAATTTTCTTCTGTTGTGGAGTGTTGCGGAGAACTTAAAACAAATGCTTAAACACTACAGTCAAATATGTGTAAGTTAGAAACTATACCTTCAAAAATTACTGAAAATATTACTTGCTACTTGAAGCAAGTCACTGGGATTGCTCCTTTATAGTTAGCAGGCCCTTTCTTGTAAAATGAAGCAGTTCAGTGATTGCTTATTGCAGCATGCATTTGCATGCCTTTTTTAAAGAGTAGACTTGGGAGCATCATATAACAATTTAGAGGCATTTATGGGGACAAGTAAAATCTAGTTATGTTTAATGCCAAGAATTGCTAGAATGCAAGCAGAAAATTGGCACTATACAAAACATAAAATTATTTTTTCTCTTTTTAGAATGGTAGAAAATACATAAGCCATCTCAGCCAAAATCCAGGGAATAATATTAAAAGGTGTTTTAAGATACAGAGTACTTTGATTCTCCATAGCACATAAAGGTATGTGTCCTGTCATTCTCCCTCATACAGACAGCAGTTAAAAAGTCTCTGCTTTTCTATAGCATGTTACTTATTAACTGTAGCATTTTTGTACAGATGGTGCTTATAAGGATTTTTTTAATCCTTAAAAAAACCCTACCCTTACTGTCTTGCTGTATGGTGTGATCATAATAGTGGTTCTAACTTTAAAAATATATCCAGGTTTTTGTTCAAGCCTTTTTGAAAAATAGACTTTTACTTAAGTGTAAAGGAAACATTTCCATTACTTCAGCAGTCTCTTGTGGAAGTTAAAATAAACATTTCCACAAAGAAATTGCAACTTGAAATTTAATTTACTGTGCTGAATGAATGATAACTGGACACCGAAAGTTGCAGTAGATCCTACCTCAGTAAAATATTGATTTTTTATTGCCCAAGCTGACATACAAGTAATTAGCATAAGTATTCTATTTGCAGTAGCCTTTAGCATAAACAATGTTGGGGAACACAAGAGTCCTTTTTAATATATTTTGGGAGGCCCAGATGATTGGCTCTATTAAAGTCATGCTGCACTGGCTTCATTAGGACAAAGCAGCTTTGTCTTTGTCCTAACTGACCAGGTAGAAATATGAATGTGGCAGCAAGCACAGAGTCTCGGTTTATGAATTATGGCAATGTAGGGGTGTGGTCAGAGCATGCTGCTTAGCTTTTCTCATATTTCAGTGGCTTCTTGAGGGCTGTTGCAGGCAGCAGCAACTGCAAATATACAGCTGAAATGTCAACAATGTCCTTCTGTTATTAAGCCTCTTATTCCTACCTAAAAATGAGAACCTATTTTAAGGTTTAACAGTGTCCTTTTAAATTACAAGCAAACTGCTACAGTGAGATATTCAGACTGGGTTAGGCAGAGTATGCTATGGTTACCATCACCAAACAGAGCTGGATCTGTTAAGATCAAAATGGTTGACTTGTCACTCTATAGTAATTGTTCCCTGTGGAAAAAATTCAATAGCATCGCTTAAATCACACATAGCTGATCACGTGCTGCAAGGCATCGATGGTGCTTAGACTAAAAGGCAGAGGTAGGGAGGAGCTGTGTCAGGAAATCTAATTCTGCTGGTGTGAGGGGAAGCTTGCCTTGCACACAGTCCTGTGCACAAATTGATTTTTAATTTTACAATAAAGAGCTATTGTAATTATTAACTCAATTGATCCCTAAAAGGCTACTGTTAAGAGTGAGATGTTATGCCCCTGCATGTCTAAGGTGCCTATTGGAAGGAGAGCTTTTGGATGTGAGATGACTGTCAGACAGTATTCAATCTATTCAACTTCTTTTTATTACAGTAAAGCACAAAATCTGTTAATCTGCAGCCTCTATAAGAAAAATTGAATGCATGCTATCTTGGAAATGAATTACATACCTGAACCCTAATCATTAGTACAAACAGATTTTTAAAAAAGCCAAGTCAATGAAAATGAGAAGTACTATGTTTCTGTCCAGAACTGGAGAACCTTTAATATTATGGGAATTTATGTGAGTCCCATAATTTTGCTTTCAAACACTTACCTTACTGCTCCCTGAAATTGTTTTCCTGGCTCTTTTCTTCTGACTTAATGATATAGTAACATGGGGAGCAGGAGATGCTCAATACACAAAGAAATTCTAGATACAGGGCAGAAGTAAGTTAAGGCGAAGTGCTAAGAGTATGCTAATTAGACTGCAATTGATTTTCTAAAGGAAGCAATTTTTAAATCTTAGTTTGGTTCTTCAGTTTCTTTTGAAAATCAGCACAGAAACTGTACAAGTTCCTGGTCTGACTGCATGCAGTCTCCTGGGTTAAACTTTTCTCACCATCTACACCTGAGAAAAGTGCTGAGTTTCTGTTTTACCAGGCTCCCCCTCCCCATGCCACTCGGAGAAGTGCAAGTTAACCTGTATTACCAGCAGCACAAAAAGAGTACAGCTGCATCCTACTTAATGTAAAGTGAAACTGTCTTTTGATAGCTCAGGAATACTCACTGATCCTGTGACAGAAGGTACTACACATACAAGCAGTGAAGAACACTTGCTGCTTGATTATGCATGGTTAATATGCTTGCTCAATTCCCTATTCATCACCCAGCACTAAGAGGAAGCCTGAAGCATCAGGCATAACAGCACAATGCTTGGCTGTAAATGACTTCATGTAGGATGCAACTTGTCATTTGGCCTTAAATACAGTGGAATTTTTTCCTCTCTTTTTCTGGCACTTTGTCACAGAGACACTGTGGCTGCTACTCTGACCTTCTGCTGCTTGTCCTAGCTCTTCAGTGGGGCTGGTAATCCACACAGAAAGAAGTAAGAAATTATTGCAGTGCAAAATCTATACAGGCATTACAGTTAAGGAGGGTACTCAAGGAAACCATTTTGCAGTCTTGACTATAGCACTATCTTACCTGTATGACAAACACATCTTTTCCCCCGAACCATGAGAATAGGAATGTGATTCCATGAGCAAATTAATGTACGTAGGGGTTTTTTTTCCCCTACATCTAAGTAAGCACAGATATTTGCA
>VZTH01002655.1:850409-923522 GCA_013397815.1 Aleadryas rufinucha
CGCCCCGCCCCGCTGCGCTCCGCGGGGACCCGGCCCGGGCGGCGCCCGAGCGGAACGGGCGGCGGTGGCCGCACTTCCCAGCCGCCCCGCGGAGAGGCGGTGGCTCCGCTCCGGGGACAGCCGGGAGGTGTAGTCCTGGCTCTAGTGGAGCGAGCAGAGCGCCGGCTCGCTTGGGCGGTGCCGGGAGCCCTGCGAGGGCCGATCGCGGCGGCCGCAGCGCCTTTGCCCGGGCGTGAGTCCCCCCGGGAGAGGGCCTGGAGCCACCGCCCCCCGAGCGGGGAGCTCCGCCCGCCCCGAGTCCCGCGGGGCCGCGGCTGCCCCGCACCGGGGTGTTGGCACTGCGGCGCTGCGCTTTGTGTGGAGACTTTCCAAAATGTTTGATTCCGTCCTTCTGGGGAGTTTTGTGGTGGGATGGGGGGGAACTTCTTTTTATTACAGTAAAGCCCAAAATCTGTTACTCTGCAGCCTATAAAAGACAAATTGAATGCATGCTATCTTGGAAATGAATTACATACCTGAACCCTAATCATTAGTACAAACAGATTTTTAAAAAAGCCAAGTCAATGAAAATGAGAAGTACTATGTTTCTGTCCAGAACTGGAGAACCTTTAATATTATGGGAATTTATGTGAGTCCCATAATTTTGCTTTCAAACACTTACCTTACTGCTCCCTGAAATTGTTTTCCTGGCTCTTTTCTTCTGACTTAATGATATAGTAACATGGGGAGCAGGAGATGCTCAATACACAAAGAAATTCTAGATACAGGGCAGAAGTAAGTTAAGGCAAAGTGCTAAGAGTATGCTAATTAGACTGCAATTGATTTTCTAAAGGAAGCAATTTTTAAATCTTAGTTTGGTTCTTCAGTTTCTTTTGAAAATCAGCACAGAAACTGTACAAGTTCCTGGTCTGACTGCATGCAGTCTCCTGGGTTAAACTTTTCTCACCATCTACACCTGAGAAAAGTGCTGAGTTTCTGTTTTACCAGGCTCCCCCTCCCCATGCCACTCGGAGAAGTGCAAGTTAACCTGTATTACCAGCAGCACAAAAAGAGTACAGCTGCATCCTACTTAATGTAAAGTGAAACTGTCTTTTGATAGCTCAGGAATACTCACTGATCCTGTGACAGAAGGTACTACACATACAAGCAGTGAAGAACACTTGCTGCTTGATTATGCATGGTTAATATGCTTGCTCAATTCCCTATTCATCACCCAGCACTAAGAGGAAGCCTGAAGCATCAGGCATAACAGCACAATGCTTGGCTGTAAATGACTTCATGTAGGATGCAACTTGTCATTTGGCCTTAAATACAGTGGAATTTTTTCCTCTCTTTTTCTGGCACTTTGTCACAGAGACACTGTGGCTGCTACTCTGACCTTCTGCTGCTTGTCCTAGCTCTTCAGTGGGGCTGGTAATCCACACAGAAAGAAGTAAGAAATTATTGCAGTGCAAAATCTATACAGGCATTACAGTTAAGGAGGGTACTCAAGGAAACCATTTTGCAGTCTTGACTATAGCACTATCTTACCTGTATGACAAACACATCTTTTCCCCCGAACCATGAGAATAGGAATGTGATTCCATGAGCAAATTAATGTACGTAGGGGTTTTTTTTCCCCTACATCTAAGTAAGCACAGATATTTGCAGTTAACCAGCCATCCCGCTTTCCCTTCCGCACTCCCCGTAAACTAAAATAACGAAACTAGTCAAAAAGCATCTGGACCGCACCGCTTTGTTCCCCGTGGTCCGCCTCGCGGAGCTCGCTCCCTGCACACAACTCGCGCCTCCGGCTCGGCTCGGCAAGAGCCCCTCGAGCCGGCAGCTCCGAGCAGAGGGCGGGCGGGGATGCAATGCGGATGGGCGGGGAGGGAAAGGCTTTACCTGCCGCCTTCCCCCACGGAGCCAGGGGCGCCTGGAGCTGCTGCATCCACGCCGGGGCGCGGCGGGCGGGCGGGCGCTCAGAACGCCTGGCGGAGGCGGCTGAGCGCCGGGGCCATGGCCGCGCCGGGGAGCGGTGTGAAGGGAACGCCGCCGGAGCCTCCGTAAGCCGCGGGGAGACTCAGCACCTGGGCGCTGAACAGCTCCACGGAGCGCCACGGGCGGGGCCGGCGCCGCGCTCCCGCCCCTGGGCGCGGGGGGGCCNTGTGGTGGGATGGGGGGGAACTTCTTTTTATTACAGTAAAGCCCAAAATCTGTTACTCTGCAGCCTATAAAAGACAAATTGAATGCATGCTATCTTGGAAATGAATTACATATCTGAACCTTAAGCATTAGTTTAAAAAAAAAAAATAAAAAGCCAAGTCGCTGAATATAACAAGTACTATATTTCTATTCAGACCGGAGAACCTCTAATAACATGGAAACTGAAGCAAGTCACATCAACTTGATTTTAAACACTTGCCTTGCTGCTCCCAGCAATTGTCTTTCTGGTTCTTTTTCTGGTTTAATATGGGGAGCATTTCCAAAACACTTGACTGTCCTTTTTTGTTTGGTTTCTTGGGGATCAAAAAAAGTGATAGTATAGTTCTTTTGGTCTTTGAGAAATCCTGAAAACTGTGCTGCCTCCCTTCCACTCACCATGATTCAGAAGATAGAAGATACCTGTGAGCAGCCAAACAGAGCCAGGCCAGCCTCATCAAAAGCAAAACACTGCAGAAAATGTAGCAAAAAAGCCTGTAATCCAATTGCAGATGGCTTTTAGAAAGGCATCTCTGATACCTATGTTTATACGGGGCTTTTCATGTAGTTATGAAGCATTTTCTGAAGCAGGATGTGTTGTTAGTTAACTTATAAATGGACTGGTACAGTATTTCCAAACATTTTCTATTTACTTGCTCATCAAAAGAAAAAGTCATTATTTAATGTAGTTTTAAATTAGAAGTTCATTTACTCTCTTGCTAATGACTACAATGGAAGAATTTTTCAAGTAGGTGTTTTTTTTTTTTTAATTAAGAAATAGTTAACAAGTAAATTTAGAAGTTTGAGCCCTACCCCATCTCTCCTTGAATTATGTGGCATTGAAAGATGCTGAGGGCTTGTGTGGAGGATCTGGTATGTTCGAACTGTATGAAGGTCCATGCTTTTGATGCTTCGAAATCCTGTTGTCCAAGCATTGCCCTCATCTAGGAGAAAGTTTTTAGCAACTGTACTGCTAGCTTTCAAGCAATAGGACAGAAATCTGGGGCAGCCAAATGAACTGAGCAGTATGTTTTATTTATACTGTGTCAGCAAAGCCTCCCTTTGGGTTGTCTTCATCCCTGTGTGGTTTATTCTAAATCAGAGATGCAGAAGTCAGGTTACTGCTTCTTTTTATTCAATGGGTAGATTTATAATGATTTCTTGCCCACTTTCGGGTGCTTTCTTGGGTAGTTCTTAAAAGTAAGAGGTTTCCCAGACAGCAGCTGGATCACACAGTCACATCCTACTGAGCAAGATCACTTCTGCAGCCATCCTGAAAAGGTGAGAAGTTGACACTGATGTTACATTTTGCGTAGTGGTTCATGGATTTAAAGTACTGTCAGATTTGTTGTAATGGATGCCTGATATGATATGACATTCTGTGCCACCAGCCTACTAACTTGATCACAGCATAAATCTTTGGAATATATACAGCTGTTCAATAATTATTCTCATCTTTGCTACACGCTGACTGCTAAATTGCTTCCTGAAGTACCTTCCCCAGTGTTTTCACAAGACTCACTCAGATCAGAATTACGTATTCTCAGTTCCCTACCTTGCTGAACTTTTCAGCATTAAAAAGTTGTAGCAAAGTGTAGTAGATAAGTTTAAAACAGCATTTACCTTATTACAACTTTTGTTTGACTGGAATACATTGTAGGTGTGGAAAAAAACTTTGAATGATGACTCTTGAGATTTTTCAAAATGTGGATTTGAGGTAGTAAAGAACAAATTACAGAAAACAATTTCTTCCATTTGGCATGTCCTTCACATTCAAGTAACAATAGAATGTACTTTCTCCAGGCTGGGGCTTTAGTGGGCACTTGGAGCTCCCTCTCCAGAAAGCTGCCTGACGCTGTCTGAGGCAGTGGGAACCTGCCCTTCCAAAGAGCCTGGCTGAGGCAAACACAAGGCCTGAGGAAAACCTTCAGGAGTACAGGCAGCTATAGGGCACTCCCAAATTCCAAGACCACAAGTAAGCAAACCTTTTAGTGCTGATGTGGAGGACAGCCACCACTATTCCCTGCTCATTGCTCTTTGTTTCCCCACCCCATTAATCTTAATGAAGCCAAGTTTGCTCTTTTGTTAGCTGAAAGGGTCCTGCAAAACCACTAACCATTTTCTGATTTGCAAAGAAGAAAAATAGAAATATGAACACATTCAAAATACTTTCAAAATAGTTGTGAGTAATTTAAATATATTAATTCAAACAGTAACACAGTTCAAATTATCTTTAATTAAAGGACTTAGTGACTGAAACAATTTAATGCAAGTTGCTCTAATACATGGTAACTTAGTTAATCAAAAGCTCACATCCTTCCAACTCTCCTCTTTCATACCCCCTGTTCTGAACTATGACTTCCTGGGCACCAAAATAGAAGAACAAACATCGCTTTGCTTCCAGGCTGTCATAGAAATTCCTGAGAGCTAACTTTGAATCTGGAATTAGGTCTGGCTAGGTTAAGTTTTTTACAGTTGCACTTGACTCCAGACAGAAGTAGAAGTGGAACATCATCATCAAATCAAATACGAAAAGTTCTTTGAGATCTTACACATGGAGCCATGAACCATTCAAGTACAGCCGAATCACTGGATTCATGGATCCTGGTTTCTGCTAACAGCAGCTGTAGTGTGCTGTTGTCAGCAGCAACCAATCTGCTTACCCTGGAGACAGTGACTCCCATTTTCCTGCACACATAAAATAGATTCAGGAAAACCCAAATAGAGGATTAAATTTCTTCCCAATTTCAATGAAATCCTTGTGTTTATCTCAGTAAGTCATCTGTCTTATGAAGGAAAGCAAGAAAAAAATTACTGTTATTTTCAACAGATACCACAATGTGTTTCTTCTTTTCAGGTTTTGGACATCCAGATGCTTATTGATGGGCTTAGTAAACATTTAATTAGACATACTGAAGGATCACTGATCATTCTGTCTAAGGACTGCCCAATTATGCTTTCGAAGGTTTGTTCTTATTAAATGAAAGAACAGCAGATGTGATGATTCACCCTCACTACCTCCATTTTCTCATCCTCAGTAAATTATAACCATACAGGGTCAACATTTTCTTTGCCTTGCAAAGAAATAAACTGGTAGAATAAAGTAAGAATAATTCCTCTTAAGTTGTTAACAGAATAGAAAAGCTGAGATTGTGCCAAATGGTATAGCTAAAATAAATGGCACAGCCATATACAGTTAGAGTCTCATAAAATTGAAAGGATATGTAAAAGAAGAAATTCAAGGTATTTACTCAAAAATATAACGGTTTTTAAAAATTCATAGATACAGCCTTGATCAGGCCTTAAGTAGTCACTATCTAAATAGGGCTTTGAAATTATTTTTAGACCTTCCAGTTCACATAGAAAGTACTGCAAACCTATTTGATGTGTCTTGCATAAGTCTTTCATGATTCTGCCATTGGAGGTTCAATGTTTTATCAGTAAGAGATACCATGTCACAGTTTTCTCTGTCTGGAGTTGTAATGGTTTGTTTATCACTGCTTGAGTGTAGATGTCAAATGCACAGACAGAATAGACTGAACTGAGAAAGCAGTTGATTTTAGAGCATCAGTTAACAAACCAGGAGAAAAAAAGTGTGAAAGAGTTGTAAATGTGCAAGACTTCAGAATTACGATAGGGAACTGCCAGACAATAATGCTAACAGACATTAATTAGACAGTCCAATCCTTTGCCATAGTTCTCCGAGATATGGAGAATCCAAGAAGGTGATTAAGCTGGCTTCACAGAAGGTGACAACAGTTGCCATGTTTGCAAAAATGAAATGGAGCACACTGCAGTACCTCTAATTGAGCTGTATTGTTGAGAAGCAAGTTGGGTAAAGGAATAAAAGTAGAGAATGAAAAAGGAAGAGAAAGCAAGGTATAGTGAACAGTAAGGCTGTGGGGCAGGTGTTGGAATTGTTGTCAGCAAATATTGTTCTGTTACTGCTATGAAGAGATATTTTTTATTATGGCATGATTTAATTGTATACTTCCATTTATTAGTATCCACAGTGGGAAATTAATTTTTCCAGTCTAACTTTATGCTGTGACTTCTGACACCCTCACTGTAAAGCTTACATGACGAGAAAAAAACTTGAAGCAGGAATATTTTTCCTATGAGGAACAAATCTATGTCTTGTTCATCATAAGGCAACTGTGCTTTGTAAAGGAGAGAGAATGGATTATATTGACTGTCCTGCTGTCAACAAGGAAGGATAAGGGGTCTCATAATGGCTAAATTTTATCTGAAGGTAATAGAAGGTAAAAGTTGATCCAGAGATTAAAGTTAGGTAGGTTTTCCATTAATAGTGTTGTATTGATAATGAAAAATATTTTACTGACATAGTTCCCCAAAAGCAAGTTTTTTTAATCTCCTGCTGAACTTTTAGTTTAACTTCTTTTAGCAGAGTAGCATTTCAAGTCTCAGTTTCTAAAAGGCAGGCAAACATGGCATATCCCTACAACTGAGTTTAGTAAAAGGTGTGTGCTAATTAAACAGTGAATCCTTAAAAATAACATTATTTAATTCATCTTCCTAAATACAGTCAGAATAAAGCCCATAAACCTTGGCTTTCAAAATTACTTGGATTTGCTTGACAAGAGAGTAGCAATTACTTCTAAATTCAGCTTACCATCAAGAGCTGAAGGCCTGCAGTGTGCAAAACCACTATTGCAGCCTTACAAAATTGATTTTAAATCACCTATTGGACCACAACCAGAAGGCCAGTTACCATAGATTATGACATGAAGACATCTGGTAGTCGACAGCGAGTATTCTCTTTCAGTATTTATGGTACATGAGTTAGCTTGAGGCTGCCCATAACTTAGGGATGGAATTTTTTATGGGTATGGGTGAGAATTATCTTCCTCTAACAGGGAAAAAAAATGCAATACTTTTAATCTGAGATCATTTTTAACCTTGACAGGTTATTTCTATTTCCGTGTAGGGGGGAAAAAAATCACCACAACCCCTGTCGGTTACTGGGTGCAACCCAACAAAGCTTTCTTCAGATCACCAAAAACTTCATTTTGATCAGTGTTGTGCTCTTAACTACAAGCTTTTCATTGCAAAGCAGTATGCTGTTGAAATGTTTCATTAATATAAATTGAAGTCAAATCAACTGCATAGAGAAGATTGCATTTAGAAAATGTTGAGAGTTAAAAATAGCATAACTAAAACAACTTTCTCGTACTTTTTTCACTTAATATTTCTCTCAACTCTCAGAGTTTGAATTCAAGACAAGTGTTAACTTAGTTAGCTGTCATCAGATATCTGGTGCTAAGAAAATTTATTGAGTTCAAAATCATAAGAGGTTTTGTTACCTCTTATAAGGTAAGGGTGGATGATTTATCCAGTATCTGGATAGCTTTAGGGAACAAGATATTCTGAAGCTTGTAGGTAGGTTGTTTTTACCTCATCAGGATTGGAAAGCAGTCTGAAATCTTTCTCTTTTTTCTCACTCTTGACCTGTATTTCTCTTATTTGTTCATTAGAAACCTAAGAAATCTTTTATTAAAGCCCATCTGACAAATATCTTGAGATCCAGAAAGATCTTAGTGGAAAAAAATGTAGAAGTGAAGGATTAAAGTTAGACAGTCGCTCAGAAAAACACATAAGCTTAGGTTGAAAGCACACAACCCATTCTTACGTTCCTAGGTAGAATGTAAAAGACAGAAGGGAGCCAAGTGTTTATTTCCAGCTTCAGATCTTCTTGTTGCTCAACAAATTGAATAATTATGGTTGGATCTGCAATTTAAGCAGTGTAATTATCCAGACTAGTAGACTATGCTTCAGATTTCTGGGAGAATGGGTATCCTTTTTCAAGTCCTACTGGCCAGGATAATTGTAGCTTCCAAGTGAGCAATAGAGGATGATGATTGCTTTTAGTCTTGTCCTAATAACCAGAAACATCAGGGCATCTCAAGCTCTTGTCTTGTGAACAGTTTTAATGACATATAATAGACACTACAAACCTGGTTTCTCTGGGCAAATAACAATGTCTCTGATTTTTGATCTTTCTGTTCAGAGCTGTACACTCATCTGTATTCCTTCTTTTCACCATCCATCCTTGGGAATGCAGACACATTCCTTCATTACTGAATTTATATAACATATGAAGGTTCCCAGTAAAGGGGGACCTTGATTTAAAAAAAAAAGCAAACCAGAATCAGCACACGCTCAGTGCACAAAATACTCTTACATCTCAGCAACTAAATTAAAGGATTTTTCTGATTAGTCCTTTGTGCTATGAGTGATTACTAGTTTATGTTGACTTTTTTGAAATGCTTGTCCTTTCTTGATTTTTGGGCTTGCCATTTAATCGGAATTGAAATTAATACCAAGTAGTAGGTGCAATCTCCTAACTTGATTTTTGGCAGATCTCTCCGCTTGCATAGTATTGCCAAGTTTTGAGGATTATAGACATTTCAAAATAATAGACTACAGTCTCCTTACAATTCCCATTGCATTGATTATTTCCCTTCACTTTTTAGTGTCTGAATTTCCCTGGTGGAGACAAGGGGTTTGCAGAGCTTCTGTTCAAAGGTTGGAAAAATAACATCAAAGCAATAATTAGTCAGCAAATCTAAGAATTTATGTTCTTATGTTTGACTGGAAAGCTCTCCAAATCATGCTTAATGCTTATTCTTCTGGATAGCTCAGTGGTGGGGAAACTTAAATGTGCCTACAGATCTATCACTCAACACTTAAGATGTATATTTTAATAACTTAGAAATTTAAGTGACTGTAAGAGGAAGTAGATAATTCTTTTGAATGCTTTCAAATGCTTTATTCCTTGGGAGTGCCTGATGCAACTATTTAATGGTGGACCATTCTGATCAGTCTCTAAAACTGTTATCATTCGAATGAGTCAGGCTGGAACACTTCTAGAAGAGTCGTTCTTGAGGCTTGACTTCAAGTACACAAACTGGAAAATATTGCTGGACTCCATAGTAAATATTTCAGAGGTTCAGTTAAGTTGCTCTGCATAATGTGATGTTTTTCATGTTGGCCTGAAATGGGTTGTCTCCCCCGGTGTGCAAGAGGCCGGTCCACAGGGAGCGTTGGGGTATTTGATGTTGTCAGAGAACAGCATTAGGTAAAATGTGCGATATCTTGTATATTTGAGTCTACTTGGTTCTGCTTCTTGCTGTTCCTAGGAAGAATATGTGTCCCTGTTACATGTGAATTCGTGCTAAAGTGTATAAAGTTATATTTTATGTTATAAAGTTAAAATAAGGACAAGCCTGAACTAGCCTTTTGACAAGACCAAAACCTCACACAAAGCCAGAAGAGCATTCTGATTGTATCACCCACTGCATAGACGATTTCCCGGCAGAGCTAATGGACCATCTCGACAGAGTTGATGGCCCATCTCCGAGAACCTCCACCCAGCCCAGGTGTAAACAACCCAGATTAAGTATCACGATATGGACTACAACGACTCATCAGACAATCTCCACTGGTGATAGAAAATTAAATCATGAGGCAGGATACGCTTTGTCCACCCCAACTCCTAAAAGCTACACTTCATGAATATGGGAAACAGTAAAAGAATGCTCACCTCCGGACTTTATGCACAAGAACTGTATAAAAGTGGACTCCGAAGGACAGAACAGGGTGAACACAGGGAGGTCTGATGCGATAGAGGTCAGACCACTGTTCACCCAGTACCAATCCCGGGCTTGGTGCTGTCCTTTTTATTCGATCGTGGCATTGCGTGTTCGAATCTTTCGGACATTAAATAAATTTTATATTTTTTTTATTTCTAAATTGGGCGTACGTATTTATTACAGTCCCTTTCATCAGATGTGATCTTTTATTGGAATTCCACTTTCTAATGTAACCAGATAATTTCTTCCTCCACAAAGTGACTCGACCTTCTTCAGGGCCCAAGGCATGTTTATTAGTAGTAAAAACTGACAAGCTGAATTTGCCCTCTGTGTTGTGACCATTTCACAGAAATCATGAACTAAAAAATGTTTTGTTGCTTTTTCTCCAAGTTCAAATTGTGTTAATAAGATCCAGCCAGTCAAACAAAGATTTGAACATCATCCTTTGCAAGGAAAATCAGTAAGCTAAATGAGACATGCTGGGAAATGTTTGAGTTGCTTTCTCCTTAAAACAACGGCAACAGCAACAAAACCCAAATGAATTTAATTTCTGGCCAACTACTTTTGGCAATGTCTCCTGTATCTCACACAAAGCTTCTAAGAGGATTATTGATTGTGTATGGTAACAGCTTCCAGTTTCCACATTAGCCTTAGGAGGAAATTAGATGATCTATAAGTAAATACTGTAAGCGTAAAAACTGTGCTGAAGCCTTTCATTATTCATTTGAATTGGATGTTTTGGTTTTTAGAAGACGACTCCATTGATGTTATGGATGGTTTTACTGTTTTGTTTAATGTTTTATTTATGTTGGAGTGGAAAGGCACTTATCATGTTACTTTTTAGTATAAAAACATTAAACGATCATTATTCTTTTTGCAAGCTATTTGTGAAATGAAAACCAAGTATTTGCCCCTTTCATAATCCTTCAAAAATACTAAGTTTGTGCAAGATTTAATTAGTTAAGCCTTATTAGGCCAAAAAAAAAAAATTACTTAGCATATTTGAAAAGCCAGACCATTAATTTAGATTCCTAGCCATAGATCAAGCTGCCTACATTTGGACATCCAAGTTGGAAAATTTCAGAATGCTTTGTAATTCAAATTAGTTTAATATTGAATAATTGCCATAAACTGTTTGCCTTATTAGGTTCTAGTAAAAAAATTGACTTTGATTCTCAGATTAACATTGAATAACAGATTATTTCAAAAAGATTTGATCTGAACATAAATCATTAAGTAGTACAGGGAGAAGGGAAAGAATTAAGCTGATTAAAACAATATTCATTAAATATTAGTCCATACTGAAGGCATATACTGCCTATCTGGTGAAAAAATGACTGTAATAAAAAGTTAGGAAAAAGTTTAATGAGATTTATGGAACAGACTTCAATGTCTGCTAGAACAGAAACCTCTGAGAAAAATTAGAGAGATGAGACAAAATTAACACATTGTTTAATAACACAAATCAAAAGGTCAGACCCAAGTCTAGAATTGAACAGCTTCTCTGTTTCCTTCTAATTTTCTTGGTGGAAAACAAAATCTAACAAACAAAAAAACAAACCACAAAAAATCCACAAGCAAGCATTTGAAGACATTTGTGGCTTCTTGGGGTGATCTTGCTAGTTGGCTCTATTGTATGATTCTTTCTGGGTTTAAAAGAAAGATTTTAGCTTTTAAAGCTATGTGTTCTACTGGTTTTTGATTTAAGGTATTCCCACTAGGTAGTTGGTTTTAAAAACTTACTGATTATTTAAATCCTTAATTCCTCTACGGACAATTCAACAAGTGAATCAGGAGGGAGAGTGAACCTGAACACATGAATTTGGTAGAAATCTCAGTGACTTGCTGACTCAGAATTCAAGAGAGGTTAATATTTTTTCTGATATGACATAGTATTCTCCTCCAGTGAGACGCTTTTGGTTTCTGCTATCAGAGAGATTTGTTTTTCAAGTGATAGACTGCCAAGCTCCTTGCTTTTATCTCCTGCAGGCACTTGAGTGCATTTTTTGAAAGTGCTCACTGTGGTAAGTGCAGAACTACCTCAAACTGTACAATAGGTGCAAGATCATCTCAGCTCCAGAACACTGTTCAGGCTGGATACCAACTGAAGGCTGAAGACATGCTTCAGGCTGGATTTCTGTGCTAAATACTTCCTTTCTCCAATGCTAAGTAAAAGGAGATGAAGATGACATTGAACACCCTAATTTATTTCTCAGAGGTTTTTTTCTGTGTGACTTCATCCTTGAATTTCCAGTTTTAGCCATTTAGCAGTTTCACACCCTGTGACACAAAAAATGGATTGTACCAACAAAACAATGTAATTGGTTTCTTATGATTTTATGATACTTTCCAAAATATCTTCAGTTAACCAAAAAATAAAATGGGTTTGAACAGCAGGCAAATTGTTATTAAAAGGATTATGAACTTTTATCTAGGCTGAGCATTTGCCACAAGCCATTTAGATGTGAAATTGAGAATGAACAGAAATGTGGTTTTGTTTAAAGCCATTTAAATAACTCTTCATTTCTCCTTCTCAACTAATTTTTCATTTTTAAAATTATATCTTCACTGAAATTGGAATCAAGGATTGAATTGAGGGGTTGAGGGGGAGAGGGTGAGGAGAATGGGGAGTAGGGCACAATTTACTCCAAGGAAAATTTTGCGCCATCCATCACTAGTGGCTTCCATAAAGACGTGTGCTCTGGAAAAGTAGTGAGTTAGCAGTTCAAGGGATGTGATGGTGGAAGTGCCAGAAATTTTAAGCTATTTAATCACCATTGCAATTGGAATATTTCCTGCTAAAAGCAAGCTTTCCAATAGTCAAGTTGTATATTTAAAATGTAGACATTTTTATTATACAATACTTCAGTCTTAGAAGAAGTGTTTACTTACAGACTCGTAGAATAGTTTGGGTTGAAAGGGACATTTAAAGGTCATCTAGTCCAACCCCCCTGCCATAGGCAGTGATGTCCAAAGTGTTGAANCATTGAATAACAGATTATTTCAAAAAGATTTGATCTGAACATAAATCATTAAGTAGTACAGGGAGAAGGGAAAGAATTAAGCTGATTAAAACAATATTCATTAAATATTAGTCCATACTGAAGGCATATACTGCCTATCTGGTGAAAAAATGACTGTAATAAAAAGTTAGGAAAAAGTTTAATGAGATTTATGGAACAGACTTCAATGTCTGCTAGAACAGAAACCTCTGAGAAAAATTAGAGAGATGAGACAAAATTAACACATTGTTTAATAACACAAATCAAAAGGTCAGACCCAAGTCTAGAATTGAACAGCTTCTCTGTTTCCTTCTAATTTTCTTGGTGGAAAACAAAATCTAACAAACAAAAAAACAAACCACAAAAAATCCACAAGCAAGCATTTGAAGACATTTGTGGCTTCTTGGGGTGATCTTGCTAGTTGGCTCTCTTGTATGATTCTTTCTGGGTTTAAAAGAAAGATTTTAGCTTTTAAAGCTATATGTTCTACTGGTTTTTGATTTAAGGTATTCCCACTAGGTAGTTGGTTTTAAAAACTTACTGATTATTTAAATCCTTAATTCCTCTACGGACAATTCAACAAGTGAATCAGGAGGGAGAGTGAACCTGAACACATGAATTTGGTAGAAATCTCAGTGACTTGCTGACTCAGAATTCAAGAGAGGTTAATATTTTTTCTGATATGACATAGTATTCTCCTCCAGTGAGACGCTTTTGGTTTCTGCTATCAGAGAGATTTGTTTTTCAAGTGATAGACTGCCAAGCTCCTTGCTTTTATCTCCTGCAGGCACTTGAGTGCATTTTTTGAAAGTGCTCACTGTGGTAAGTGCAGAACTACCTCAAACTGTACAATAGGTGCAAGATCATCTCAGCTCCAGAACACTGTTCAGGCTGGATACCAACTGAAGGCTGAAGACATGCTTCAGGCTGGATTTCTGTGCTAAATACTTCCTTTCTCCAATGCTAAGTAAAAGGAGATGAAGATGACATTGAACACCCTAATTTATTTCTCAGAGGTTTTTTTCTGTGTGACTTCGTCCTTGAATTTCCAGTTTTAGCCATTTAGCAGTTTCACACCCTGTGACACAAAAAATGGATTGTACCAACAAAACAATGTAATTGGTTTCTTATGATTTTATGATACTTTCCAAAATATCTTCAGTTAACCAAAAAATAAAATGGGTTTGAACAGCAGGCAAATTGTTATTAAAAGGATTATGAACTTTTATCTAGGCTGAGCATTTGCCACAAGCCATTTAGATGTGAAATTGAGAATGAACAGAAATGTGGTTTTGTTTAAAGCCATTTAAATAACTCTTCATTTCTCCTTCTCAACTAATTTTTCATTTTTAAAATTATATCTTCACTGAAATTGGAATCAAGGATTGAATTGAGGGGTTGAGGGGGAGAGGGTGAGGAGAATGGGGAGTAGGGCACAATTTACTCCAAGGAAAATTTTGCGCCATCCATCACTAGTGGCTTCCATAAAGACGTGTGCTCTGGAAAAGTAGTGAGTTAGCAGTTCAAGGGATGTGATGGTGGAAGCGCCAGAAATTTTAAGCTATTTAATCACCATTGCAATTGGAATATTTCCTGCTAAAAGCAAGTTTTCCAATAGTCAAGTTGTATATTTAAAATGTAGACATTTTTATTATACAATACTTCAGTCTTAGAAGAAGTGTTTACTTACAGACTCGTAGAATAGTTTGGGTTGAAAGGGACATTTAAAGGTCATCTAGTCCAACCCCCCTGCCATAGGCAGTGATGTCCAAAGTGTTGAATTTCCTCATGTTGATGAGGTGCTAAGAACCTCTTCTGTTAATTACTATATACCGTTTGGGACTGAGCAGTTTCGTAAAGGCAATTTGTCAATTTATTGCAACAGGCCTGCCTAATTTATGTTGTACATCTCCCTAGATCGTTGGTGTCAAAGGTTCTGTCACCCATTTTGGCAGATGAGTGAAATATCTTTCATTTTCAAATGCTTAGAGTGCCCGAGTAATCAAGGGAATTCTGCAACTTATGCAGAAATAAATAAAATATACCCTTTTGATCATGCTTATGTATATTTGTTGAATGCAGTATGAAGATAATTTCTCCTGATTCATATAAAGGATAGGGAAAGAGAACTGGAAAAAGCATTAGCTCATATAACAGAGCTTTCAACTTCTAGTATAGAGTTTACTTTAAAAGTTTGTTCTTACTGAGAGCAAGCTCAGTATTAGCCAACTGTTTGGATTTTCATTGTTTATTTTTGTACATTGTGGCCAGAAGATTTTTGTCAAGATATGTATAATTTCTTCATTAAGCTTATTTGCCATCTGGATGTTCTGCTTTTGTTAATTCTATGTGCTTTGCATCTTTAAAAGTTTATTTCCCACATCTTTCAAGTTCATTTTTTCCAGGTCACTTCCTCAGGGCTGAACAAAGCATAGGTTCAGAGCAAAGAAAGGCAGCATGAAACCTTTCCATTCTCCAAACAGACCTTTGTACAAACCCCAGACACACCCACAGTCTGCTCTAGACCATCACTTCACATTTATGCTCAGTACTGACCCAGGAAGAGAAGTCTGGGCCCTCAAGAGCTCATCTAAACAAAAGGTTACAGTGGGGTAAATCCTCCAGCCGGATTAAGTCATATCAGCCCTTACTGAAACAGTACATTTCAGTCTCCTCTGCATCGCAGCAAAGTTCAGCAAATAAAGGACATAACATTATCTTCTGGTTTAGGAGAGCACAGGTGGTTTTTGGAGCAAAAGATTCTCGTCTGTTTGCTGTGAAGCTCCTGTGAACCGGTGCTTTGCAGTCTCATGGCAGAGAAGGGAAAATGCAATTTCTAATTACGTGAATCATAACTTCGAATTATCTGACTTTCATTTCAAACCTAAACTAGCTTAACACAATATCAATTCTCATTTCTATATTTATTTCCTCATCTAACAAAAAAAAATTCTTTGTACCTGATTCTCCCTTCCTTCTTGTGTGAGATGTGCTCTTCTGGTTTAAGATATCATCCAAGAGAGTGATAGTGGCTCTTGTAAGTCAGCTGGGACACTGAACATAACACGTTAACCATTTCTCTATTTTCTGAATCTGGTAAAATTGTTGTTTTGTTTTTTTTTTTTACTATTCATGATAATAATCACTATTACCAACAGCTGTATGCTGTGGCACTGGAACACTGCTTAGTTGGTTAACATTTGTTGGATTTATTTATGCACAATCCAGTGTCACTTGATATGAAAACTTGCCAAGAAATATACTTACTTACCATTGAATCTAACTGTAATATAGAAGAGGCGCAGAACCAATCATAAGTCATAAAATAAGATAGCTGTTCTTTGTGTTTTTATTAAAACACCAGAATGTTTTCATTAAGCATCATCTGCTAAGGTATCACAGGACCAAGAGAAATTAAATTTTCAGTCAGGAGACTAAAATAAAAAGTTGAAATACACTTGGAGTCCTCTGGAAACACTTCTTAGTCACAGGTAGTGAACAGCATTAAAGATTGGTGGTGGTTTTCTTTTTTTTCTTTCACTCTATTTTGAAATAACTGGGTATGGAATATATTTAAGAATGAGCTGGCAAGCACAAGGACTTGATATTCTGCACACTTTTTCTGACAGAAACTTTTTAAATCATGTGTTCTCATGTGCTCTCCACATATGGAAAGGAGCCCTGCGCAGTTGTCAAGTCCTTTTATCTGTGTTTATTAACAAAGAGAATGTGAAGGGGACACAGGACACATAGCTTATCCTGTGAATGAGAGAAACATTCTGCCAAATATCCTTCTTTTCATTCCTTCTTACTATGTGTATCTTGACAACTGTGTATTTGCATATTCTCATTATTTCTTGAAAATTACTACCTGTGAGCCAAAAATTAATAACAGCCACTGTCAACAGCACATTGAGAAATATAATCTCTTTCCTGAATTTGCTGGTTTGCATTTGAGCTCTGATCTCTAAATGATTTGCTTTCAGGGTGCAGCTCTTAGTATTTATTTCTTCGTTGATCTCTTAAGGTATGAAATGCCATCCACAAGGAAGTACTGAGGCAAACCTGCTGTCTGGATGGATGGGCAGTAGCTTGGATGTTAGCAGCTAGGTTTGAATTAACTAAGCCAAGGATTTGGATCTGAATTTAACAGTGAATACCTAAGAAGAGTCCCCTCTTCCATGAACACCTGTAAAGCCTATATTTCATTATGATCTGCAATGGATTTGTTTTTCATGTCAGAACACTGATGAATAGGAAAAACATTTCTCTGCCAGCTTCGCTTTTGACAGTAACTCCTCTTTTTACACTGACTAATACTGAGTGTTCCTGCTGTCAGGAGATCTTTATGGGATTGTTTTAGAATTATGTACGTGCTTTGTTAATATAGAGTTACTTTGGTATTTGAAGTATGCTAGTTGTCTTGCTCACTTCAGAAATTCTGGCTTGCAAGTTAAGTTTCTATTAAAAGGCATAGCATTGAAACTAATCTTCCAGTAAATTAATTAAATGGTTTAATGCCATGAGCACCACTGAAGTTTTAATCAAATAAAAATGCAATCTCTGTGCAAAATGTTCCCATCTCCTTTCACTGGGACAAGTTATGCCTGGTTTTGTTTACTCTTCTTGTACTGTCATGCATGACCTGCAGCAGGGATCTTATGAGCTGCTACAAGAACTCACAAGAAACACCTAATTTCAAGTACATAAGTGGTTATATTATTTGTAGAACCAGCAACTTTGACAAATTATTAAGATGCTCACCTTGACATGTTTTTCTTTACCCTCCCTTCACTCATATGCACTCTGAATTCACTTAGTATGACAAACTAATACATTTCTCCTATTCTGGGGCCTTCTGTCTGTTTTATCAAGCTGAAAGACTGAGTTATAGAGCGTGGTATATATCTCCAGATACAGTTTCTACAATGTAATGTGAAATCTAGCCTAGCTTTTACTATAACTGAAAGCAGAAAACTGAAATAAATTGTGTTTTTCTGGTGTCTTAAAATGGGGTCTTAGGTTTGGGCAATTCGTATGCAGGAACTGGGAACAATCTACAAGCATCATGGAAGAAGAGGTCTGAGGTCTAAGGTCTTCACAGAAATTAGCACTTAGAGCAATTTTTTAAAAAGTTCATTATTTAAGCTCCTAGTGTTGACTTCATCAAGACAATAATGTAGATATGTTTCACGTAAGATGGATCTGAAAACGAGGTACTGTTGTATCACCATGGTTGTAGCCTAAGGAGGATGAAAATCATGCCCAGAACTTCAGACTTTGTTTTACATCCTCGCTTTTCAGTTCAGAAAGGACTGCCTTTTCTAATATGTGTACTTCCTATGAACACTTCTCTCTGAAACCTTCCCTGATTATTTTTCAGCTGTGACCTTTCTGTGTTCATTCAGACTGGGTTCTGCAGGGCCTGTTAAGTCTGCCCTAGAGTTCTCTTCTACCAAAATTCGATAGAGCATTTTTACCTCCTCTTTTCAATAGGGTCCCAGGCCATCTTGTGGTCTGTAAAATACTGCTCCCAGTATCTAGAGGCAGAATTGCTAAACAGTTGAGAAATAGACTTTAGAGCCCTCTGGAAGAGAGCCACTTCTAAGCTGCCATAGGAAGTGCATTTTTTTCAGGTTCTCTGGTTTTAACTACAGAACATAATTTTGCCTTTTTGTACACTTTAGTATGCTTTTAACTGCATTAATGTTGTGGGGTTTTGAGAATTGTTAGACAACTTTCACCTGTACTCCAGGCCTGGAGCCCAACATAATAACTCCCTGGTTTGCTACAAAGTGGATTCAAAATTGCTATGCTTTTGCAATCAGTGTCTGCTATTGGCCAGCACTAGAGACAAGACTGAGCTAATCATAGGCATAATCAAGCTAATATAATAATTTTTGTCTTTCTAGCTTCTTGCTCAGTAGAGTAAAAATATCATCAGAAAGCACTAATTTTGAAGTCTTTGCTCAAGTAGATAACTTAATCCTCTGTGTATAAAATATCAGTTGAACAATATTTAAGTACTAAAAAATGTAAAATAAAAGTTGCTACAACATCAGACACCCTGAATAGATCGAGTTAACATAAGGAAAGAGAACAAGTCCAGTGGAAAGTCACTATGCATCATCCTATCTCTTGTTTCAGTTCTGAACTTTGTAAGCAAATGTATTACACATAATGGGTTTGCATGAGATTAAAATCACTTTCTTTACATCACTTGGACTAATTCTGAGCTCTGCCATTATATTATGGAAATTAGAAAAAACCACAGAAGATAAGAAGACTATTTTAATTTCTTCTGTTTTACCAGCTAGATCTCACAACTGTCAGCATGTGAGAATGAAAAACGGTTGCAATTTTTTAGCTTGATTAATTTATAGGTGGAAGACAAACATGTATTCCATACAGTATCTGACATGAGGATTAAACATAGTAGCAGAGAACAGACTTAAGGATGAAATATTCCTTGACAAACAGAAGAAAGATTTGTTTAACAAGAGGCTGAAAATAAGGCATAAATTTAATTCTTACTTTCATCATTCACTTGAAACTTTTTAATCTTTATGTGCTGGCTCTTTCTGAGAGGACACTAAACAATACAGAATTGAGTTTTGGCTTTTGTATGGTTTTGTCAGTGAGAGCAATTTCCAGAAGAGGTTTTGTAATGACTCAATAATAAGTGATTTCTTGGCCTGTCAGTATGTGTAGACAAGCACCTGTGCTAGCAAGAATTCTGATTGAATGAACTGCAGTAATAGTTTTCTTGAGGTTAATGGTATAGGATTTTTGTAGACTGTTCCTAAATATTCAGTAGCCAAAGAAAGCTCAGTTGTGTTTCATAGTAGCACTTTGCCTAATCTGTCCACTTAGCAAATCGGTAGCATATCCTTTCAAATGTAGGAAACATGACCTTTTAAAAGATTTCCTTTTTTTTCCCCCTCTGGCAGGATCACTGATCTCCTACCAGAGAATCTGTGGAACTCACTAATACATTTTAAAACCGTGGAGAGCATTACACAGAAATGGGTTTTAGTTTTACTGACCTACAAGTGGACTATAAAATGCACAAACCAGTAAGAACTTAGGCTATAGTTCCTAGGAGACTGAAGCCAAGCCCAGCCATCTGTGATCAGAAATTTGCAACCTGCTGCTGGTCTGACACTGCTGCATATGTGGTGCTGTGATTGTTCTTTTCAGAAAATCAGTCTCTGGTGAAGATGTGGTTTTCCCCTCCCAGATTTGTTGACTGTACATGTCTGTGCTGGTGGAAGGGAAGGGGGCTGAAATAAATATCCCTTACAAAAGTGAGAGAGCAGGAATGCAGGAGCCCATATGTAACTCACTTTGAGGGTGCATTTCCCTGTCAGTTCAGGGATTATGTGTTCAGTTCCACTCGACATGAGAGGCAGCTTTCCTTGGGTCCTGGTGCTGGGTCTGTTTGACTGGCTGGATACTGACAGCTGTTGAGCTGCATTACCATGGCATTCTCCTTCAGAATCCCTAAAACATCTCTAGCTTGAAATAACCAGGATAGATGAGATGTTTTAGGATTATACTGCATTGGTTTATGTGGATATAATGCTCTTTAAACCCTAGAGCATGTCAGAAATCAATCAAGTGGCAAGGATAACCTTGGTAGGGGGATACTTTCTTGCTGAGCTGGTCTGCTGAGGTGGAATAGATTTTTTTTAAAATATTTTTTGATAATGCCAAATATTTTCAGCAAGTTTATGTTCTTGTCTGCTGTGGTGGCATCACAGGGCTGGCTGCTAGAGTTTGCCAACCTTGCTCATTCCCAGGATTTTGGTAGTTGTTCTCGTAGCAGCTGTGATACATCAAGATCTTTCTTCTTGTGATACATGGTCCATTATTGATTAGAGTACAAGGGCCAAAGTTCTGCTTAGGTTATGACATTGATTAATTCCAGCTTGTAAAATCACTTTTGCAATGATGTTGGATAGAGTTTGGGTAGCAACTGCAGTGGCTGGGTTGCACCCAAGGCACCAAATCTGGCTTGAAACAAACTGACCAGTGGTTAACTACTGCTGAGGAAGACATTTCTACATTACTTTATAGAATTGTACTGCAGTATGCAAAAGTAGTTTTACTGCTCTACTTTTCCTGTGCTCATGATTATTTTCACCAGCTTTGCAGTTATGTTGAGTTTTGTCACAAACAAACAAGTTTAAAAGTTTTCCCAAACCATGGAAATTAAAATCTGGTGACCACAAAGTGGACAACCACTAGTTTAAGCCAGTTGGTTTTTTTGTTTCTGGCATATATGTAGCCATCAGCTACCTAGACAGTGTTTAAAATCTTTCATTTTTTGCTGTTACTTAAGCTTTATTTTTCTATTTCTAAATTTACTGCCTGTCTTTATAATAATAATTAGCTCTTCTCATAGTAAAACACTGGTTTCACTGTGATTTTTTAAAGCAAAATGCTTACTTTTACTTTATCAAGTTGAAGGAGTAATTTCAGAGATGAATGTGGTCCAAAACATCTTTGCTAACTACTGTATTTTGAACTTCTAATTTAAGCAATAAAGAGTGAAACTGAGACCACAGAGGAGTCTACCATTAGTTTAAGGAGAAGTAAGCCTTGCAATTCAAGCCTTCTGCTATGGATAGACCCTTCATTCAGATCAATTATGAGATCTTTAATTTGGACTCTGTAGTGACTTTTATATAATGATACTGTCTTCGAACTGCTTTGGTGTGGGTCACTTGTCAGCATTAAAAACAAAACTGAAATCTGAGATGCTGTAGTCAGAAAGCAAATGCTGAGAGCTGTGGTCAGGACTGTAATTTCTGTCTCTCTTGATCTCCTGGAAAATCATAACAAATGAACAGAGAGCTTTCAGCTTCTGAAGCAAGAGGAAAGAAGAATCCTCATCCTTCAGAGGGTGATAAGAAATGAGGAAACTACACTCTGTTTTACAGCATCAAACTTTCAGTTGATACTTGGTCAGCTTCTAAGTTTATGTGGTTTATAAAGTTACAGCAGGACTTTCAATATTGAGACAAGCAGAGGAAAGGTTACATGCATGACTCTTGTTTCAATGATGCAAAACCATCATCCTTAGATTTATGTGCCCTGTGTTCTGTCTTTCCAGCAGTATTCATTTATTGATGAGCTTCCAATTGGTTTATTTCTCAGAAGTCTCAAGAAGATGATTATTGATAGTCATTCCAGTTATCTTTTCAGGAAACACAACTGTTTAATGTACTGTCAACTCCCAGATCCATTTCTTTGATGTGATAATTTCAGATTTGATCCTAGGTTAATTAATTATTTCCCTTTTAGTTGGAGGTGTTAGAAAGCCATGTGAAGACGCCGTTGTGTTGTGATTAAGGTCCTGTGCTTTGCCTTTGTAATAACCAGAAGAGCTGTTACCAAAACCCAAGTCTCCCCCTGCAGAGGCTGCTGCACCTGTAGAATATAATGAAGGTGGTGTTAGCAGAACCAAGTGGGCAAGTCTTTATTTACTTAAGTATTTATTTGTGTACTTTTATAACATCAAAATGTCTTCTGTCTGTCTTCCAGAAGCACTACAGAGAGCTTGGCTGGAATGTGATACTCTAACATTCCCTGGAAGGGCACATGTAGTTTTCTGTGGTCAGTGTCCATGTTTGTGTCAGTAACTGGAAGCTCTGGAAACACTCCTAGAAGTTTCTTTTTCCTACAGTAAAGAATGTATCTCATCTAGTATTGGGTATTTGAATGTTTTGTTTCTGTCTGAATGATACACAGACAAGTGTCCTATGGCTCTTCTTGTCTCTGTGGCACACCTTGGCCATCAGCAGGGCGTGTTCTTTGTGCGGGTACAGGAAAATGAGCAGATGAAGGAATTCTTGTAACACTAGCTGAGTAATTTGCTGAAATAGATTCTAAAATATCTTTTAGCATTTAAACAATCTTTAACTGAATAAAATATCAGAGAGCAAAAGATTGTGCATATTTTCCTCTAACAGTAAAAGATAGAAGAAATATAGATAATTTTCCCACCACCACAAGTTAACAAAATTCACTCGGTACAGAAGGGACTGGAGTAAAGGTTGCCAATTCCACAGCATTGCACAAACAGTTTTACAAAGGTCTTTGTTTTACTGTTGTAAAGCAAATGAGTATTAGTTCAGTAATTTGGTAATTGGTGAGGAGATGAATTGTTTGAGATGCAGAGATTCCTACACAGTGAGAAATTCCTTAGATTGATCAGAATTTGAAATCATATGATTTACTAATATAAAATGACATACTATATTAAGGAATACATTTTCTAATACTGATAATTTTAAGGACAAGATTCTTAGAAAACTTAAACCTTTCTACTTTCAGTTCCTTTCTCATCTGGATGAAAATATGGTCTTCATGAGCAAAAAACAGCTTATGCTCCTTTGTCAGGGTGCTTTTTTAGTGGTTGGTGTTACACATAGTGAAACTATTTGGTATTATTACTGACCTCTAGGGTGAACTGTTCTTTACCACAGAAACTGATCAATTCCCCTGTCATGAGGCCCTCGGCAGAAACCATTTAATTATAGTCTGAAGACAAAATACAGTGAGTCTCTCTTCAGATAAAAATCCCACTTTGAAAAATGCTGCAGGTTCTAGGGATTACACAAGTTACAGTTTAAACGAATGATGGGGTTTTTACTAAAAAAAGAATTACTTTTCTTCATCCTCAGAGAAGTTTCTCAGAATTACAGGTGTTCGATTACTAAAACTTTTTAAGGGATTTTAAAGGTTTGGACATTTGCCTTGGATTACAGCAGAGTAATGTAGACATTTTTGAGCTAATTCCAGTCACAAGAAGGATATTTTTCCATGGAAAATTTGTCCTTTATCAGCTTTCTAGTTGGTCTAGAATTTCTGCTGGCTTTTTAATGGCTTTTAAATTTCACTGGGCTCTGGAAGACTGGTCAAGTACCCAAAGGAATGGAATGAGTAGCATATGTTATATTCATGGATTTAAGGACACTTTTTCTTTGAGACAGATGTGCCCAGTGATGGAACAAAATCACAAAAAGATGTTTTCGGGCCCTTCAGAGACCTAAATTGGAACAAGTTGTAAATTCTGATTAGCCAAGGTGGAATGATCTTAGAGCTACATTTGGCTCACTCATAACAGCCCAATTCTAACCTAGGATGTCATTTTTACATCTTCCTCTTCCATTCTATTTACCTGATTCTTGTTTTCTGTGGCTGGGTACTTGAGACTGTACAAGATACTGTTGTGAGTAAAGTTTTTCCTGCCTCCTTCCCTTCCTTGTCACCTCAAGGTGGTGAAGGCCCAAAGTTTTATGGTGTATCTTCAATTCACTTTAGCTGCTTTCTTTTCATTATACTTTTATAAAGTTGTTGGAATGATAAATTCAGTCTGAGGAGCGTAGTTGATGTGGACTCCTCTTCAAAATTTATAGTTGAGTTTTTTATGGACTTTGTGCAAAGACTGCACGTGACATAAAACAACAGAAGATTGGGGGGCAGGGTATTATGATAGATTTGTTAACAGCTCTCCAATAGTAAATCATGTTTAGTTAGAATGCTGAGGCATATGCCTCAGTGTGCCTTCCAATGTATCCATTACTTGGATTTGGAACATTGAGAACATAAGGTTATTAAAATTCCCTGCATCAGTAACTGATTTCTATTGTACAAATAATGGATCTCCTGTGTAGGAAAAAAATAATTTAGTGCCTTAATTTTATTTTATTTTTTAATCTTTCTGCATCCTACCAAAAAGAGTATGCTGTGAAGAGCTGTGAATTTAGTTTCAGTGCTTGCTTGATTGATTCTAGCTGAAAACTGAGCTGGATGCTCAGAATTAATTTATGCTGGAATCTCACTGCTTCCCAAGTACAATTATTCAGAAGTGGAGATTTCATTACTTTGCTGTTTTCTTCACAGACTGCTGCTGATTAACCAGAACGTTAAGATTTTCTTTCAGTGTCTGATGAAGCTATTTTTGCTTCTTCAAAGTAAAACCTGCTGAGATTAAGTGGCAAAGGCACTGATGATATAAATGGCACACTGTGTCAGCTCTTACCTCAATCAGCTTTAAATAAACATTTGGTTCAAATGGTGAAACAATTAATGTAAACACAAAGTATCAGTTCAGCTCTGGAATGAGCCAGTGCCCATCTACTGACTCCTGCTGGTTTATGCCAATGTCCAATCTGAGCACAATTGTGTCTCTCAAAACTGGGGAGGTTTTCAAATGACCCTCCCTTCAGACACCCATTGGTAGAAGATGTTCTTACAATAGGAGAAGGAATAAAACAATAGAAGCTGGAAAATGGATCATGAGCTCAGAACGGGGCAGGGACCATTGGGAACAGAAGTAATTTTAGTGTGCTGGCACCTGTTTCTTAGGAAGAGTGAAGAAAAGAGGAGAATTCTATGAACATGCTGTTTTAGTTAATATGAAATCCTCATAGAAGACATTTTGAGAGAGGAATTCAGCAAAGACAGCTCCATATCAGAGGTGAAGGATTATGCTCTCAATTCTACATACTGTAATGTATTGAAAGTTTCCACAAGTTTAAAGATTTTTTTAAAATAGAATGTATAACACTTGATGAAACATAGGCTAGTCTGACCTTCTGTAATCAAACTGGCTTTGTGTGCTTGCTGTGCTCTTCTTGACTCCTTAGATCTTCAAAATTTAGTTATCTTTTATCTGTGGAGACAATTATTTAAAGGCTGCCTTCAGTTTCCTCTTTGAGCTGTGAACAATTTCAAAATTTCAAACAGGGACAAAGAAGTATCCAGAAATAGAACTATGAGTTCAAAATGTTTTAAACACTGTGCAGTAATAGATGCTTCAGTGTTATTTAATGATTTTTACTTTACAAAAATGAACATTACACTTTAATATGGAGTTTCAACCCAAATAACCCTTTCTCATCAGCAGAAAGATGTTGAACTCCGATGTTTTTTCCTTCTATGCAATAGGCAAAACTGGAGTTCTGCATTATTTTTGGAGCAGAGCCCTTAAATTCAGTCACTGCTAAGTGGTAGTGTTTATTCTGTGAAAACTCTAGCCAGAGCTGCATCCACTAAGAATTTTTCCAGTCTCTCAGTTGATCTGTGTTTCAGATGGCTGCCATGTCATTTTGGGAAAAGAGCTAGTTCTGAAAAAAAAAAAAGAGAAAAACTACAAAAAACCACTTAAACCAAACCAGACCAAATCACCCACAAAATTATACCATTTTCACAAAAAAAATCAAAGAATACATTTTTTTTAAAAATGTAGGATTTTTACCACCCCTCTGGCTGTCTAGTTAGGCACCTTGTTATTCCTCCTGTGTTGGAAGTGAAGGTGTTAGTTCCTTTTTTCCTGTTATAAACGACTGATTTATGTAACCAGAACAGAAAAATGTGCACAAAGGGTAGGGAGTTGATTTTTTTTCCTTTTTCTTTGCCCTTGGGTTTTAATATATGTCATCAAGAGGTACCAAAAAAGGGATTAAAGTTTATAGATTAAAGGAAGCTTCCAGATTAACTCAGTAAATTTGGATTCTGGAACAGTCAAAGAAGCATTTTCACAGGAAAGGATTGTGACTTCCATTGAAGGTAACACGAACACCTTCATTTTCCCCAATCTATCCCATATGCACTCTTCTCCAGACAGAAAAGATTGGCTACATGCATCTTGCAATAAATTGGATAAATTGGGGGTAATATTTTAAAACATAGTATTTAATGTTTTTTCTCTCTGTCTACTGCTAAACTGTTCCGTGTGCAGTCAAATAATTTTCACAGTAGTCCTTCCCAGCAGTCACTTCTTCACTGCTCACTGCAGCTGAACAGTTTCATCCCACTCAACTCTTGGCATCTGTGTGGCCAGCTACCCAGAGAGCACTGACTGGTTTGCTTGATTGGTACTTCTGTATTAAAGGCAGACATATTTCTAGAAAACATAAATTTTATCCACAACAAAAGAAGATGTCCTGAAACCTCAATGGAAAGCAAACATATTTATAATTATAACAGGAGAACTCCAACTCATTGACTGTACCAGTACAGTGAGAACCTAGTTGAAAGATCAGCTTGTCGTACTGTTTATAATACTAAGTTGTATTTGGAATCTTTCATCACAATGGGACTGTTTTGTTTTGCAAGGCTAGCCAAAGGAACTGAAGTTTTGTGTATTAAGTACAAATAGCACCGGGTCTGAAATTTTTTTTTTAATGGAAAATTGTTACATTTTCTCTATATCCCAAGACATGACTATATAAATGGAGGTTGCAGGACTTGCATCTCATTCTGTATAGAAGACATTTTAAAACAAGGCCGTGTAAATTCAAGAATGGTTCAGTCAAGGAATTAGAGTAACAATATATTTATAAATTATTAATATTAAATTATATACACCAGAAAGACTAGCTCCCTTGTTCTGCTTCATATGATGAACATACACATTAGCTTTCTCTACACAGTATTATCTATGGTACATGATATACCTCCATTGCCACACTTCTTTTTTATTCAGTGACAATTTTCCTATTTTCATTCCATTTTATCTCTAGTCATAAAAAGTAATCTATATTTAATATGGCTGTATCCTGCCAGGGGATTAAAAATCTAAAAATATTTTTACTCCAGCATGTGCCTGCAGGCTTTTATTTCATTGCATTCACTGTCAGAGCAGAGAAGGCTGTGGTCAGGAGGAAATTGGTTAGTCTTTTGATCAGGCAGAATATTACCTGAATCATTTTAAGAGCTGATGGGGAAAGGTTTCTTCCCAGACCAAATTTGCTTTGCTGAACAAGGCAGCCTACATTAAAATGTTGTTAATAGGTAATTTCCTGTCTCAATCCCCTCTCTAATAGCTGTAAAGGGAGCATGGCCTGGAAGTATTCCATATTAATGTCTAAAAAGTTCTGTTAAGTGTATTGTGAGCTCTAGGCTTTGGTACGTGTGAGGATGTTTCTGTTTGTTGTGGTGTTGCCCACCACGCCCAGTATAGGGAAATACAGTATAGGGAAATTTTGAAAGCACAAAAGCAATAAAGAAAATTAACAGCTGCATACAAAAGACACCTGTAAGAAAGCAAGCTGAGTTTATTCTGTGCGCAAAATCTGTCTGGATTTCAAAAAGACCTGGGTCACAGACATAGATCCTCTCCCCAGCTTTCCCTGAAGAAGAAATGCAATCTCATCTAAGTAGCTCACAAATGAGCTGTAGACATGTTTTGCAGTAAACTTTTTCCACCTGGTTTGTCTTTGAGTTGATTCAGCCTTGTATGATTGTATTGTTCATCATAAAAAACACTGCAATTGCATAGGTGATTTGTCTTGAAATGTTACAGGTTTTTCACATACTTCAGTTTTGCTTACAAGGTACTGATCTCACTGCCTGATATTTGGAATATGAGAAGAATGCCACTTTTGCTGGACTATTGCTCTCCAAATTTTAATTGTACTGCTGCTCTTTATACCATTGAATGTAATTTGTTCTTACTTAATTTTCATTTGTCTGTTTGCCACACAGTGTATTCTGGTTCAGGTTAGAAAACAGTATATTGTGATACACTGTAGTATCATTAATGAAGGTGAAGTATTTAATATTGTCTGTAGCAAAGTATTATGGGAGACAAATTGGCTACTGAAATATGCCTAAATTACTCCCTTCCTATTATGGTCTATTTATTTTAGCTATACTTGCTCAAAGCAAACACTTGTTAAAAAAAAGTCAACACAACTTCACTGATCACACTTTGTTTCTGTTCCAAGTCCCAGCTCAGTGCTTGTCCTGGGTCAGGTTGTGGGCAAATGTGCCAGGGCCTGAAGGGCAGAAATCATGGTCACAGCCATTTCCAACTTTCTGCAGCAAGCCACATTTGCAGAGAACAGTCTTGGTTTTCTTTCCACTGGGCTCTTGTCAAATGGGTGAGAATTAGAACCCTCATTTCTCCTCTTATGTAGTTTTATATATGCTTGCTAGGAAGTGAGTTATTACCAAATATGGCTTATAGAGCTCAAGCAGAATCTTTTCAGCCTGGCTATCTGCCAAAAAAATAAAATCTTCAGAAAACACAGGGCTGTCATATTTGCCTGAGATTTGTGAGGAAGTTGTATGTGCGTGTGCACTACGGAGCACTCGTGCAGTAACCCTGTTGTTTCTCCAAAAGGCTGAGTTTACTGTGCAGCTGATATGGTGCCAAAATTCTAATTGTGGTTACTGTTTTTCTGAACAAATGTATACGCTCACTGTAGTAAACCACATGCATTTCAGAATGTACATACACAACAAATATATGTGGAACTTCTGGACATATGGTGACCTGTTTGGTGCTGCTGTGTGCGCACAGCTGATGTGACCTAAATACAAAGTAGGGTATGTATGTACATATGTATGAATAACAGAGAGATGATTCCCAGGGGAATTGGGAAAACCTCAGGAGTCAGAGACATGCAAGGATACACTGCATAAAATCTCATGAGTAAGAACCCATATGTTACAATTCTTTGGATCTGAGGAGAAATAATAAAAGAATTACTAAAAGGAGAATTAATAAAAGAACTCTACAGGAGTTATATGGCTTGGTGGTTTTATCTGTCCAGCAACAGCTAATGTCATTATTGGTATTCACAAATTATACCACCATCAACATTTTGTCTATTATAATTTTCTGTATTCACAGATGGGACCTCTAAACAGACCTTTCCGAGTATAATTCCAGTCATAATTCAGTTTTCATGGTACTTGGCATAAATGTCTATTTTTGATGATACGCTGCTCTAATTCATTACAGCATTTTTATCAGTTCTAGACTGGGCAAGCTGACAAGAAAAGCCAATTGCTTTTCATATAGTATTGGTTTCTGAAAGACTTTCAGAACGAAATTGCACAGACATATGTCAGAGGGAAATACGATCATGTGTACAATTTATGTATTTCATGGTGTTGAGCAAGGAAGGCTAAGTACAGAAAACAGTGTTTTATAGTTAACCTGTAACCCTATTGATTTGAAGCACGTCAGTTTTAAGAAAAGCATGTCTGCTTGACTAATCTATATCAGGCATTGCAGTTATCCTTATAAAGAATAAGCTCATTAATATTTAAACTACACATTAGCTGCGTCTCTTATAAGGAGATAATATTCCCCATAACTTCCATTAATTATAGCTAAATTAACATGAACCAAAAATAACTGATTGGGAATAAATATTTCATGTTTTAAGCCAAACCTGAGTAAAACAGATAACAACAGTTTTAGTAACACTTACAATGGTTATTCCTTATTAACTGTACATGGACTCAGGCACCAGTCCGTGCTGGGGGCTGACCGGCTGGAAAGCAGATTGCCAAAAAAGGCTCAGGGAATGCTGCTGGCTGGCACTGGGGGAATGAGCTGGCAATGAACTGGGAACGTGCCCTTGTGGCAAAGAGGGCTGAGGGCACCCGGAGCTGCATCAGGAGCGTTGCCAGCAGGCCCAGGGAGGGGATCCTTCCCCTCTGGGCAGCACTGCTGAGGCTGCACCTGGAGTGCTGTGTCCTGTTCTGGGCTGCCACTGTGAGAGAGAGATGGAGCTGCTGGAGAGTGTCCTGTGTAAGGGACTGGAGTATCTCAGTGCTAGCACTGTGTGTTAGGAGAGATGGCATCCCAAACCACCAGTGATTTCTATCACGATGTTCTGTGGGACCATTATCTGCTTAGTTTGGAGTGCATCCGTTTTAAAACTGATGCAACCAAGTTTTGGATTGACGTCGGATAACGCTGGAATTTGGATAGTGGTTGTAATTTCCACTTGCCTACTTTAAATGAGCCTCAATTTGAGCACTCGTGGAATAACTGTGATCTCCCAGAACTGCAGTATTTACATTTACTTAGCACCCATTGATCTGTTTATAATCTCAAGGTTAAAATACACAGTTGCACAGAGATGTGTGTTGTAAGCTCACGGTATCTGGCTGTACCAGTGAAATCTTGCTCTATAGATAGGATGTCAACTGAAGCTTTTTACAATATAATGCAAATTTTGTAAGCCACCACTCAGAAGACGGTTTTTCTGCAGTGACGTGACAGGACAATCTGAAGAAGCACTCTGTGCTGTGTCATATTTATTTGGTTTTCATTTGAAAACATAATTCCTGCAGGAATTCTGTTTCAGCCACAGAAGAGAGGCCTGTGAACAGCTCTTCATTCTGCCTGAATGTTCCCTTATGAATTGCTGATGGTTAGGAAAGCTCACAGTGACAGAACAGGAGACAGCAGCTTTGTGCTTAGATGACAATAGTCTGTGTCTGTGCTAACAGCAACTGGCATTATTAACTACCTATCCATAGACTGAAAGAAGAACAATTATCACTGCATGCATTAAAATGATGAAATCCACTCTGTTTCTATAGTAACAGGGGGGACAATTTATATTATGACCTTAAGAAAGTAGAATGTGTCCATTTCTTTTTCCCATTTTTTTGCAGTTTTACAAGAAGCAGCAATTCTCAGAGAAAATAATGTTTAAGATGATGCATATAATTGACAAAGATAAAGGTAAGGCGTACTTTACCAGTAACAAAGAGATGCACAACATACATTCAAGTTGGAACATTGATTTTGACTTTTATTTTGTTGACACATACCCAATTTAGTGCTGCTTGAAGGGGATTCTTCTTTTTCTGTTTCTTACAAATAATTTTAAGCGGAAGCTTTACAAAAAATCAAGAGTAAGAAAATATAGTGAGGACTTTAGCAAGTCAAAATTTTGCAATTATTTCGCCATCTGGTCTGACATAAAGTATTGTATGAAAAACCACTTTATATTCTGAGCTTTCTTCCTCAGAAGCACGTCAAAGTATCAACACCCTGTAAGAGATTAATTCATGGATATATTTATTGTACTGCAGCATTTTTAAGCCTACCCAAGCTGGCATTTATCTAGTTTGTTTGTTTGTTAGTAGCAGAATGCTGTGGATAAATGATTGGCTAGGTTTTGAAGAATCTATCTTTATAGATACTTTATGAATATCATGGTATAAACCTGTCAAGAGAGGACAGTTCTTGAGTTCTTTAAACTGATTTCACCATTAAAAAAAAAAATTGGTTTCTTTCATATCACGTCCCTTTACAAAAGATAGAGCATATTTAACTGTGCAGTCAATTAGTAACAGTCATAATTCTTGAAACATTTAATAATTTACAACCTTCCCTCTCCCTACATACTTGTCTCACCCAAAGCCTCTCTCCTCATTATGTGCTAAATAGATGGTGTTCCCATGAGCCTCTCTGGAGCTGGGATCCTCTGCTATGAGTAAAGGATTATGGAATATCTCTTCAAGTTACCTACAGCTTCAGGAGTGTGACACTAATCCATGCCTGGTGGTATTTCCTTGCATAGTACAGAGATGATCAGGTAAAGAAAAGAGAACTTAATTGTAACTCTGTGCTAAAACATCCTGTTCAGTCACTTGGTGTTCTTTCTTTACATGCAGTAATTAATTGTTATCTTGAACTTATAAGATTTTTTTTAAACTAAGATAAATAACTAGCCTTTACATAATTCCAGGGGGGTCTATAGTCATGTGTTATAGAGAAGTTTTTAACCTCCAGCTCATTTTAAAATTTCATGTCACTGCAGTAGAGCATAAAATACAACAGCATGTTTTATCCTAATGCCCCTTTCTAAGCCCTGGCTTAGATGGCTGATTTAAACTGCATTTTTTTTAATGTGCATGGATGTTTTAATTTTTTTTTTTATTGTGTGTCCCAGTGTTAGAAACACGTCCTTTCTGCACCGGCAGTTATGGTGATAAACACAGACCTTTTTCTTTAAAAATGTAAATAATTTCATTTTAGATGATAAGTAAACATTCTGTTCAAAGTCTAAAATATTCAACTAATATGATCTCCGTTTCTAAGGGGATTCAACTGAGCAAATCAGAAAAGTTAAGTAAGAGTTAAGATGCTGAATACTTCTAGCATCTAGATTTGGACATTAAATATGTAGTCAGTTATATGAAAATAAATCTTGCCACTTATTAGCCAGATTTTACATTACGTGTGAATTAGGAGATTAGGTGACTGTCATCTGAGCCAGCAAGGAAACAACTTAAATAGAACAGGAAGAATGAAGAAGACTGCTTTTGTTCATGTAAAAAGAGCAGTACTCAAATCCACCTAACACAGTTCCTCTTCTGGAGCACAAATGGAGTAAAAAGCTCTGTTTAAGGCACATAATGGCATTTCATTTTCTAACTTCATGAGACCAAGTGTGGTCTGAAAAATAGAGAAGTCTGGTTACTCTGACTATACATTCTTCATTTTGATTTTGATGATTCTTATATATGTATGTTCTGTATTCCTCTGATAGTTCATCTCTAGATGGAAGTAAGATTATCAAGAGAATTTGTGTGGAATGGAGAAAACAGGAATGTAGGTTACTTATGCTGTTCTTGGAATTCCAGTGATAGGATTATGTTTTCATAGATAGAGTTATTCCACTTATATTAGCTTGCTTGTTCATGGAAAATATGTAGAACTATTCACTAGCACTTCCTTGGGGTCTTTTATAATTAAAAAATCTGTTATATCCTACTCAAGCCATGTAGGATTTCCCAATTATTTTTATGTTAAACATCTGAGATGACTGCCTAAAAAAAGACATGTGGCACCAAAAGGAGAATTTTGTGAAAGAAGAGTTAATGTTACAATTGACGTGCAAGTACTATATAAATCTTCTAAAATTCAATTAAATTTGGAATTAACAAATCAAACCCCAGCTAATAATAAGATCCTTAGAAGAATAAATGAGATTCAATGGTTAGGCTGTGAATACTTGTGAGTACACATTGCTTGCTAAGCCATAAAAAGCTGAAGGATCATACTGATGGTTAACCACCAGATTCTGTTCCACACACAGACATGAATCAATAAAATATTACTGTAATAATATTAATATTACACTAACAGACAGTGTGTTGTAATAAGTAGTCAACTGGAAAAGAGCAGTGGTAAGGATAGGTAACCACTGTGGTTTATAAGGCAAAATTAGCAGCTAAATATGTCTGATTTTAGTTAGCATGTACCAGATTGATTTTATATTTTAGTGGCAATTTTCTATTTGCTGAGCTTCTGTTTGTTCATGCAGTTTTTAGACTATAAAATCATTCTTTCTTAATCCTTATTTCTTAATCCCTACATCGGCATAACTACATCATCATTAAGAAATATTCCAGACTTTTTCCTCACACTGATAGATGTGCAAATATATGTCATTCAAGACTGAACACCAGTCTTGAATTAAACTTGAAAAAATTAAACTACACTTCTCTTCATGAAAACACCTCAAGCAAGTATTCTAGTTTTGGCAAATCATAGGGCAGATCAGGGAACAGGATCCTTTTCAAACTAGGTACCCTTTTGGAGATGAAAATTTAAAAAATAGAAGTAAAGTGAATGAATGACAGCTCATTTTATTCTACTGCATATGTTCTTCTGGGATTAATATACATAGTATTTGCACTTCGTTCTTGTTTGCCTTCTTGTTTGCCTAAAGAATTCTGCTCAAGATCTTGAATGTTAACACATGCCTTGAATTCCTATTAGTATCCCTATTTTACCTCTGCTGCTACAAAGGTTCATAAATAGTTCTGCCTTTTGGCCTGGGACTATGCCGAGAGTCTGTAATGACAGACTTCAGTGATGAGCAAGTACAGAGAAAGTCCAGTACAAGTACAGTAAATAAAGAGCAAGACTGTGGTTCCAGTTTCCAAAAGGGAAAGGCTATATGCAGGACATGGCTTTCAGTATAACTGGAAGTTTCCATTCTGTGGTTTTAAACATACGAATTTCAAATTAAGCCTAGGGTGGCTTTGATCTGGTAAGATTTTATTAAATGGAATCTATTTCTAAATTTTCCTTATATCTTGGCTTCTATTCTTTAAAGAATTATTCTTAAATTTTCAGACCTATAGAAGAGGAAAGTATTTTTAAAGTTAAGTAATGAGAATGCCAAAGGCTAATCTAACTATATAATCTGATTTTTACCCTTGTTCCACCATTTCTTCAATATCCTTTAAAATATTAATTTGATATAGAAGCAAAATGTCACATTACTTGCATATGCATATGAATGTAAGTCGTGTCTCCATGGCATATGGTATTCAGCTAAGCCTGGTATAGATGACATATGTCTAAGTAAAGTCTTTTTCTGCTATTAGGAATTTAAATTTCTTCCTTTGCATTTTGCTGCAGATAAGAGGACACAGGGCATTTATAACATATAGAGATACCATTTTTCCGGAACAAATTGTTCCTGTTTACTTAAACCTTTCAAAAGAGTTACTGGAAAATTTGCTATGCAGAGTGAAAGCACCGAATCTCTACTGCTGGTAACAAAATTCAATTTGCAATAAACTGGAGTCCAACCTGACTTATTCTGTTGTCCATAAATTTGTGACACCTCAAGGACTGGAAGACTTTATTCTTCTTCCGTCATTGCTTGCTGTCCTGTGCTGAGGGAATTTACTGACATTTTTTGGATAAGATATCAGTAGTCTGCTCATTGTAGTCTTTACCTTTGATTTCCAGTTTTTCGCTAGGCCACTGTTTAATCTGTGAACATCTGCAGTGTCCAGCAGAGTGTCCTGCTTTGTTCTTTTAATCCCCTATTCTAGAGTGCGGTAAGAAACCCTGGGTCCCAGAGTGGAACCACTGGCTTCTCATACTGCAACAAATCTGCATAACAAATCTTTCCAAAAATTGGATTCACTCCTCTAATGTTGCCATGGCAATATCAACTGCACATTCTTAAGTGAAAGTTTTTAACTTAGTGTGAGTAACTGAATTAGGGAAGGAGCACTTAAAAGCTTTAGATGTGTTCTACTTTCCTAGACATCCATAATAATAATGTACCTTAACTTGAATTTATTTTAGGAAAAGGAATAAGAACAAAGAATTCTTTAGTGGCAGAGTATGATGTCTTTTAATTATGTAGTTTGCAATGAGTGCAAAAAAATGGAGAATACCATTTGTAAAGTTAAATTGAAACACAAAAAGAAAGTACTCAGTAATTTCATAGCTTCATGAACGACACTCCTGACTGACAGTAGTCTTCTGCTCTTAGGTTTATTTCCTATAAATTCAGATAGAGTAGAGGAGATGTGTAAAAATTATCTACCACTGCAAACAGATTCCTGATCCAAGCATGTACATTGTCTTCTTTTATTTCCTCCTTAATCAGCTTTGAACTGTGATCAACTTTCCAACTTTTGCTTTTTGCTGATGTATAGACTTGGAATGGTAAAAAATACACACCTTTTATAAAGAAAGAAATAAATCAGTAATGTCAGGATAAATTTACCAGATTTTTAACTACCTAGTGTTTATTAGGGATGCAAAGCTAAGGAGTGCACCCCACTGGCATGCCACAAAGCTCTGCTTTTATGTTGGCAAATCTGTAGGGCTTTTGTTGCTGCAAATATTGCAGTACTGCAGTACAGTCATTGCAACACTGTGGCTGCAGTAAGAGGCTGGATGACAATTTAGTTGGAGTGGTTCTGGTTTTTTACAACTATGTTTTAAAGGAAAATGTTTTTTCAAATTCCTCTTCTCCACACTGCATCAAGGGTCCTATTTAACAAGACCTGAATTCGTATTTAAACCTCAAAATTATAAAGTGGCATTTTAAAAATACATAAACTGATTGGAACTTGCTGGTTGATCAGGAGTTTAGGAGACTTAGTCCTTCTATTTCTATCCTAAATGGAAACTGCTGACTTCTTTAAAGAACCTCTCCCTTTAATTGTGGACTTTGATTGCTAACACAAGGCTGTAAATCTGGGCTTGAAATGGTAAAGTACAAAGCACACAGTTCCAGTGATGTTTGAAAGAGTAGCCTTTTAATCTGGTAATTTGGTTTCATGTTCTTTGTTCTTTGCTATTTAAAGCTTGTGCATATGTTTGTGCCTACTACATGATCCTACAGTGACCTTAGAACTGTTAGTGGTAGTTATCCTCGAAGCCTAAACTGCTCTCCTTATAGTACAGGAGTATGTCATTAGTTCAGGGCTGTGTTATTATCTCTGAAACTTTTTGCATCCTTGGATTTTCAGCTTCTAATTCTAACACTATCACTAACTAAAATAACACATATAAAATGAAGTCTTCCCAAAACCACTGATAATTGTCAGCTCATGTAGCCATATGCATCTGGATGCTGGCTGAGATTAGATATAGATCTCTTCAATGCTTATTGTTTGTATTTAATTTGTCCATCCTAGAGCAGAACGCTACATAATGCTGCAATTAAAACACGATTTCTATATAAAATATGTTAAAAGCACCCTCAAGCTGTGACAACATAACAGCAAACATGGTACTTTCATTAATAATTTGTTAGCATCCGTTGCTCATGAAGAACCTGACCAGTCTTTCAACTTCCATTTTGCCCTTAGGTTACAGGGCAAAGCATGGCATGCTTTAAACTGTCTGAATTAGAGCGTAACTCTGTTGGAAACAGAGCCTCATTGATGGGTAATACAAGCCAGCATCTTTCTTCAAAAATAATGGAATTCAAGGGATTATGGTGGTTATAGCCACAGCATTATGACAGGAGAGATCTTGTCTTTGGATTACATTATCCCAGCCATTATTTTGTCTTTTCAAAGTCAAAACTCACTTTATTAAAGGATTGCTTTATTTTAAAGACAGAGGAAATTGCCTTCTACCTAATGGACAACATAAATCAACGTGTGGGGACTGGGAAGGGAAAAAAACCCACCCATATTTTTGGTTTGCCACAAAGTTGTTTGCAATGCAAAACTGCCTGTAATTTCAACATGCAAATACAAGCCTGATTACTGCATTTGAGGGAAAGCTATTTTTGACAATTTAACCTCCTTGAGTGATACAGTTTTAACCACATTATCTTTGTGGAGCCCACTTCTTTGTAAGGTGCTGCTGCTACCAAAATAGCCGTGGTTAGTGTGCTGGTTGCCTACCTGTACTCAGAGCACCATGGGCTCTTTTTCCTATGTCAGTGGAGAAAACCATGTTATACAGCTAGAGAATCTTATTCTAGGCTGGGTATGTATCTACCCAGAGACAAGAAAAATCATGCTGAGGAAATAAATAAGGCTATAACTGTTTAACTGCTGTTATTTTTGCATAGCAGAGGAACTAGATATTGAAGTATTCTTTTCCAGTCTTGTTTTTAACATGTAAAATGTTGAATTGAAATGTTGGACCGGGAGATTTACTATAGCAAAGTTATCTGGCCTTACCAGCTAAAGATATCAAGCAGTGGAATAGACTTCTGAAGAAAAATGGCTGATATGGCAGTAAAAGACAAAAATTCAGAGCTAGTTCAGAGTTAAGATTAAAAATAAAGACAGAAAGCATATCAAGGCATTTGGAAGCAGCCATGGCAACCATATAACTTCTTTGTCTTGCAATCACATTGTCATTTAAAACATTTTAGGATTTTGACTCAGTTTATATGAACTAGAGTTCTAAAAATTATTTTTCTTTTGCAGAGAAAATTACATCTTGTTCTATGTTCTCTTACTTCCTTGCCTTCATATGAAGGCAAATATAAGCACTGTTTTCCACTGACTGAATTATTTCTCTATGAGATCTTCCTTTATTTCTATTTTGAAAAGAGAAGTTCTCTTTTTTTTATTCATGGAGTTTAAAAGAAGTGCATGCCAATTCTTACTCAGAGATTATTTTGCGTTTTGTTACAAGATTCATGCATCAAACATCAGTGTAGCTTAAAAATACTCTGCCTGCTAGATTCCTACTTAAATGTTTCCAAGCTGTTACAAGGCATGTGAAACATAGATCTACTTTAAAGGGTTTTGTGCAAATGTGCATCACAAATATAGTACCTAGGTGGATCATAGATATTTATTTACAGGCCTAAAAATACACTTAATACTTGTCCTATGAATAAAATATACTGCTTGTCTGGAAAGCTCCAGACCTTGAGCAGTACAGCTTTGACCATAGGATCCATTGTGATTAGTGACACAACCTTACTTTTTGAAAAAAATGAGGTCTGGAGGACTACATCTCAACTTTATAGTCTTACTACTTTTTAATATGCAAAAAAACCACTGAGTTCTGAGAACTGCTGTCAGTTCTGAGTTCCAAGTTTGGCAGTTACACTCAATGCTGTGTGAATTAAAATAGTGGTTTAGACAGTAACACATCACTAGTGAAACTAAACCATGGCGGTATTCCTTTGCAAATGGTTTTGAAAGAAATGCATAACTTAATACTTACGACTCTCCTGTGGATATTAAATTGTATTTTAGCATCAGCTAGTGTAATAGAAGTTTAATACGTAATAAGGCCTGTTCAGATTAATTTAGTAGTAAATTAAACATCTAGCTATGAATACTGTATGAAATTTATTCTTCAAGGACCTTATTCAGAAGCAGACCTCGAGTCTGATATAGAAGTGTTCCTGTATTGATTTAAAGAGCTTTTTAGATGAGTAGTGTGCTCTGGTGCAAGCAGCGTCTGTTCACACTTCCTTACACATTTCATGGTGTGATGTGCCATCTAGTGTCGAATTCCCCAGAAGGAGGAAAACACTGCAAAATCCTTCATCAGCAGTACACTTGGACATTAGTGGATTTTCAGAAATTTTGGGTGTTCAGGATTAAACTGGGCATAAACAGCAAACAAATAAAGTTTACATCTGTTTTTACTGGCTGTTTAGTTTAATGTTTGCCATGTTGTGTTCTGTTCAACAACCCTTGTTGTCTATGGATACACATCTATTAAAAAACTCTTTCCCAGCTGTGGCCATGCATTTTGATGTTTATGCCTAAGGAACTGTTGATACCTGTAGCATCCTGTGTGAGAGTGCACACTTCATGCTGTACATACAAAGAAACTGAATTACAAAGAGGAACAATTTTCTAAGGGCTTCTAAATGCATATAATGGGGCAGGGAAAAATTTTAATAGCCCCAGAGATTTTGTAAGGATTACTCATACAATATGTTTTGTAGTGCAATGGTATATTCTTTTTATAAACCTAAGTTGTCAATATTGACTTATTCTGCTTCTATCCTACAAACAGATGGGATTTCATGCAGTCTGTATGTATGTTATGTATGCTTAAAGACATTTTACAAAGTTATTAATACCTGGGGTTTTTTTCCTGCCTCACACAATAGTTCATGTAATGATATGTCATTGTTTTTTATCAAAACAAGAGGGAGAAATGCAGAAAATCACCATATCCAAGCTCTTTGTGTTTCTGATATTTATGTTCTGTGTTGTGTCAATTTTCTACATTGGCCTCATTTTTAACAGTTTCAAGCAAAGCAGCGTAGAAGCAGCTTGTTTTGTGGTCTGGCAGCCATCTCATCTGAAATGGGAACTATTTAAAGTACTTGCCAGACAAATACAACTTTCTTTTGATTGTAGTTGAAGAAGGGAAATGGCTTATAATGAATAATTTTCCTATGATGGTGAACTTCAGAATCACCGTATTTCTGAGTTAGCAGCAGGTGAAATAGTGGACTATAAATGGAAAAGATTAAATAGTACCTCTTAGAAAAATGCAACACACTTTTATTTGAAATTTAATGCCAGAAGAAATACAGCAGAAAACTGCAGATCTTGGGGGTTTTTAATGAATTGAATACATTAAGTGTAAAGAGGGTTACTCCAAAATCTCTTCTGGTTTTGTATGTAAAAGCCAATTATAACACTACTCTTGTTGCATGTTAAAATTTGTAAAAGCTTACGTTGAGTCTTCTGTGTTCCTGTAACAAAAAAAGAAGCCAAAAAAAAAAAAAAAAAAAAAGAAGCTAAGCCAAAAAATGATTCATGCAATTCACACAATTCACTATCACTCAAGGAACTTGCTGCTATACACCTTTCAGTGCATCTTCATATAGACATGCCACTCATACTCACAATTTTTAAACCTTTATTAAGTATGCACATGAATTTAGGGTTATCTGACTAACATTTTGATTCACTGAGATTTAAAAATGTTACCTCACAAAATCAGTTTTTATGGGAATCATAATTAGAGTCATAGTAAGAGTGTGAAAGAGCAAATTGTTCTATTCATTAGAAAGTCCGTCTGCAGAATTCTAAATTCACAATATTTATTGGCAGTGGTGGTGTAAGTATTGGGTGCAGCAGAAGGAGCTCAGCTTGACTGTTCAAATCCCAGATGGAACTTGGGCTGCTGGTGGTTTAAAAATTCTATATTTGAATTACAAATTCCTGCAAATGTTGATGCAGAAGAATAATCATGGAACAGGAAGAAATCAGAAAGCTGGAAAAGTAGAACTGATCTGAATATATTACCTTCCACTTCAGATGACGTTTTCCTGACACTGCTGATGTCTGACTAACAGCTCCAAATGTCAAATGAAGCACAACATTGCTTCAATACCCTAGGACAGGATGCTAGCCAGGCAAGTTATTAGTCTGGAGAGCTCTTCAATGCATATGAAGTCATATTAAGACATGAAATACCATTTTTTATGTCAACACCTACAAAAATCTTTAACATTTTCATGGGCAATTAAAAAGAAGGAATTGATGCGACAGATTTCTGGAATACTGCTACAATTGCATTGACTTTAGCTGTCCTTCAGGTGGCTGCCTCTGTTACCTTTCACTTTCAAAGCTTTGGGGGTGTAAGCTTTTGAAACTCTCTACTAGGATGTAAAGGTCATATCATCAGTTTACAGAAAACATCATACCTGCTACTATGCACAGCAGGAAATAAACTCTGCAAAATGGATCTATTGAGAAATTTTGAAAGAACAAATGAAACTGTATGTCATTTTGCTGTAGTACTTTTAATGCATAAAACAAAAAGTAGAAGTGGCTCTTCCTCTTAGGTTATCTTTCGAGGAAGTGGAAGGAAGAAATACACATTCAGTTTTGTTGAATGAAAAAATGGTGCTCCAAGTATAGTTACAGTGGCTCTGGGTGTCTGTTGGCCTTTGTGTCAGAGCAAACACTGAGTGTTTTGTTTGGGGTTAACACTATGAGTAAAGGTAGACTGAAAAATATACAAAAGAGGGCTGAAACATCCTGAGAAAAATATGTACAGAGAGAGAAAGAGTGAAAAAAGAAAGAAAGAGGTATATAATAGGCAGGAAGTATGCATGAGCAAATGAGCATCATGAATATATTTAGGGGAAAACAAAATAAAAAGGGAGGACCTGACAAGAACATAGGAAATTACAAATTAAATATAAAGTATGTAAAGATGAGGGAAAAGAGTTCTTACACACCTAGAAACAAGTAGTGCTTTGTGGAATCTTTAAAAAATTGTAATGCAAAATTATCAATGGAATCTCATTATAGAGCAGGGCATAGAAGACTTTAAGTTAGCCTTTACTTTGATATGCTTGCTATTGACCCTGGCATAATATATATACAAAAAAACATCCAAAAAATGTGCTGCCTGTCATGTGTGATCTCCTACTTTTTTGAAAACCTGTTCCCATAGCAACATTGCTATTGCATGGTAGCCTAGGTATGTAAGTAAAGCAAATTAAACTTACATTTGAATGTGTGCACATACCTTTTCCTGCCTGAATAAGCACACACACGTTGTGTGGCTACTCAGATGTATGTTCTGGAGCCCAGGACACTGAGCTGGGATCTTTTCTCACCCAAACACAAATGTATACTAGAACTTAATGAAGAAATACGTTTCAATGATACCAGAGACCCCGAGACTAGAAAACCTGGAACTATAGATTAAGTTCGTAATTATCTCTATATTTTTAAAGGTTTCAAAACATATTTTTGAAAAGAAGAAGTATTATGTGGTAGTAGATTATTAATTGCAAACGTGAAATTCTGTCTGTTTTAAAGATTTAGATTTAGTACGTGTGTTACATCTTGAATTAGGAATGTTGTGATAACCCCATTGGAGCTTTGTACAGTTCTACATATTGGATTGCTTTAATGCAGAACTGCTCTGCTCTGTGATCACACCTTACTGTAAACATTCTAATTGTGCTTTTTTCTAATCAGCATTCCCTCTACGGTAGATATAGAAACCATTGTCATTTTACCTAGCTGAGAGAGTTAAATTGGATATTTGAAAAGGTAATTAGAGTGATTGGGTTATGGAGCCAGAATTCTAATGAGAGATTTTGGTGTTACTGAGAATGCAGTGTGTTTAGCAATTCCTGGTCCAAATGCTGGGATGCAAAACTGACAGGTGAGAAAGTACTAAAATAAAATAGACAGTAAGCTTAAAGGGCAAAATCAACTTTTATACCGGCTCTCTTCCTTCATTTATTAGTGGGAAATATGGAGGCAGGGTGCAGTAGTAAGAAGTGGGATGTGCTGTAGCCATCTCATACTTGAATTCATTTGAATACAGTGCAGCTGTATTCCTACATCTTTTTCCAGCTCTTTCAAATAGTTACTGAGTGTTCTCATGGAAGCAGAGCAGCTGCCCAGGAACTCTATCTCAGCTTTACTATGTAGAACAGACAGCTGTTTTTTAGCAGCTGCAGTAGAAAAAGTGCATTATCTTCTTACAGGAGTAATTGGCTAATCATTAATATGCCTTTTAGGTGATCTTACATAACATCTTGGGATGCTTTAAATGTTCCATAATTCCCACAGAACTTTGAAATATGCTGTGTGTTACATTTGCACGTGGACAACATAAAATTACAAAATCATAGTATGTGTGAATTTCTGAAGTCTTGGAGCGTTCTGGTTCTAATCAGTGCTGATTTATGATTGGTAACAGCCATGTTAATACACATTTAGCAGATTAAGTGGCTCCCTGATATGTACTCCTCCTACTCTTTTTTCCCATCATCAGTATTGTTTAGGGAACTGCCCTCTCATCAAGAAATTGTGCTATAGGGAACAACTGTCCTTTGGTTCAAGCTGTGGATGATGTGCTGACATTCTTCAGGTATGTGCAAGGAAAGTGTGTTGTGTTTGTAGATCTGCTGAGGAGAAGACAGGAGTTGCTCCTGTGGCAACTATGGAATCAGTTGGGTGTAAGGCTTTTTCTTTCTTTGTAAGTGAACATTTTAACAGACTTTTAAACAACTGGAGCCTGTATTGATAGACTTTAAAACTCCAAATTACATAAATAGCTGCCACAGATAGTTTAGGTGTATGTAGTGTAGCTTCATTGCTAATGGACTGTAGAGGAATATTTCCTGACTCTTTCCTTGCTTTCATTGTTTTGGCATGCTTCCTGAATGCAGTTTTAGACTTTAGCTTTAGTGCCAACCATAAGAGCTGCTGATGTAATATTCCTCTGTAATTTAGTGCTTTTCTTTGAGTTAGGGAGATAACTTTTTAATGAATTTTCTTTCTCTAGAAAGAATTATTACTTGATCCAAAAGAATTCTGTAGTGGCATTTCATTGTATATATCATTTTTTTTCCCAGACATTGACAAAGAGAAAACATGAGATGAAACAGCAGAAATACGAATAGAGGTAGAGGAATTCATTGATGTGCTGCAAAAGCTTTTCAAGGTAATTTATCAGAATTTCTAAAAAATATGTTATTGTCAACTAGATTCGTACATTCAACATACTTTTAGTTATTGCAGCTGAGACACAGACTGAAATATTTGATCAACTATTGTTCTAAATATTATCCTAGTTTTTTTAAAGTTAATTTAGATTTAAAAGCATGGTTATTTTGAATTCTGCTTCTGTCTAATGCCTGATTTAAAAGACAAAAAATACATGTTTGTCAGATTTTATTGAAGTGTAATGCAGAAAACAGTGGATGTGTGAAATTACTCTCATCTTATAAGAATCTTTTTTGATCCAGCATTACCTGAGCACCCAAGACTTAGGAGACTCTGCAAAGCACCTGATATGAATAAACATTGGCAATTTTTTTAATTCATCCTAAATCCAAGCACATCATTAACCTTATAGCAATTAAAATCTGCACAGAGCAAATTGTACTATTTAATATAAAGTTAAAAGAACCACCAGACACGGTGACTGAGTTACCTGCTGTTTGCCATTCTCTATGAAACACGCTACATTCTGTCAAAAACCTGCTACAGGAGGTGGGGTTTTCTTAATCTACCGAAGTCTGAACTCTTTCTAACTACTTGAGGCAGTTTCCTACATAAATTATTAGAAATAAATTGCCTGGTCCTCTGAATAATTTACCAATACAGAATAAACAAGTGCATGTAAGTCAATTCTAGCAATTCTTCAAGATGTACTTGTATGTCTGAGGCAACACTTCCATAGAAATCTCTTTAATTTGCCTGCACTATGGGAGTCTGCCCAACTATGGTGGAAAAAAGTAAAACCAGAGAGCATGAATAATGCAGTATTGAGTATAACTTGTGGTTACACTTCAGCATTTTCCAGTCCTCAGTTTATAGGGACATTAACTTTTCTATCTGCATACATTTTTGAGTGTATCAACACTTGATTGATTAAAAATGTACCAAGACACGAAACCACAGCATACTGGAGTGAAAACCAGGCCTAGCAATCCATGTGGTGAACTCCCAGAACCAGAGGAAATGTGCAACTTCAGCTGACAGCTTTTATTATTGCTTTTTTTTTCCTGTTAATCAGGTAACGATGAAAATAAAAATGGTAGCACATATAATAATGATAAATGCAGTAATAACTGATCCAGAGCTGCAAAATAGTATTTGTCATGCCAACTTTATATGTAAACTTGCACAAATCATTTATCTCTGCATCCCCCATGTTGCTTAATCCAGCTGTGTATGATGACAATGAAACTTGAGTGTCTTATGACTGACCGTAGGTGAACAGTGAACAAACATTTTTCTACGAAGAATAAAACAGGGAAGGACTCTGTCCACTCCAAAGGGAACAGGATGAGATCCAGTGTTTGTGTACTATTATTTAAATGCTAAATAGAGGGGAAGCCATACGAGGAGCAGCTGAGGTCACTTGGCTTGTTCGGCCTGGAGAAGAGATTGAGGGCAGAGCTCGTCGTGGGGCAGTGGAGGGGCAGCACCGATCTCTGCTTGCTGTGACAGGACACGAGGGAACGGCTGGAGTTGTGCCGGGGGAATTAGGTTGGATATTAGGAAAAAGTTCTTCACCCAGAGTGTGTTTGAGCACTGGAACAGGCTCCCCAGGGAAGTGGTCGCAGCACCAAGCCTGACAGAACTCAAGGAGTGGTTGGACGATGCTCGCAGGCACAGGGTGGGATTTTTGGGGTGTCCTGTGCAGGGCCAGGAGTTGGAATCGATGATCCTTGTGGATCCCTTCCAGCTCAGCATATACTATGATCCTATTTTCACTTATAATTTCCTGCGTGAAAAACCTGTCACCTGAATCATCTACTTCTGCTTCTACCTGCATTAAGCACTTCAGAACTTTGGTTTACTAGAAAGCAAGTTGCACAGACTCAGTTCAGATGGGTTGAGATGTTTATCTTATATTGTATAACAGTATTACCTTTCTAAAAGAAAAAAGAAGTCCTACTGAATTCTAGAGTTGCATATCTAAGGGTTAGCAGATTTCTGCAGGGAGGTTCCTGCATCAATTCAGCCCTAATCTGACAAGCATGTGTTGCTATGGCAATGGGGATTATTGAGTGTGAACACGCTGCTTCAGCTGGGCGACAAAGATGAAGTCTAATTTTTAAATTATTTTTTATTATAAAATTAAAGGGAAAATTTTGTCAGTCAGCCTTAGGAGCCCTATGTAAACTTCTGGAGTAAATCAGAATGTTACTAACAACTTTGTAGCTTTGCTTTCTATTCTGCAGTTGGTGTGCTTGATGGGCATGGTCACTCTAACAGAAAATGGAACATACAGTTTCCTGGTTTAGTTTCCAGCTGCAGAACACAATAGTAGCACTTAACTACAGAAAATTTTTAAAGCAAAGTAGCAAACATCAATCTGTGTAAATACATTATTGACTATGTATGTTCTACCCATCTTCATCAATGCATTAGCTCTGCCACACCATCTTCTGGCAGTTACGTAAGGAAAATCAGTCAGTTTGAAAAGGAAGACCATCGTTTCCATGGAGCTCCTCCAGTTTTCATGAGCATGTTTGTAGGCTAGAACTGTTCTGCGGGTAGAAAAAGCACTGAAATAAATGGAGCACAGAAAGGCAATGTAAAAAGATATTGAAGAAGAAAGAAATTACACAGTAAGGAATAGTTAACATTAGGCACTGCACAGGTAAACACTTCTACAAGTCCTCAGATCACTCTGACAGGTACATAAATATCTCTTCCTAGCATCTCTAGATTTTAAAGAGTCAAAGACACTGCTTATTAACAACATAGAAATGAAACATTAGGAATTCCTATAATTTCTGGTTGTTCGATTTGTGTTTAGTTGATGCTATACTGTACCCCATTATTTCTGGACTTGCCATCAGGTGTAGGTTAAGAAAGTTTCCATAAAATTGTGGACTCGTATATCTGGTTCTACAATTCTGGCTTATAGAATAGGAGTAAATAGAATTCATCTTAAAATCTAATTTAAACCCACTCTCTTTCAGTTTGAAGCCATTTCCCCTTGTCCTTGGGCTAAGCATCTCAGTGAATGAGACACTACTTTCCCCCACCTGCAAAATCCCAAATATCCACGAATACTGTAGAACTCAGTAGGAACAAAAGTGAAAAACAAAAAATCAAAAATCTTTCCTCTAGCAGAGAATCACCATTTTTATAGAGGAATATGCAAAGCAGCAGTATTTTCATTAGCTTTCCAGATTGCAAGGTGCCAGCTCTCGGTGCTCAGTGATCTTTGTCAAAAGGCAATTGTGTCTGACTGGACATTTCAGCAGATCGACTGTCTCAGGCAGCATCATGCACCCAGCTGTGTTTGAATTGATTGAGTGTCCCCTGCAAATCTAATTATAAATATAAACAATATCATCAAGGGCTCGTTAAGAGGGTAATTACTAGTTTTGGAAACATCTCTAATGAAACCCTGCCATTCCAGAACTGCAGTTAGAAGTCACAAGCTAATTTTAAAGCATGATATAATAAGTCTCTGGACTAAATGTGTTTTTTCCAGCAGAAGTTTTGCAAATTACCAGAAATAGAGAATTCAGTAATGAATTAGAAGATGTGCTTTCTTCCATAGCTGACTTTTCAGTGCAAGTCCAACTTAGAGAGCAGATTGATGGTAAAGCTAAGGAGACTTTTAAATGCAATAAGCTCAGGTTTGAATTCTGTGTGAAAGAAGAAATGCATAAACACAAATTTAGAATCAGTTGTGACCACTTAAAAATGAGGTCTTTGGTCAAGGGTATAACTACTGTCTGTCCAAGCAGCTGGCCCTGATGCTTTTGCTGCTCTAGAATCATGCAGACACCCAGCTATTGTTCCGTTTCCAGCCATGCAGTGGTAGAATTCAAAGACTGCTATTTTTCTAGGAGAGCTTCTTAACCAATGAACATTTTCTTTGCCAGCTCGGGGGCAGTTCTCACACCTGGATGAACTAAAAAGAAAAGTTGCATTTCTTGATGCATCCAATGGAAGTTTGTATCACAATGTGTACCATGTATCTCTCCTGCTTTTTGTGAGTTGTAACACAGCAGTACTTGTTTGACTACAAAATATTAATGTCTTTAAATTCAGGAGGAGCAGTATTGTGGTAGCTCTTTGTGAATCCTGGATAATAAATGACAACTGCAAGCTAGGTTTGAAACTTGCATTGGGAGTTGGTTCATCATGTTTCACTAAAATTTTGCATCTCAGATTTAAAGAGAAGTGGAAGTGGGAGTAAAGACAAGTTCGCATCAAGAATGTAGCACTTCTATTCAGCCTTGAAATAACCCTGTAAAATAAGAGTGCTTAGGAGGTAAAAGCTGGAACAAATGACTGAATACATAAATAAAGAGTAAGGAGAATTTTTTAAGTGATTCAGTACCTTCTTCTGTTCTGAAGTTTGCCCACCCACTCCTACATACCACCTCCTGTGGTGCAGGACATTTTAATGTAATGTGGGAGTTTAGCATACAAATTCCTACTGACTGCATTTGTGCATAGCTTCCCACACACCTTTTCAAATAGGGTGCCTTATTTAGAAAAGTAAATGAGTCTTATAGCTATGTCCCAAACTACGAGTGCAGTGGGTTGAAAATTACCCATTACATCCATTTTGAATTAATAGGCATTTCATAATTTTTAACTTTGCTACTGAGACAAGTTTGTGCACCAACTCTGAGCAGCTGGAAACACAGAACAGTGGTTGTATGCTGAGGACTGGAAAGCCATAGATGCTGCATCTTGAAACAAGGACCTTGCAGAGGGTTAAATCACAACACCATTGAAGTCAAATTTGCTCTAATATTGGCTCACTGCTTGCCTTGATGACACACGGAGTTTGGGAGAAGATGAGTTCTTTCTCTGCAACCAATTCATAGCAGAATTATAGCAAAGACAACATGACAACAGCAACGGAGTAATTAACAGGTTATCAGTAGAAGTTTGTGACAAGTCTCATGAGCTTTCAATGCATGCTTTGGGCTGCTTCGCTCAGTTTTGTGTCTTACAGGAAGCTCCACAGCCTGCTCCTATTTGCTGAAGGCAGCCAGAGCTTCCCAGTCTGTTTTGGTGCTGTTGGTTGGTTCCTGGTTGCAACTGGAACTCAGAGCTGTTATTAGTAAAACAGATGGAATGTAAAGTCAGGTCTAAACCCTACTGCTCTTATTATTTATCACAACTTGACTAATTTCAGCAGATAAAAATATGGCATTTCCTGTTTTCAACCTGCCATTTCGTTGCAAAAAAATTTTTATGGATCATGTGTTTGTATATTTCTGAAAAGTCAATCAGAGCCTGACCTTTCTATTCACTTTCTCTTCATTAGTGAAACCAGACAAATCAGTTTAATTTCTCAATTTACTAACTGGAGTACAGGAAATAGAAACAAACAACAAACAGTAACAAATTAAATTGTTTACTCTATTGATCTGAAACATTCAGGAAACAATGCTGATTGAACATACACTCAGCATTTCCAAAAGCCTTTCTGAAAAGAGTGCACAGTATCCTACTCTATTCCATCAAAGGATGTTGCTTCTTAAGGGCCTGATGCTAAATACTTATTCCCAAGAACTGCCTTACATTAAGTATAAGAAGACTTTTTCATGTCTATTTGATCCCAAATGCTGGCTGCTTCATTGTACAGAAATAGGGCTATGTTACACTTTAAGAAATATCACAAAAACTGTATTTAGCTGGGAAACTAAATAAAATGTTGAATATGCAAATGCTTATCGGGGCTAGAAGTAAAGAATCATAGCAGCAGTATTTCTTCTTGTGCACCTCACTGTTTTATGCTTCTGAAAAAAACGCTTGTGGTTGGTCATACTTGGGCACACACCCAACAGGTCATTATTACATTGAACAAATTGAATTATTTTATGGATTAACAAAACCTGGCAATTTTTTTTAAAATAAATTTAGTAAAACTTTCTCTAACTTTTGCTATGGACCAAACTATTTCCTCACCTAAATTCTATGAGATGTCATCACAAAAGGTATAATTTTACTTTATAATTTGAATCCTTCTAGACTGATTATAAACATATGAATTGGGTAATAAAACTTGTCTTGTTCTACTGTTAAGCTGCAACAGAGACAAATTCTTGTGTAAATTAGATGATACTCCTGTTTTAGAGTATACTACTGTCTTTTGTGTTTATGTCCTTGTCTCAGTGGTAATAAATTAGTGGTCCTCCTCAGAAAGTTAATAACAGAAACAGCTGGGAAAGGAATAACTAACATGATGATCTTGAATTTATTGCACAGGCCGGTCTGAACTGGGAGATGAAGTAAACTATGGTCTGTATTCTTAAAATGGAAGACATGAAAAAATGGCAAAATACAGTGAGACTTGTGGTCCTTAGGTGAGTCTCAACTCCTTAGCTAGGAACTGAGACATCTTCAGAGCTGAAGCGAAGAGACCAGAGCCAGGCAAGTCACTCACCATAGTGAGAGAGAGAGAATAGTAGAGGTCTCTGAAACCTGCAGTGCTAAATGACTTTTAGCTAAGTGGAGATAAAGAGACAATGTTTTCTATCTCCACATGTAAATCCAGATCCTTTGTTCCTTCCCAGAGGAAAAATGCTCTTAAGACACATGGTCCATACATGGATCCTGTGCAAATATTTGATAACTTCAGGATTCCCAGACAGCTGCAAGTCTTTGCTGTTTAGCAATCCAACATCACTCTCTGCTGGCCAGTTGAGAACCCAGGGAGCTTTGAATTAGCTCTTGCTATGTTGATTTTGATATAGGATAATCAAATCCCAGTAACTGCAGTCCAGCTAGCTACATGCTTTTTCCTTCTCTCCCATGGAGTCAGAGTTTTCCTTTTGCTTTGATGAAGTAGATTTTAAAAACAAACACAAATATATCATAGCCCCACAGACATTTTACCAGCCCAGCCTCTCACTTCTTCCTGCTGCCTGACATTTCAGTTCTTTTCTGATTTCCTGACACCCTTAAGCTCTGAGCTAAATGCTATCTTTGTATAGGCATCCCTGCTAAGAAAACATGGGTTTCTTTAGGTAATTTGCCATTATTGAAGCATTTGGTCTCTCTCCAAAAAGAGACTCTACATAACAATTTATTGTTAACAATTTGCTTCTGTCTGTGTGGAAGATTTTCATGCTGTGTTTGGCTTTGGAGGGTTTATTTTTGCATAGGGTGCTGAGACTTAAGCACCATTTAAGCAGGGAAAAAAACTTGGGCTTAAATGACAAAATCCTGGTTGGAAAGGCTTGGATCAAAGGCAAGGAGGAAAGGGCTGGTGTCACTGGACTGGGAGCCAAAACTAGACTGAGGAACTAGAACTTTTTAATGGAATATTTGGTGTTTGTTTTATCTTTCATGTTCATAAAAAGGTTTGGGTTGAAAGGAGCCTTAAAGATCATCTTGGACCAACTCCCCTGCAATGGGCAGAGACACTTTACACTAAACCAGGTTGCTTAAAGCCCCATCCAACCTGGCCTTGAACACTTCCAGGGATGGGGTATCCACAGCTTCCCTGGGCAACCTGTGCCAGTGCCTCACCACTCTCTCAGTAAAGAGTTTCTTTGTGATATTTGACATAAACCTACTGTCTTTCAGTTTGAAGGCATTCTCCCTTGTCACTGAAAATGTGAACATATACTTACCAGTAGATTGAAAAACAACGATGCACCTTCATAGGGAATTAATGGCTTTGGAACCCAGATTTAGTTCAGCAAGATGAAATTACTAACAAGGAATGTGTTATGCAGAAAATGCATTAATTCACACATTACATTTCTCTCAGGTATTCTTTCCTCTGTCCAAGAGTAGCACGGCTGCTTTGCCCTTCCTCACTTGCAGATGATCTGTAGACTGAAGATGGTTTAATGACAAGAGCACAGCTTTGGAGATAAAGGTACATGATTAGATTCTGCCTAAAGGAGCTTGAACAAGTTACCTAGGTCTGAGTCAAACAGGGACAACAGTACTTCCTTCATCTAGACATATCACAAGAGCTCAAGGCTGAAGCAGTTACAACAGAAGTGAGGATTTCACACATATCAGAGATTATATCATTCTTTGCTTTATGATTTTACTCCCACTAAAACCTCTTTAACATTTCACTGCACAATATCCCCTTCCAAAGGTCCTTCCAGACACCTGAACTGTGTAAAGCAGGGCTGGCCAATCCATGTTTTAGCACCTACAGGACATGTTTTGGTTTGGTCATTGAAAGTATGTTCTCATGATGTGGATAGGCAAGGACCCCTTATTACTGCCCCCCTTGCCAGTTTTGTCTCCCAGATCTGTTTACAGATTCCACTGTCATCTTTGATCTGTACTGGTCACAATAGCATTTAGCCATGGTAGGTATTCAGTGAGATTTCTATATTCTAATCTTGCCCTTTTCTTTATACAGGTATAAAGGCTCTGCTAGCACAGCCAGGATAACAGCAGCACTCCTGGCTGATCTTAACCTGCTTAGACCTTTACTAGAATCCTTCTTTGACTACCTCAGACATAACACAATCTCAAAAATACTAATAGTGATCAAAATACTTAATCTGTAAGCACAGTATCTGCATGCAGTCAAACTTACCATCTGTCTTGATGAATTTACTCACATAAGGTGACATTTTTAGTTATACATGGAATTGCAGCTTGGTCAATAAATCTGCCTTCCCAGAAAGGTTACTAGGTGTGAGTCAGTGGTTACAAGCAAAGTGAAAACTTTGAGGTACAAGATTTATCCATTATTCAGCAGTGCAATAAGAAAACAGAGCTGACAGAATTTGCAGCACTTTTTAAAAAATACATTATCTCTTTTGTACATCATAGTACTATACACCAACCCACTCCATGCAGTTTTAATGTCCAGTTTCTGCTTTAATCTACGCATGTAAATGGGAGTGAAAACTTCGTGCCTCTGATTGTTTTACTCAAGAGATTGAATCAAGATGAAGTTTTTTGCTTTTGAACTCAGAAAAAAGTTCCTTCAGTAGCAGAGTCTGCATATGTACAATTGCTTCAGGATAGGAAACAGCTTGTGGATGTCAGACTTAGGTCTTCGTTTCCCTGCTGTCCTGTATCTCTCAGGTGAAATTAACAGAGATGCCATTCAACGTTACCTGAAAAACCTCTTTAACTTACATACTACTGCCCTCTACTGCACATATAGAGAGCGAGAGAGACAAACCATTAAAACAAACTTAACATCAATATTTTTAGTAAAACATTGCTTATGAATTTCTTGCATTTCCTGGGCTCATACTGCATTCTGGTTTTGCCTAAAGGATGCTGATTTGGGAGCTAAATATTCCGCTTAACTTGTTTGTTGATCTGAATGACCACAAAGGACATTAGTTTTAAATCAAAGCAAACTACTAAGCTGGAACTTTGGAGGAAAACCACAACTCAAGCAAGAGAAAAATCAACATCATTTCTCAAAACTGTAATCCCATCACTAATGAAATCATTTCAGATGGCACAGCAAGATAGTATCAGTCTGCAACCGTAATTTTGTTATTTGAAGGGTGCACAAGCTGTGCTAACACCAGGGTTACATCAATGCTCCATTAGACCACACGCATCTCTTATAGCTTTGCCTCGCTCCACCAGGCCTATTATCATCCTCTTCCCTGTGCTCTCAGCCTTCTCAGCTTCTTGCAAGAATGGGCACATGGCTTTAGTGCAGGACTTTCCCTGTACTAACAGAGAGCTGGAAGGCCACACTCCCCTTTTTCCTGCTCTCATGTGGGGTCAATGAACCTTGAGGCAGGCATGAACAAGATCTGTACTGGGACAAGATGTCCAAATAGTTGGGATCCAGGGCACAGAGAGGAACAGCAGTCACTAACACTCAACTTGTATTACAGTCTTTATAATGTAAAAAAAACCCCAGCTGCTCTCAGAATCACTGTCTAGCATTACAGTTTCTTCAACAGTGCACTATTTCTAATTGGAGAATGATTGTTTTCTACAACTATAAAACTATGTGGTCATCATGTTTGTGGATCAGTTTGGAAAACAACAGTATAAAGGCAACTGCGGGCATTTAAAACACTTGAGGACAGAGGAACTAATTTCAAAATAATTACCTGAGCAGAATGTAAGGCATCCTGACAACTTTTTTTCAAACACAAGATGAGCAAATAAGATGCAAGCAAAAAGAAGTAGATTAGTCCCAGTCCCACACCTCCATAAATTCAAGAACAATTAACAGTGAACTCCAAATGTACCACAAGACAGGTGCATTTGGAAGATTAACCAAGAAGTAATAACTGTGAGAGACACCAAGCATCTTTAGGGAACAATAACAGCACCAAGTTTTCATTTCCTCTGAGAACTGAGACAGCACATTATTCACAACACGAGATAATCTGTATTAGATCAACTTTATTATATTATCAAATTTGACAATAAAATATTCAAAATCTATTGAACACATTCATACACAAGAACATATAAAATGCCAGGTCTCAGAATATGTTCTGTACAAAATACTGGTTAGTGTAGAGCAGCAAAGTCATTGCCAAACATTCCCTGAATTTAAGAGGGCCTTGAACACACTGTGCTCCAAGAACTACCTTAATACCAAACATTCCTTCCTTTGGTCTGCAAATCCTTTGCAATTATTGCTAGTTATTGAAGCTTTCTGTATTTATACAGAATCACATAGTGACTCTGAACCTCTTCAGAAGTACTACAATGACAACTGAAAGCTTCTTCAGCATTTTCTAAACATGTTGTCAAAAATAAGAAACAAATTTGGTCCTCAAGACTAGTTTTGGTTTTCTGAAAATATCCTGGAAGAATAAAACTAAGTAAAGTTTATGGAAAGAAACACATAATTAATGCTTTAGGTATGACGAAGACACATTAATGAATTCAAACATTTCTGCTATGCAGCATGGCAAAGCACCTGAGTTAATCCTCTTATCAAAGTGCCACATTCTCCTTAAATATTTCTTTTTCAGACCTCTCTCCCCACATGAATCTAGAAAGCCCAGTGCACGTGGCTGCAGGTCTGTAACAGTAATGCTCAGTACTGTCCTTGCAGAGGATGGTGCTGCAGAGAGCAGCCACTCCTCACATGCAGAGTGCAGTGGTTCCATTGCAGCAACTGAATAATGCATTCACTTTCCAATGAGAACTGCATCCTGATATGCAAGAAACTGCAAATGAAAGGGCTGATGATCATCTGGTAGGGAAAAAAAAAACCAAAACCCAAACAACAATAGCACACTTTCTGGACATAAAACTATAGCCTGCAGATCCACGACATCCAATCAAAGAACACCAGAAGCACGGTGCTTGCTCTCACACAGTACTTAGACTCAGGTACACACATTTCTTTACAACAAGGCTTTACAGTGACAAACAACATAAACAAATAAAAGCCTTGAAAAACCTTCAGCTTCATCTTACCACATTAACACAAGTTTAAGGAGACACTCTAGGGCTTGTCTACTAATGGAAAACTGGTTTAGAAATCTTTAGGTTAAAAGATACAGCCAACTAATCTCAGAAACACAGTACTTGGCTGCCAAAATTAGAAAAGATACAGGAGTTGTGCTTTTTCTCTTTTTTGGGGTCACAAAAAGTGTATTTTAGAAGTACTAAAAGAAAAAAGGAGGAAAAAGAACAAGCATTTTTTTAATCATGTATTTTGGAACTTCAAATCACAAAAATCCCTGAAGCTAAATTCTTGCTAGGAGACTGAAAACGCTACTGACCAATGGGTAAGGAACCAAATGAAGCTTAGAAACACTCTCCAGATCAGATTAAGAACTGTTTACCTACATTGTTTTCTCATTTTTCAGCCCTTGATGTCTTTGTTGGTATCCTGCAATACAGCCTCCAGCTCCACTCAATCCAGGGCTTATTAACAGGCATTCTCCTTCAGCAAGAAACACAGATTGTGATTAGCTGTTTTCTGTAATTTATTCAAATAGCAATTTATTCAAAAATTGAGTCAGACCAAGGAAGAGCTTTATCATCTTTGAGCAGTCTTGGAACACAAGCCTGAAGCTTATCCAGCTGACAAGCCCTGCATAAAATAGATCACTTGGCTAAAGGGCAATTTTTTGTGGTGATTTTTTTGAGGGGTTGGGGTTTTTTTCCCCCGCTCCTTGTTGTTGTAGGGTTTTTTATTTTGGGGGGATTGGTTGTGGGGTTTGCTTTTTTTTTCCATTTCAACAATTACACATTACAAAGGCTGTGGGCAACTCAGTACTTAGACTGGAAAAGTCTAGGCAATATTGCTGCTGAACTCTAGGCTCCTGGGCAAGTGAGGACTAGATTAATGATTCATTTTAAAAATCAGGAAAATGTCTACACTCCCTCAACATAAGTACTAGGAAAAAATGCAGAGGGAGAAATAAAGCTACATAAAGGAAGTTAAAACCTAGGAAGATATTTAGCTCGTTGATGACCCTAGTTCAAGTTGTTTCAAGTTAACAAGGGATAACTGAATTAAAACTTAAAGCCTTAAAACTACCTCCTGGTTCCATTCTACAATAGCAAGAGATCAAGCTCATCAGTTCAACACATGTTATTGATACGGCCAATGGCAGAAAACATTTTAGGCATGCTACCAACATAGTTAAAACTTTACCCTTTAGACAAATTCAGTTGCCTTAAGTAATGAATCCTTAATAGTTTGAGTTTCTGAAACTCTGAAAACATTTTTCTTGGAGAACCTAGCATTTTGAAAGCATTCAAAAGTGTGTTTTCAGAAAACTAAGTGCAGTCTAACCAGGTGACTGGCTTTAAAGCAAGCAAGAGAGAATTTTTGAGTAAAACTATTTCTCCAACAGGACTTCTGTAATCAAGGTGGTAAATATGATGGCCTTTAGGCCAGCACTTCTGTGGAGGTCAGAGTTGAAACTATTCTATTTTAACATTGAGTAAAACAATACTGCAGGAAATTACAGAACTGCATGTTCAGCAATTTATAGAAACATTTAAGGAACTACTTATCCCAACTTCTTGAAACAGCAAAAACGAAACTTGTAATCTATGGGAAATTACTTTTAGTCTTAAAACATTTCTTTTCAGTGGAGTGCAACATTGATCTAATCACTGCTTAGGTAACTGGATCAGAGCCAAAGCATTTGACTGAGAACAAGGTTTATACTCCATACAACATTATGCTGGCTTCCATTCCCCACCCCATTTCAGAAGTTTACTTTTCTTTTTTAATTATTGCCCACCATCCATTATCATTTCCACTACAGAAGGTTGTTTTTCACCCAGAAATGCAATTCCACACTGTATAGATTGTTTGCCAGTATTCAATTAGCTTTGATTTATGTGCTACTCCACACTGCTACAGTTATTGCAAGCATCAACCACAGTTTAGCTTCATTCCCTCACTGATAAATAAAGCACAGGCTGGGAATTCCTCAGATTCCAGACTGTATGCAATCAGGGATTCTAGAATTTGATGAACAAACAATTTCTTCTTTCTAAAATAACCCAGTGGGGTACCTAATAAAGAAACTTCAAGAAATTCACACATCTATCTTTTTTTCCCCCACAAGCCGTAATAAAAAAAGTCTGGATTACGACAATGGTAGCAGAGTTCCAGGCAGACTTCTTCCTTATCTTACTTAGTAGATATGCACGTTTACAAACTAATCCATTGGGAACTAGGGATCAGAATATGCAAGACCCTTTAAAAAGTTTACTGTGTGTCCCAAATTGTTAATATCATTCCACTGGTCATCTAAAATTGCCATCCTTCCTAGCCTTCCCACTCCAAACCTGCAAAGACCACATGAAGGAGCTCTGGGATCTATGACTCCATGTGGTGTGTGCAAGGGGCTGCACAATCTCCAAAGGAAAGTGTGTATGACCATTGGATACAACACCAGAGGCACCAAAATGCATATCTGACAAAATTTGCAGAATGTGAAAATACCATGAAGCATCATAAACACAAATCAGAGACAAACGATCATTTAGGACACCAAGCAACTTGAACACAACCTTTTAAAAAAGCAAAATAAATAATTCAAATATCTAAATATCAAGGGATTAAAAGGCATTTCCCCATATTTAAGGGAAGGCATCACAGGTGAGGAAAATAACTATCAACACAAGGTTATCACAAATCAAAGAGCAGCTTTTTCACATAGGAGATAGTAGTATCATTGGACAGCATTTCAATATGCTCATTTCCTGAAAGCTCAAACATCACCACCTGCTGTTTTTGCATGTCCACCCACTTTTTACATTGCAAGGCACTCTGTAAGTTCACTGTACCGTCCCCATCGCTGTAGAAAATCTTGGGTTCTTTGTCAGGAAAGCTCTCATAATGGAAAGAATCGGGGGTTTCCACGCCGGTGCCGTAGAGGCAGTGGATGCGCACCCCGGGCGGTGTCATGGGGTACACGAGGTGCTCCGTGTCCTGCCTCATGAGCCAGCCGTCCTCAAAGTTAATGTCCCTGTAGAACTTGCCGTAATCCCGCAGAGTGTAGTTAGCTGTGGGTGTGCTTACAAACACCTTGTCTGGAGGCCACGTGTAGTTGTAGGGCAGCATCCAATTCGTGGAAACTGCTGATCTCTGCTGGTCTCTGATCTTGAGTGAACTGATAACAGGGATTCTGTTGTTGTCACCTTAGGAAAAAAAGTGGAATTTCGTTATCCAGAAAGCAAAGCATCAATCTTCAGCAGCAGCAATTACCAGCACTCATGGTGATAATGTGAATAATAAGTTTGTTGCCCTTGCTTACAGCGACAATTTGAAAAGTTTTTCCTCATTTATTACTGTCTTGCTAATTAACTTCTGTAAACTGAATTTTAGTAACTTCCAAAATTTAAATATGAGTTGATGAATGACTGCAAAAAATGGCTTAAACTAACGCATGAGTAAGTGATAATTTATATGCATCTTTCTGCATATTTTAACAACTGTTCTTGCATCTTCACAAAATTAAAAGCTGCTTAATAAATGGCCAATATAGTGATTACTTTAAAAAAAAAATCAAAACAAAACCCTGAGACAGACACGAGTTTACATTCCGTGTTTGTTTTCATTACCATAGTGGCTGTCACACCTCTTTTGTCAGCTGAACTTTGAATTTTATTTTCCATTATTAGACCCAGGTGGTTACAGCACATAGCGGTCCAGGTTAACCATGCCATAAGAATTGAAATGCTGCAACCAAAACCACTATTCCTGAAAAATATACTCTGGTGCTATTTCAATTCCATGGGGTGGCACTATTGCTTCAGCAAAGAGACACAAAGCACAGTATTGCCATCTTTAGGAGGACTATATGGAGACATTGCTAGTCTGAAACAGATAAAGAAGACTCAAATGCACAGCAAGAATCACAAAGATCCTGAGAAATGGGTTTCATGATACTGTGTGGTGTGAGCACTTCACTGTGCACTCTCACCACTAAGCTACTGAATACTGCTTGGCAGTTCTCAGCACAGTGAGCCCCAGTTCTGAACTGAACAATGAAAGGAATGTGTACAACATTTCCAGTAGAATAATCAAACACAGAACCTGACTATTCCAGCCTTCTCTTACAGAACTGTGACAAAGTGCTTCTCAAATCCTTTACGTTTTTCATAAATGAAGAAGCACCGGATGGCCAACACCATGCGTAAGTCTGCAGGCACAACACTCTCAACAAAACATCATGTCTAAGGAAGACACTGCTAACATTTCAACCTTTCAAAAACAGAAACAAACCACTGTGAGCTTTGTGTCTTTGCCCACTGTAGTGGGATCCAGCAAAACACGTGTGTAAGTAGCTGAAAGTATCACAGAAATCTCCAGCAAACAATTCCATCCGTGTACTGTTTACCACTTTGATAACACACCTGTGGATTTGACATGAAGTTCCTAGGCATTACATATTGTAAACAGGAATGGGAGCAGAAAGAATGCATTCATATAGTGCCTTTCCTTTCCTGCTGAAATGCAGTGCATTTTCTTTTAAAGCACTAATTCTTCTGCATACTAACCCTGATAACTTTAGAAACTCTTAAATAGACTAATGCAATCCAAGTGCTGATGGTGCTGCTTTACTACAGATATTTGAGACAGAAACAGCCTAAAACTGTACATTCTGATATTATGTTTGCCCATTTAACTTTCTTACATGATTCTTAAATTTCTGCTCAAAACCACGAAGTTTAGTTCAATAGACACACAGATTAAAATATTAACAGATTAAAATATTACTAACTACATTTTAGCAGAAATTTAGCTATTCATTATGCATTAGCAGAATTAGCCACTTTGCTTGAGATGCATTATAAAGTGTAGACAAGGTATGAAGCACAAAAGTTTAATCCAACAGAAATATGGGACTGTGGAAACTTATAAAATCATGTAATTTTATGAAGGTGATATTAACATTGTTCACTGTGTGCCATTTCTATAGCATGCAAATATGTCAGACAAAGCCTGTGGGAAAAGGGAAATAAATTTCTACAGTGCCATTTCAACAGCTTTAACAATGTGTAAATTGGATGTTTGTATTGAGTCAAGTTTTCGAATTAGTAATGGAGCAGTGCACTTCTGCTCAGAATCAAATGCCTTTGCTAAACAAAGTATTCTTTGCTCTGTCCATGCATGGCTGGCTCTTGCTGTGTGTTTTGCATTTTGATGAAGTCCAGTTTTTGATGTCAGCTTTGATTAGGAAGAAGATAGTGGCTATCCATATCTAACAAGTCAGAAACAAGCTACAAAACCAAGCCAGAAACAACATGAACTAAATGTCAAAGCACATGATGTAATTATGGTATCACATGATAGGGTAAGTTAACATTTTCCATCAGTCATTTTCAGTTACTTAGTGAAATACATTCTGCTGCTTTATTCAATTTTTGTGGTTTTTAGTCTCTGGCATATCCAGTGTGCTAAATCCAAGACCTCAAAGACTCACTGTCCTAATCTGTAGAGTTATAACTTTCACCTGACATTTCCACTGTGGATACCAGTTCCCCACCCTGTCTACAAATTTCCTTTATGTTAACCTCAAGCAGCTGTGTGATCTTTGATTAAAGGAAACTGATGAATGCTCTGGAGTCCTTAGTAGCTTTGTAATACTAAACAGAGAGCAATGAGGCTGGTGGCAGAAGGGACAGAAATCGAAGGCATCAGGCCAAACAGCAAATGACACAACAATCTGCTGAAAAGAGGTCAGGAGAGGTCAAGAAGGGAGAAAGCTCCTGGTTACAGCATGTGAGAAAACTCAGTCCACCCCCACAAATATGAAAAACAACAGTTGGGTTGCAAGGCTTGAAATATCAAGTTGTCATCCCTTACAAAAAAGTATTTTTACCTTCATGGTACCTTAAACTCTCATCCTGCAGTCTGTCTTAGAGTCTTACAGCCAGCAGTCTCGTTAGTATTGTGCACCACACACAAAATACAGCGCAAAGCCTCAAATTACCTACCTGAAGCCAGCACACGGAGAGTTTTAGCCACTCCTCCCCACGGAGCACCTAATGACACATAATCCTTGATGTACTTGTCTTTCCAATCCTGGGGCTGTCGGTTGAGGAAGTAGAGGGTGTACATATTACCCATACTGTGGGCAATTAGGACAACAGGGCTTCCGTATTGCTCATACAGTAACTCTATCATCTTGCGAAGCGCCACAAAATAGTCTGCATTCTCATCTAAAACAAACAGATCACACAGTGATAATTATTAACTGTCAACGCTAAGCTTTAAAAAAACCAAGCTTTTAAATAATTGTGTTGAACTGTCTGTGGAATTAATAATTCAGAGCTTCAAAATTCCAATATTAAATGGGAAAGGTGGGGGTTTTCTGTGCACGTGCTTTGGTGAAATGGGGTTTTTCTGTTATTTTATTCTGTTTTTAAGCAAGTTTTAAATGGCAAGTTGTTTAAAGAAGAAAAAAAAAAGAAATCACAACACTGAGCTTGCATCTACATCCAGGAGTACCCAGGCCCCAAGAACTAATCAAAATTAAGTTTTTAGGTATAATTGTACAGGGTGGGAGAAAAGATTCAATACATTTGCTGGCTAAGAGAGTCAAAAATTTGTTTAAGTAACAATATTATTTACTTGGTGCCTTTCTCCAGTCATAAGGTGCTCCTCTTACATCTTCATCACGTTTGTAGCCCCAATCTACTAAACTCTGCACCAACATATAAAAGTAACTTCCTGTAAACATCAGATAAGAGAAACAGAACAGTAACAAGGTTAGTGTGAGAAACAGCTGTCAGACACTACTGCAAAACAAAGTTCCAGAGGCATTATCTCTGACACCACACAGAGAGACATTAAACCTGCAGTTTGCCTTTAACAATCTACAAAGCTGCAAGCACATTAAACAAAATGAGTTATGCTCACTATCCCCCAAAACTGAGAGAACATCACTATTAAAACTCCTTACTAGTTGTCTGATCTCTCAAATGTTTTGGCAGCAAAATGTAGTATACACAAAGTGGATAAATTTTACTCAGCAGAGGAAAGTTTACCCTTGAACTGCAATATAATAATTTCTGAGGGGTTCTTGTCAGAGTCATAGCTTTTGTTGTTAGCAAATTAACGTCAGGTATAAAGGCTGGCCTGGACTTCACTAACCTTTATTCTTGGAAACAAATCCATCGTGTACCCCAGGGCAGAACTCAGGAAAACAGTTTTGGGGTAGTTTCCAATCTCTGGGGGAGCGGCTTAAGACTTAAGTTTAACAGAACATAAAGCTTTAATAGGAAAGAAGGGAAACAGCTGCAGACTGCACATTGAAAAAGATGTTACACATGACAAGGTTTGACACATAGGATTTAACTATTACCACGACTTCATGCCTCCAGTAACACTGTCATAACAGTTTACTGAACACCAGAGTCGTATTTAAGTTCTGAGCAGAACCTCACTCTTACTCTTGAATGTTTATCATGCAGTCCCTCAAGCAGAGAATTTAATCATAAACCTGTTCTAGTTGTAAGAGTGATCTAGTGCAGATCATTAAGCGCATCACTGCCCTTAAAGAGCAGATCCATGTTATGAAGCACGTGAAGCTCTGTGCATTAGTGACTATTCAACTCCTTCAGTCTTCCGCCATAGCTCACAGCTCCCAAAAGCTTATCAAACTCAGTGTTTTCTGAAACATGACTTCTACAAAAGCACTAAACAAAAAATCCTGCAAATACATTAATGCAGAAATCTTTTGCAGCACAAATGCAATTATATAATTATTCTGACACCAATAAAATACAAGGAGCTACAGACTGTGGTACCATATCTCCCAATCCCATTAACCCACACCTAAGGCTAAAGAATATCTTACTCAGAACCAAGCTGAAGTGCTTTTATTTCAGTTTTGCTTGTCCAGCTTCAGTCAGATAATTTTCTACTCAACCCATCTCATTTTCAGAAAGCATCTGTCCTCAATATGCCTACTCAGATTTCATCCAGCAAACTTAGATTTGATGCAACACTAAATAACATGGAATCTTCTTGTCCCAATCCATCAGGCCACGCAACAAACAAAACAATACATGCAATGAAAACTCTTAAAAGCAAAGTGAGCTCATGGAACTGTAATTTGAAACCACATTTCAGTAGCTTGTTGCATAAAGAAAAACCAGAGAAACCCTCCAAGTGACAAAGCACTCCAGACACAGCTTGTACATACCAACACTCCTTTTACTTGGGTCAAGAAATTCCAAGGAAAACGTCTGCCCAAATCCTGGGACTCTGATATCCACTCCATCTGGTGGTTCTGTAACCTTACTTGTTCGATTATATACCAGCCTGGGGAGGAGCGGAAGAAAAACAATGAAAAAAACCATGAAACATGTTATATTGCCACATGACAACCCTCAACTACACTGGATCTTACATTCTGAGTGCAGTACAAGAACTTTAAGTGCTGTTACTCAGAAGGAGGAAAAAACCCGACCCAAGCAGACATGACCAAAGTACTCTCATTGATGCCTAAGAGGTTATACAGTACAAACAATTACTTTAATTACTTTAATGCTTTACGTGCAGAATCTAAGACTTTTTGTCTCTGTAAAACTGAGTATATGGAACTGTGGCTGAACTTCATCTCTAAAATATAAGCTACTTTATATAGTTCTGTACCATTTGACTTTGCATCAAGCCACAAAATGGAAAAAACTTATAAAGAGCACAAGAATATGGCAATAGGAAATAAAATACCTATAAAATCAGACTTCAAAAATATTATCCTACCTAAATATAATTCATTTCCATTTAACTAGAAACACCTATACCAGCATAAGGGAATACTTTTTCTTGATTAATAATGACTGGGACCTCAGGAAACATGTTGAGGTATTGAGTGTTTTGTAAATACTTTTCAAATCAACTTAGGATATGAAGAATCTGGAGCATTGAGTCAGGAGTTTATTTCTTTAATCATCCCTATTATTATAGTTGGGGGTTGCTTTGTTTTTAATACTATATCAATACAATAGCCATTTCTGAATGCAAGTTTTTACCCCTAGATGGAGTCTAAGAATCTAAACTGATGCACAAATCTTCTCTCAACAAAGATCTCTAATCCACAAGGCATAGGGCAAGACAAAGCAGACTGCTTTACAACAGCTCACTACATTCATAAAAGAGCAACATGCCAATACAATAGTTTTTAATGACACCAGCTAATTATTTCTTGTTTTCATACATATATTTATATTATTTTTACAGGAACATTAATAAAGCAGATTGAATTATGAAATAGTGTGAAAGCTTTAAATTAGGTGATTTTTAAAACCAAAATATTTCAGGTGGAACTTCCTGTGCATCAGTTTCTGCCCATTTCCTCTTGTCTTATTGCTTGGCATCACCAAGAAGAGCCTGACTCCAAAAAGAGCAGAAAACATCCACCTTGAGAAAAGGCCACAGAGATGTCTAATAAGTGCTCAAACCTACATTGAGTCACTGGTAGAAGAGAAAGTGAAAGCAACTAAGAGAGCCTCTGCTCCTCATCAGCAATAAACATCTACCTCAGGTGCAACAGAGCCACATCTTCACACCCATCCTGTTAGCCTACCCAGCAGAATTCCAAGTCATTTCTCTCACTGCTCTTGATTCAGAACAGGAATTCAAAGGCAGCCATTCTGCATGTCAGCCTAAGGAAAGGATGAAACTGCAAAGAGCACCATTTCTGATCTTACCTGATATTATCAATCCAGCAGTCAATGATGACAGGCAGAAGCAATTCTAGATTCAGCCAGAGTGTAAAATAACTGTCTGTCTTCTTAGAGCAGAGATAGTGCACCACTGATGGCTTATCTAACTTCGCTTCCAACTGATTACCTAAGTCCCCTGGAACTGAAAAATATAAAAAGGAGAGAAAGATAAAATTGAGAGTTAATTAAAGTATATAACATTTTATATTGTACATACATATATTATATGTAGTATACACAGCTAAATACTGTAGCCCTTATATGCATTATCACTGCATTCAGAGACACCACTAGGTTTTCTAATAGGATAAAAAAAATACTTCATAAGAATAAGGTACTACATATACATTTTCCACTGAAAATATTTATATATTTTCAAAAATCATTAGCTGAGAAACCAACATGTAGAATAATTCTGGATCAACAGCTCATAACTTCAAAGAGCAGACTGTATGGGACCATGTCATATAAGGCCATGGGTATGAAGAAAAAAATTGTCTTGGACATTAGCAAAATTATCTGTGTTTTAAAGTACAAACTGAATCTTTCTGAAAACTTTTTTTCAGAGCATCACAACTGCACATGCAAGTCTTTGTCTTTAAACAGCTGCCTGCAAACTATCAATTTAACATTAAAAATGAAAAAAAATCTATTTATATTATTTATCTGCCCTTCTTCACATAAGACCACACTTTTGCAACAAAAGACATAGCTGGCTGACAATGTAAAAATACAGTTTCATATCTTTTACATTCAGGTTTGGCTGCAACAACAGTATTACTTCTTTTTCCTTTGGATACCTTACATCAGTACTACTTAGAGGAAAGGGTCTTGGCTATTTGCACCTTCTTAAGGTGTATACTAAATCCCAGTATCCCTTTTACTAAGGTTTATTCTTTGTTATTTTTTAAACCCTAGATGGAAACAGGAATATTTTTCCAAATTAGAATTAGTCTTAACCAAACACACTTAAAATTTTGAGCATCAAGTTTTCAGAGAAACTTCTTACATTCTGTTTAGTCATTTTTTCCTTAAGAACCAGAGAGGCAAAAACACATCAGTAACTGAGAAGTTTTTCTATATTAGAAAAATTTAGAAGTTAGGCACTTCTTAAGCATTTCCTCCACTCCTTCCAGCTCCACAAAGCCCTCTTTTTAGGGTGTGCTGTATCCTATTTACTTGTCAATGTTTAGTTCTGAAGTTTTTTAATGCAGATCTACCTATACATTTGTTCCCCCCATCCCCCAGTAAATAATCAAAACAGTTCAAGTTCTATAATACACTGATACTTAGCAATGGTTTAAGGAAAGAGATAATATCTTTTAGTGGAATGCCTAATTTAACTGGAAAACCAGATGTGCTTTTAGAGAAAAACTTATTGCAGAACTGAAACAGGCCAGAACTACAGACAACCGCACTATTAGAACCTCCAACCGCTGCAGGTTATGCCCCACCACAAGATTTACCTCAGGATTTCTTTATTAACTACCTCTACTTTCTCATTAGGTTTTTAGAGGCTTTATTTTTGTAGCCTTAAGTGAAGCGTCAAAGGCCCAGTAGCTGACCATGGTTTATTTTAGGTCATATTTCAAGGACTCTGATATACTGGAAAGCATAGTAAGGGAGATTACAGTATTGCATCACACCCTAGAAAGAGTTTACTGAAGTTCAGTCTTGTAACCTCACAATATCCTACTTAGTTATTGCTTAGAAAGCTAAGGCAACAACTTGTTCCAGTCTCGTGCCTCTGCCGTATCAGTGCTTTTAATTGGAAAAGGAACAGAATGTAATTCTATTTATATCAATCTTTCATGACTGGCCAGTTTCAGCAGCAGACCTGCCAAGGACAGAACAGGTTGATTTTGTCCTCAGTTTCAATGCAAAACAAAGAAGAGTGACATTTTGTTCTATCCTGGAATCTTACTTCCTTGGGTAAAAATAAAGTTCTTCCAGCAAAGATACATTTCAAAGACTTAGACAAATATCTGGGGTATTAGAGTTTGGAGAACTTGCTGAATAATTAAGATGAGCGCAGAAACTGCACTCAATCATAAGCACTCCTGCTCAGAGTAGGAAAACTCACAACTGAAGAAGTTTAAGATTATAATCAAGATGCATTTATCAACAAAAGCACTGAAAGCAGGAAACTGTACAAAGTCTCACTTGGAGTTAATGGATTGATCTTAGATTAACTGCAAGTTTCATGCAGTTAAGATATTTTATCTTCAAGCTTCTGGAGGATAGAGGCTGTGCTCCTGTGTTCAATTCAGGATACAAGATGAGAAACATGACATATTGATTTTTACTCAAGGGATGATAAGGAACAAGATGAAAAATGGCAATTTTTTCACTTCTAAACAAAAGATAAAGGGCAAGTCCAAGTCCTACCTGTGCAAAGATACATTGTGAAGTTAAAAAATAAATTCTCATGTACAACTACGATGCTTGTTTGTTTTTAAAGCAGGGATTAACAAAAATGGTTTTGTCATGTTTACATTTCCATATTAACAGTGAAACTGCTAATCACTATCATTCACACCTTGGGGTTTTTATTTTGTAAAGTATACTCTGCAAATTGAAGACGGTTCATGATGAACCTATAGGGAACAAAACACAAATTTCAGTTTTAGAGATTATTGAAAAAACCATGCAAGATCTTCAGTCTTCAACCCACCCAGTTTAACAGTGTTAATGATTTACACTTTGGCTGGTGAACTACTTAGTGTTTTTGTATAAGTAACAGGTTAAAAAATATCACACTGAAGATTAATTCTGTAGGTTAAGGATGTAGCTTTCCAAATTTTCTATGGTCGAATTTGAAAGCAGTAGAAAACATCTTTCCCTTTGCTTTCAGGGCATACAGAGAAAGTACCTGTGGGCAGAGTAACCTGTACGCAATTTTTCTCCCCATCCTCTCATCTACCAATATCTGCAGTTTCTAAGCCTTTTTGCTGGAAATATTAAAGAGAGTTGTTATTTTTTTAAAGCCTGCAGACTGACCCCAAGATAACTTGCTTGTGAAGTTCTGCAAAATACATCAGCACTAGTTAAGACCAGATGTCCAAGACAAGATCTTCAGCAGTATCCTGCTTTCCTAATTTGCAGCTGTGTAATTCCTCTATTAATTTCAGAACTGCAACATTTGGAAAAATGATATTTCTTATTCAGCAGGCAAAAGTGTTTCCATTAGATTTCATGTTCTATCAGTTCTAGCACATCTGCATTTTTCACAAAGATGCTAATCCAAACAGAACTCACTCTAATACATCGACGAGCCCAATTCACTTCTGATATTACCGTACTCTTGGCTAATTTTTGCGTCTCATCTTCCCTGACAAAACTAGTAGATCTCCCTCTGGGATGTGTTTTTGTGTGATGAAACTTTAAGGAAAAGCACATTCATAAATCTCATTAGAGTTTAATGGAGGCAACAGACTGAATTGCAGCAATTAGTTTTAGGATACATTCCTACTCCTGCCTATCACCGTCCTTAGATTCACAGTTCCCACCAAGAGACAACCAGCAAATTGCTCTCTGAAAGTGACTTGCCTTAAGACTGCTCAGATAACAAAGAAAAAATATCATTCGACAAATGTCCAAATATAAGGATCCTAAGAAGAAAAAAAAGGTACCTATTTAATAAGAAGGTGAGGAGCCAAGGTGTTTTTTATGTGGGGAAGAATCAAAAAAAGAGGGCCAGCAGCTGGTACTTTTTTACTACTTTTATCTGAAATGCAAATACCTTTGGGTATTTATCAACTATCGTAACTTTTTAACCAGTATTATTTCCTCAAATAACTGTCGTCTTCTTGGTTCTATAAATTAGTCTTCCTTCAAAACTTTCCTGGAAAATTAATTTTAAGCTCTAAGAAGAATGTCTTGAAGTAACTCATAGACTCCATGGACTGCTGCAGAAAAGGCCTGTGTTTAAAATTGGGAACAAGAAAGCAAACAACGTCTCACATGATACTTCCAGATACCTTGGATCACATGAGGCATAAACATTTAAATCACTCCTGACATCTAGCCAGCTGACCATACAAACACACACAGCTCAATTAGCAGTCAGCAGGAATTCACAGGCAAAGCTCTTTTGCATGTAAATCAATTATTAACAAACTTCATTTAGGTGTCTTTCTAGAAAACTTTAGCCAAGTACCTAACAAATTGTTTGCAGAAGGTATCAGAACATTGATATAGTAATTGTGTTTAGTCAGCTTTAAAAGGTAAAGAGTTCAGTGCATCTGACACTGATCTTATAAGGATGGTTTATCAGCTCCAAAAACTTCTAAGACACGAGATAGTATGCAGTGATCATCGATGGGCTATATGAGAGAATGAAGGAGAAAGAACAGCCACAAAAACTACTTGCCACAAGCATTAAAGACGAGCCTGTTGATCATCATCAAACTGATAAGAGAAGTGTAAAAACTTATAGTTCATCTACATATGAAGCAGATATGCAGAAGTAATTGCACAGAATATACATAATATACATTTTTAGTAGACACTGTCAGTAGAACAGAAGCATTCAGTGGGTTATTTTGGGTTCTTAAAAGATTTTTCTGTATGATTATATCATATTGGCTAAATAGAAAACACCTTAAAAAAAGGCATAAAAGCAAGTCAGCATCATAATTAGTCTACTTTTCCCCCAAAACACTTGGGAAAGGAATCCAAGAAAATACCTTAGATTTTAATGAGCATTGTGCCTGATATCAGGCCTTCAAGCAGGCTCTGCAAGTAAGGTTTTGACTTTCACCTGTTTCTTCTTCTTCTCTAGTATAATTATTATATGAATACACTTCAATGCTTTTTTATTTAAATCTCAGAGAAAACTGAGCAATTGCACTGCAGGATTTTGCTGTCAGTTACTACACATGGCAGGTTGGTCCCTGGTGTTGCTCCCTTGACAAACTTGAGCTCCAGGCATAGTAACTCCTGCTACTAAAGCACCTTGAGGATGCCCAGACCAGGTTAAAAAACAACTTAATCCAAACGGTGTGGTGCCACTCTCCATGTTCTTTGTGCCAGCTCCTCCATTAAAGTAATTCAACTACAAAATTAATCACTTCTTCCTCACCCGGTTATTTCCTCATCCTTTAGCAAGACAAAGGACTCCACAAAGTGGCCAACAAACAGGTACAAGGAAAGCTGGGTGAGCACTAAAGAGCTGCTAGACTGGCACAGCTGTTCCACAGAACCACCTTTCACCTGAGCCAGCTGGGAGCTCTCCAAATCTGAGAGCTGTTGCCATCACAACTACGGCCAAGAGTTACAAGGTTGTATTCACGCAGCTCAGCTGTTTTCAGATGTGAGATTCCTCGAAGCAGCAATTTTGTCAGTACCTGGGCAGCAGAACAAAAGTTACCCTTACATGAGCAACGCTCCATATTTTGCAAGATTCTGCTCTACTTCCCCCTCTGTTACTCGGGTAAGCACAGATTGCAACTGCAAAGTGGGGTCATTACACAAAAGGTTTGAGAGCAAGCTACACTGGGTCTTGTGACCATCATTGGTCTAAAACATTTCTGAAGTGATCATTATGTTGACAACACTCCTTTAAACAACATTTCTTCTTTCTTTATTCCTTAAGATCAGGTGGCCAACTTATCACAGACAGAGTAAGACCAAACTTAACTCCCCTTTCTACTGAAGTGTGTTAACTTCCAAACAGATCAAGAGTGAGTCCTTTGATCATGAGACCCTGTTTATTATAAGATAAAAATTTATTTAAAAACTGAACTTACATGAGGAATTAGGAGTCTAGAGGCCAGTCTGATAAATCAGGAGGATCAACTCTGTATTTGCACCTGGTATGGGCTCCAAATTCATCTCAGGCTTGTATAGGCCTGTATAATGCAGCCTTGCACCTCTGAATCTCCTTACCATTTGTGTATCCAGGTGATGTGCGTTTTTCTCCCTTCCCCCAAACACCTGTGTTAAGCCAGCACCTTAGAATGCTTCCCTAAATGATTCTCCTAAGCCCTTCCACCACCCTCATCGCAGTAATTCCTAAAAAGTTTATCTTGACACATCACATATGCAAGAAGGATGAGGACTGGGCAGCAAAAAATCCAGCAAATTTTAAAATGCAGAGACTGACTAGAACAGTAAGAGATGCAAGTTCTGCAGCCTGTGATGAAAATTCACTGTAACAGCAAGAAAGTCTGTCATGAACCACTCCGGATGAACATGTGCTCAGCCACACAGTATTTACCAGAATGTCTCTTAAGAAAATGTAGGTCAGCCACAGTTCTTAAAACCATCCTTAGGGAACATTTATACTTAAAGTACATCCATTAGTAGTAAATCCACACTTCTACAATCAGTAACCCTTTCTCTCAATTGCTTTTAAATTTTTGATTCCTTCCCAGATAGAGTTCAATGTTGGATCAGCAACTAAAACATCTCCGTCATCAAGAAGCTTGCACTGGAGCAAGTGCCAAGGCCTACTGCTAAACCCCAGCACTACAGAGTGCAAAGATGGCATAAAAGATTGTTTCTAGCTTCCACAGACAGAATTCAAAGAACTTTTCCTGTTTCAACTCCTGCCTCTTAGGACATCCTTTTGCAGTTTCTACGTCCAAATCCACAGCCTGTCAGGCCGTTCCTCAGCCTTTTAAGAACTGTGGATTTGTACACACTGTCCCCTGAGACAACAAGAACAGTTTTAAAAACGCTGTGTTAGAGCTTGCCCTTCTAAATCAGAAGTTTGTAAAAGTAGTAACAAAGTCACCATCAGAGCCCAAATTATTACCAAGAAATGGAGCTTGAACTGAACAACATGCCACTGTTTATCCTTTTCCCATCTTAGTTTTTCTTCCCCCATGACCATCAAGGTTAATCAATAATAAGAACATGCAGCATGCTGAATATATTCATGGGACTGGCCACTGACATTACTGTCACCAAATGCACTTGCTGTCTTGGGATGTTTAAGAATTACAGTTTCAGTAGACAAGTTATTGAAACACTTAAAATTTATTTATGTCTTCTTATCAATGGATACAAAAAGCAACTAACAAATATTACTTATTAACTATATATGAATATTGTCTACGTAATCATTACAAACTATTTTGTGTTAACAAGTGAAACCAGAGGCCAGTAACAAATACTCATTTTTCATGTTATATGACGAAATAAGCCTGTTTTAAAAAAATTTTGTAATTCGACTGCCGGCGCACCCAATCACTCCTCTGTCCACATCTGATTCCAGCCTCTTTCAGGTAAGGTTCATATAGAGGAAAGACTTAAGCAGCGACGCTTTGGTGTTAGCTAATGAGCTCGAAGCGTATTAAAGCGAGCCTTGTCTGTCCCCCGCCCGCTGCCAGGCCAAGGCAGCCAATGCTTTGGGCACGCCCGCGCCCCCCGGCCCGTACCCCGGCCCGGACCCCGGCCCGGACCTTCCGCCGCTGGGCCGGGCCGAGCTGCCAGCGCCGGGGCAGCTGCGGAGCCGCCGCCGCTCGGTGCGGGCTCTNGCGGAGGGCCCGGCCGGCCGCCGCTCGGCCCCGGCTGTGGGAGCTCAATCCTCCACACAAAGCCCTGTCAGTGCGGCGGCCCCGGCTGTGGGAGCTCGATCCCCCGCGCAAGGCCCTGCTAGTGCGGCGGCCCCAGCTGTGGGAGCTCGATCCCCCGCACAAAGCCCTGTCATTGCGGCGGCCCTGGCTGTGGGGGCCCGGTTCCCCGCGCAAAGCCCTGTAAGTGCGGCGGGCCCG
>VZTH01002655.1:923561-979980 GCA_013397815.1 Aleadryas rufinucha
CCCCGCACAAAGCCCTGTCAGTGCGGCGGCCCCGGCTGTGGGAGCTCGGTTCCCCGCACAAAGCCCTGTCAGTGCGGCGGCCCCGGCTGTGGGAGCTCGGTTCCCCGCACAAAGCCCTGTCAGCGTGGCCTCCGGGCCGCAGGCGCAGGCAGCTGCCCCAGACAGGTAGGGAGGGCACCCCGCGGCCCCGGGCTGAGGCCGCAGAACGCTCTGAGGAGGGAGATGCGCTGAGGGAGGAGAGCGTTTATTTTTCATTATTACGTCTACAGTTCTGTGGTTGTGATAAATTCTAACAGCGACGTAATGGCTGTTTGCTGCAAAATATGTCTAAAAATAAGTAGCGCATAAGAGGCGTGGTCAGAATGGTTTAAGGGAAAGCCAAAGTACTTAGAAGAGCTGGGACTTTTAGTATTACACGGTCAAAGGACTGGGTATCTGATATAGAAGCTCATGGGCATACCTGCACTTCAGGCAACACCCGACTAACGTGATAGCTAATTGGTACAGAGGATCCCTGAGATCAGGCGTTTGGCAATACTGAGAGGAAAAAAAAAATCATTAGACCTTTAAACATGTAACAAGAACAGGCAGACCTGTAATTACAGTAATTTGGAACCAGAAGAGTTATAAGCCTTTGTGCTTCAGCAATACCAGTTAGCAGGGGCTACGTGCTCTCTTTGGTGTACAGCTATTTTGGTGGATGTCTGTGTGTGGAGAGGAACGAGGAAGGGTATCCACAGAAGAAGAAACTAAACAGAGAAAAAATGGTGCTTGGAACCAGTGTAGTCACAGCTCACGATCGGTAATGATTGTGCTGATGGGCTGAACAAGGTTTCCTTGATTCACTCATATATCTACTCCTGCTGTGAAAACACACTTTCTGAGCCAGATGTTATCAATTGGTGCTCAGGATAAAGCTATTTCTGATAAGGTTTTTTTGCAACAGGAGTACTGCACTGTCTACCTCACAGCTTCCTACATCCCCCAGTGTGTCTACTAATTTTCAGAAATATTCCTGCCTTGAATGGTTAGTGCACAAGCATGAACAATGTAACAAATGAAGACATGTGAGCAAAAGACAAGTAGAAGTAGAAAACTACTCAGTGACTTGGTGATTCCTACCAACTAAGGTATAAAATTGAAATTCTTGCCTCACTGAATTCAGTATTCAACAACTTCTGTGAATCCTGAAGAGAGACATGTCAGAGATCTGTGTGTGAAAGCAGAATCTGGTAAATCAGATACACAGCCTACTGAGAGGAGTTTAGAAAAATTGTGTTGTCTTGGCATTGACATGGAAGGAGAAGGATACATATTCCTCCTTAAATAAGAGAAGAAAAAGCAACAAATCATTCAAGGAAGGTAAGGCCAAGGCTAAATCTAGACTTGCTTTTTTCTAGGCAGCAGCCACACCTTGTGTATTTACATCCAACAAACCCAAAGACAGGTGCTTAGTCACCGTGCAAGTGTTGACATGAAATGACCTCCTACTAAAACAAACTACAGGGCGTGCAAGTATGACTGACTAAAACTGATTGCAACAGTGAACCCGATGTACGAATTAAGTTACAAAATGCAGCAAAAGACCTTATGGGAGCATAAAACAGCATTTAAAAGAATGACTGTGTCTGAAATCAGTTTTCTCTCATAGTCAAAAGCCCCAGAATGCACATGCCAAATAGCCTGGCTGGGATCACTTATACTATGACACAAGGTTCAAGGAATGACACCTGTCAAGTCCTCTACATCTTGTGGGTTCTCTTGGGTGGCATCAAAGCATCATTTTGGGACAGATTTTCAGTGCCTTGCTGTAGGCTTCTCAGAGCACAGGCCTTTTGGGCTCTGTGTACACTTTGCATTTGTCAGCATTTACAAGTGCTCCTATTGATTATCACATAGGTATCACTTCTATAACCAGTTTCTCACTGATTCTACTGAAGAGGTCTTCAAACCAATCTTAATATTTCCTTTACAAATCTCTCTGCAGTTTTGACAGCAGGGAATGTCTTCACACTTCACTAAAATACTTTCTATCTAATTCTGTTCCAGGAAAAGCCTTCTAAGCACATAATAGCTATTCCTGCAAGCCCAGGCTCTTTAGATAACGGTCTTTCAGTTGATGAATCAAGTAGTGTATGTTAGTTTTTTCTTTTATTGTCTCCTTTTGTGAGATCAGAACCATTTGCATTTAAACACAAAGTAAATTAAACTCTTCGCCTTTGTAAAGTTTCAATAAGCACAGCAAATTTCTGTTTTCACACTGAGTGCCTGGTCCTATTGTCACTCCCACCAACAAACCCAGGAACCTGGACACACGGCATTGCTTTCCAGCTGATGATACCCTGCTATTATTTGAGTCAGTACAACAATTTCCAGGGGCTGTTTTGTTAGAAGAGCAATCCAACTCTTTCCCCACAGAGAATGACTTGACATCAGGGCATTTGTAGATTAACAGCAGCTGAGGAACATGATCGTGTGTAGCCGCACAGAAATCTACCAGTCATCATCCAAGGCACATTTAAAGAATAACAGAACCAACTACACATCTCAACTGCCAGTAAAATGCCAGCCAGGTTATTATTTTATGGAATACATTCTATATACTGCTTCCTTCACATGTTTCATATCCAAAACTGTCTAGAAATGGAAAATGAAGTTGTTACAGTTGAACTGCTGATAAAAGGAGTACTGCATCTTTTTCACTTATGTATAAAATGAAAAAAAAATCACTATACATAATTCAGAGGACAGTTTGTTACCGCTGTAAAATTTTCTTTTCATGTGCATAATCCATCTTCTAAGAAAATATTCTTTATTTCTTCCAAAAAACCCACACCATAGAAATAAATTATATTAAACACCAGAAACTACAGTGTCAGTAACATTATCTTTGTTTAAGACTCTTTGAGGGCTTGCACTGGCAACTTGACAAAAACTGTGAATTGGATATGAGTTCGCACACTTGTTATTTAAAAGTAACAGTCCTTTCCAGAAATCTACTGTTTGCTTAAATGTCTTTTATTTGATGGAACAGAATTCTCTGTTTGTCTCTGATCCTTGCCATTTAAGTGGTGTTTGTGTTGGCTCAAATACCCTCAAACAGGATTGTGCTGAGTTATACACATGAGTAAAAGGCAGCCAGTTTCAAAGAAAGATGTGAAGACAACCAAAATTGTTGTCACAAATCTGCCCTGTCCTTGCACCTCAGTGCAGTAGCACCGTCCCAGGGCATGATCTGACATGTATTTGAACCAGGGCTGCAAAGATACTTCTTCCTTTCACTCCTCCCTGCTTCCTCAGCACTTCACATCCACTTCCATATTCTTGCCCATGGTGCTGCTCAGTAGCATTCGGACAGTAAACAAAACTTGTGTTCCTCATTGTCTTTCAGGCTAAATTTGGTTACAGTGTCAAATAGGGACTGGAAAAAAGGGAAGAGGGCAGTTGGGTAGTGGAAGTACTGAAATGTAGGTTTATGTAAACATCAACCCACAAACTCAGAGCCAGGGTAGGATAACCACAATTAACAGATGAAATCACACTCATCTCTCCTATCTTCAAACCTTTAATCCATGTAATAGAGATCATATTACTCCTTTGGCTCATGTATTGCTAAAGCAAATCAATTTGTCCTTGTAAACCATCCATGTAGTAGAGCTTCATAGTAAATTGTGAGGATTTAATTACTGACAAGCTGAATTTCAGAACTTCTGCTCAAAGAGAATTTTGTTTGAATCTGGGAGTGAGAAATTTTTAGCAAGAATGCTCAGACTTAACTATTGGCACTTTTATGCAAGATTTACTCAGAGTTGGTATTCTAGGTTGGACCACTGAAGAATTTTGAAATCGGAGCTAGGCAATATATAGAATTTAAAAATAATTTAAAATAAAAGGTGGCGTGGGAAGATGAAAAGGGAAGATACTATTTTGTGTAGGATGAATATATGAGGAAAGATGTTGAAAATACAATCCATGTTGTGATGAAACACAACTGAGTAGGCTGAACCCTCAGGGACAGTTTATGTCTTGCACAAGTTCCCACAAAGTACAACAACTTCCCAGCACATTGCGAGAGTGGTAGAACCCGACACCTTTTGCTGTGCAGAGAAACTTAGGCCCTCTGAGGTAGAAAGCTGACAAGGTGGTTGTAATCTGCAGACAAGGTACTTTTTTCTGTGAAGAGATTTGGACAAAAAGCAGAATTTGGCATGCTTAACAAGCCTTACAAGACTGAGGGTGGTTAGAGAGGGCACAGTGACACAAGTCAAGCAACAGCATTTCAGGATTCTAGTCCACATATAATGAAAAGGCAAGAGCCCACTGTTTAATGAGCAGTTTCATCCAGTGTCACACCTCTTTGGTATCCCAGCTGGACAGGGTGTCAGGGAAGTCACAGAGAAATACAGGGCTTAGGAAATCTGCTAGCTCAGAGCTACTTCTGAAGAGACATCACACTGCTACTCCTGAATCCGATGGATTACTGACAAAAGTGAATCCGTCTCTGCAAACACAAGTGTGTCCAGAAGAACTGAAACTGGTGTCACTAATTTAGTCATGTATTGAAGGGGATGTTGGTCTTTGCCTAGTCTCACTCACTCATTTTCAGTGCTAAATTTTTCCAACACTGAAGGATGGGAAAACATCTGACCTTGATCACATTTGTTGAGAGACTTCCCTTCAGCCCATAAGAAACAGTCTGAGAGTTCCTCTTTAGCTGGTGCATTAAAAAAAGAGAGTTTACCTGAGTTTAAAGGATATGTAAAGATTTTTTTCGTCATTTTATAATTTTGTCTCTTTGGCTCTGCAATGTGTGTGCAATCCCATCCAAAAATGCATCTGTAAAGCAAATGTCATCTTAGATGTGAAGATGTCATATCCATAGGCCACCCATTTCTGTCCTTTAAATCCAGATTATCACATTAAAAACTAGATATAAATAGGAAAACTGACTACACTTAAAAACCAAGTAGGACAGACCCACATTTTACCAAAGTTTCTTGACTAACATTAAAAACAAACAAAATGAACAAGATTAACAAAATGAATTGTTAAGATCTGAGTTTTGACAGCCACTGAAAGTAAAAATAAATGCCTGATCTGCTGTTTTGCTGGAACCAAGTTCTAAAGTAAGAGATAGGCTACAAATGCACAGGCACTTACTGTCCTGTCCTTTGGGCAGATTAAGTTAAAAAGTATTGTTTGATGATTCCCGTAAGGACACAGTTCCCTTCTAGACTGAGGGACACAGGCAGCTGGGAACAGTTAATCATGGGGCAATGGCTGAATCAGCAGCATCATGAGTAGCATCGTGTGAGGCTCTATCAAACATGTCAGTGCAAGAGTACAGTTACAGGGAAATTAAGGTTGGAAAGGACTTTTGAAGGTCATTATTTTAATCCTTTGTTCAAATCATAGCTATGATCAAATTTGGATCAGGACAATTATTTTGATAGTTCTGTTGGGCAAATAAGTGAATATCAAATGAAAATTCTAATAAAATTCCACTATTTCCTTTAACACATTCCTGGTAACAACACTGCATAAAGGACATTTTAAACAGGCAGCAGTGAAATGACCTGTCATGTTTTAACCTGAATAATGATATTTTAGAGACACTTGTGGACGTATTAGAAAGGAGAAGCTTGCCAAAGGCTATCTGGACATAGTACTTTGAAAAGATGGATTTAGTGGGAAGTTTTTTTTTAATTAGTATGCTAAAGACAGCTTGAGATGTTGTAAATAATGTTGCCATGCTCCAATGACAATAGACTAACACTCATAAGAGTTTCTTCATGGTATGGTGAAATTAATTTGGCTATCAGTGCTTGGCATCTGGAAGTGAAGCTGCTCAGATTACAAGCCAAAGAAGCAGTAAAAATGGGTACTGTTATCATGTGACATGAAAACAACTTTTCTGCTGAAAGCAAGAAACACATGAGTGTTCCTGTAAAAGGTTATACCATTAATGAAGCAATTTCAACTCTTCTACTTGGACCTCATTCTAACATAACTGGTGAAAACAGTTCTGCTGTCTTTGTGTGTTGCAAAGATGCATTGATTAGCTGCAGAAAACAGTTCTCTCAAAGCTGCTCTCTTACTCTGTTTTATTGGATTTTCCCTCATTTTGGCAATCTGCTAGACAGAACTGATATTTTTCTGTTGTGTTTACACAAGGTGATTGTTCTCAGGTAACACAGAAAGACTAACTGTTTAAAATGTGAGTTCTTTATAAATGTGTATTTAAAATCTGGTTTTATATACTTTACAGTTATCTTCTTGGTATCTGTATAAACTTTTATAGAAGTTAGTATTACATAATGACAACAACCTAGCAAATCTCCTAAATTATAAATTGAGCCTAACACTGTTCAAAACCTCAATCAGAGGACTAGAGGGTAGGTCAAGTTTGTGACTGGATCTATGATTTGTCATGCCAAGGGGGATCCCTAGTAATTCGATCAATGGATAGTCATCAGTAGTGTCTACCAAGAGTCTTAGCCATGTTTTCCATACTATGTTGTCTGTTTGTCACTCACTAACAGACCTCAGAATGTGCCAAAAACCAACCCTGTGCATCAGAGTAAATTGCACATAGCAAACACTTTGCTGGGCCAACATGAGGTACATGCAGCTAACCCCGAGGGGAGCCAGGGCAGCAGAGCTGCAGCGAGAGCTTCAGTGGCACCGTGGTCAGATACCACAGGGCTGGGTGAATAGTCACAAACTCAAAAGACAGGAAAACAGCAATCGTGAGAGAAAGAGGAGTCACACATTTGCTGTGTCAGAAGATATGTTAAAGAGATACAGTTCAATACCATGGAGGATTAAATGCTTCCCACACAGCCAGACATAACAAGACATAAAGCTATCAAATAAAAGTAACAGAGGCAATTAAAGCTGCCTTTCATACAATACCAAAAAATGGCAATTTTAGATTGTACTTGACTTCTAGTGGTTTAAGCACAGAATAGGGGACACAGCAGAGATACAAAACTCTACCAGTCAGAGGATAACCTATAGTTTAAGGATTACAAGGTAATTGCTTCACATGAGGATTTCTATGGTTGTGGAGCATCTGGAGTAAATGAAGGAAGAACAACACAGTGACCTTTGAAACAAAGTCTTCTAAATCGTAGAGCACAGACTGGCATTGAGAAAGACAAAAGCTAATTATTATTTTTGTGGTTTGAATGTAAACTAAACAAATCCCCAATTAGAAAAAGAAAAAAAAAAAAAAAGGATGTTTGAGTGCAGTATGGCCAGCCCTGTTACACTGTAGCAGGGTGAGGCAGACTGGAGAGGAGGGAACTTTGACCTCTGCGTGTCTGGATTTCTTTTGTTTTCCCTCATCAGGATGCTGTGGTTTAATTGAACTATTGAATTTCAGAAGTAGTCTGTTGCCTGTTCCTCTGAAAGAAAGAAACATAAAATACCTGAATGAAGAGACAATGAGAAGAATGAAGGGATGATGGAAAGTATGGGACGATTTCTATGCTGGGTATGGGAAGGTATATTCATAGGTATATTCATGTGTGTAAGAACTCTTCAGTCTGCAGCTAAGAAATGACTGACAGGACTAATCAAGGAAGGACCGTGGAAAGGATGAACACAGATGTGCTGTTCACTGTTTTTCCAGAATATGAACTATGGGGAGCCAGCTGAAGCCAACAGGAGACCAGCAAACAAACAAGAGGAGGTGGTTCTTCACACAGTATGGATCAAAGCTGCAGCGCTAAAAGTTCACATGAGTTCAAGGATAGTCTTAGGAAGTCTACAGAATAAAGGTCCACAAAGCTTTATTAAACACACAGAAACCATCCCTGGTTCAGGAAACTCCTAAGATGTAATTGACTGAATGCCAGAGAATGTGTAGGACGAGTATAGACACACATGGCTTGTTCTTATATTCTTCTCTAAGCACCTGCTTGTGACTGCTACCAGAGACAAGGTACTGGGCTAAAAGTACTTTTTGATCTGACTCAACATTAGAACATAAATAATTCTGCCTAAAACCAGATCATGTGATTAGGCTCAAGAGTCAAATGCAGGAAAAGTATGACGTCAGGTGATTTTACAGTCTATTAGCTTTACATTCTATTAAATTCCATAAATAATTAAATTTTTTAACTAAGAAAATGGTGCTACCACTTTCTTCCAGTGAAAGCACTTGCTTCATTTAATGGAGAAGTTATCATTGTTCGCAGTCATTTCTAATATTATATAAAAGTTCTACAGAAACAATAGCTTATGTTACAGAATGATAAAAAGTTAGCTGTGCCCGAAGGTTGCATGTCTTACACTTTTTCCATACAATATATTATGTGTGTGTTTACTAAATAGCTGTTAGTGTAGCTCTGTGTAGCATCTCAGACTCAATCCTGACTACTTTTTGTTTCAGATTGAGAATGCTTGGACGAGACCGTTCTGAAGAGCAGCCTGGCACAGGGTGCTCATTTCTCTGGCTATGCAGAACAGAATGTCAGGTATGCTAATTACTAAGGGGCGGAGCACACAGGCATTCCTAACACACGTGTGGTGGCTGCTACAGAGCAGGAGAAAGATCTCTGTATTCCCTATAAAATCAGTACAGTCTTTCTAATTTCAACACAATTAACCAGCCTGCTGACACAAGGCCACAAAATCAGGACTTCATGTCACACTGGGACTGAAGCTTAAGGCATGTGTAATAAAGGAATTAAATAAGTCTTCAAAGGTGCTCAAATCTGCTGGATGGGGTTGTTTCACAACCCAAGAGATCACAATGTGATCTACTTTTCAAAGAGAACACACAAATGGAAACCACACTGAAGAACCAATTGTTTCTATAATTACCAAACTTTCCAAACTTTGTTCCTTCAGGGGCATAGAAAATGAAATTTATTTATTAAAATTTATGTTATTTTTTGTCACAGAGGAAGCTGTTCTTACCGTATCGATTAAAACAGAATGTAAGACTGGAAATGAATATGTATCCAAACAGAACTGAGAGAGCTAGGAATACAAATATTTAGAAAATAATGTGATGTACAAGACAAAAAAAGACATTGTGATTTTTCTTTATAAGTTTATTGAATTTTTAGTCACAATCACCTAACCTTCTCGTGCAAAAGAATCAGTTTTGTGGAGACCCATGGCCTTGAATGCCGTGCACCCCATGCAGTGAAAGGCAACACCTCCGGGCCTGCAGGCTCAGCCAAAATCCGAGGGATGGTTTCCCAGTGCTGCCCTGTGTTGCAAACACAGAAGTGCATGGACAGCCCCTTCCACATGGGCAGAACAGCTGCCACTTGATACTGCTGCTCAGGCACTGCAGAGTATCTGTTTGTGGGTTTTTAATCACAGGTCTTTCACTGAGACGTGCTCTGCTAAAAACTTTCTTTCATCACTGCTGAATAACAAAACAAGACATTGATCATATGTCAAAATAATGTCTATGTGCAATCCCAGTAAACAAGGTAGAAATGGCAGTAGATTTGGCTAAACTATAAAAAAAGAGTATCAAGTAATATTTGGCAGCAAGTCATCCGAGCAGTATTTGTCATCTGGAACTTATTACTCAAAAGGAAGAGCATGTAAACAGTGTATTTGATTTACCCAGGAGCAACTGTAGTGCCAGATATGCTTGTATTGTTAAGGATTTTGGCTAGCAACAGTTTGTGTACAAATAGCTACTTAGTGGTAGCTGATACAGAACAGGCCAGTCTTGCCCTCGATTGTAACAAATCTATGTATTTACTGTTCCAAAGCTTGTACTGTAACAGGACACTAAGACTGTATCTATTAATAATGTCAAGAAAAGGTATTGATACATTTTTCCATAATCTCTGAATAATTGTTATTCATATTCCTGATTACAGTCAGAATTATGAATACAGTTCTACACTATCTTAACTACCACCTCTAATCCAATGCATGTGGTATGTCTGTACAAGGAAAATATTTTTGCTGTAGCTTTTGCCATGGGAACGTTCTGATTGTCAGTGATCAGTCTTAGGGCAAGAAGGGTGCTGATGTGTAAGCATGTCTGATGCATGTGCAACAGGTGCCTTGGAAGCACTTCCCTGTCACAAGTCCTAAAGCAGTTTTCCCTGAACATAACAAACAGGAAATATTTTCTTCAGCCAGCCATGTAAAACTATCATTATTTGCTAGTGAGCTGGGTAAGGAATACAGATTTTTAATAACATTAGAATACTGATTAACAACAATGCACACAGAACAGAATGCTTCAAACTTTATAGTGCAAAGTACACATCTTTTATAACATTCTGGAACTGATCCCAAGTTCTTCCCTAAGTTATTTTCTCTCTGATAAAGCAGCACTGGGAGTGTTCTTATTTGTACTTGCTGCCCCATGGGCTGCTGTCACGAACACTGCAAAACCTTAGAAATGTGTGGTGTGTGTCTTCCTACACTGCACTTCCCTTTGCAGTAATTGTAGAGCAGAGACAATATTGGCTACTGCACACCTCCATGAAATGCCACTTATGTGGGAGCCCCTCCTGTAATCAAGAAAGCAACGTTTAGATCAGCTGTGCAGTACCCCATAGTTCTCTGATCAAGGCAAAGCGTGGCACTTCCACAATGTCCTCAGAAGCACATGGAATTGAGTTTGTTATAAGACATTTGTACAAATCCTGCAAATACACCTTGATTCAATGGCTGAAGAACTGGGGGGTTCAGACTAATAACTTCTTCCCTTTGACGTTAATCGGCAAATGAGGTTATAACATCAATTTGCAGTGTGTCAGCAGGTACATGATACTTGATAATCATTATTCTACAATCACTTACTAGACAATCATCCAGGGGATCCTTCTGAAGACAAAATGTAAAGAGGATTTTACAAGTCTTCTTGGTAGAGTTCTAGATACAAGTTCGACATTCTGGATTTACCATGCGTCATCTACTCTGTAAATCCTTACAGGGATGCTCTTACTGCATGGAGGGATGGATATGCTTTGAGCAGAGGCTCTTCACCCAAAGACTCTCAGCGTTTTGAAGTGAAACTGATTCTCAGAATAAATATGCAAAAGATGGAAATATCAATTACAATTTACATTTAGGGGTGCAAACACAGCTGTTTGAAAATGCTCAGGGGTGGTGTAAATTTCAGAGCATCCACCAGAGGGAAGCTCATGCATTCGTTCAGAGTAAAATAAATAGTTTGAAGGTTGAGAGAAACACACACCTGATACTTAAGCTGAAGCAAATTCTATTCAAAATGTTTCATAGCAGTAGCACAGACTTTTTGAGCTTGGAAAGTTTTCAGAAGTTATTTGCAAATCCAAAGGTAACAGAATTACAGAAAATTTCCTGTATTGGTGACTGAGTTGTTGCACTACATATAATATGCATGCACACAAAAACCGTAAATTGGGGTTTTTTTAAACACACAGATGCAGCCTAATTTCAGTGCTGCAATGGAGTACTGGAGTTCTGGAGACCAGAACTACTTCTGTGGTCTGAAGTCTAAGTGCATTCATACATTAAAGCCCACCCACACATGGTCACCAGAATGAGTAAGATACTGAATTGTTTAGCTGCTGTTTTGTTTAGCATGTTATTGACTACACTACATTGCTACTCCTGTTAATGGAAATATGTGCTATATTGCCCATACAATTTGTGTACTACTAATGTAAATTTGATAAATAACAGTCAGACACTTTTAGAGAGTATAAAATACAGTTACAGTCTGAAGTTTTCATAGTGATCTAACAGTCATATAGAGCTGCTCAGAAACATGCTCAGAAAACATGAGCAAATGTTAATTCTAATCTCTGAGATATTTAGTCTAATAGCCTGGCTTCAGAGTTGTACTCTAAGTAAGTCTGTTGAACTGCTAAGGAAATCTTAGCAGTTCAACACTTCTCTGGGATTTTTTTTTGAAACAGGAGTTCCAGGCTGTGGCTGCAATTCAGAGATTAATTTATTTTCTTGTTTAAATGAAAGATGATACAGCCAGAGGCAGAGGCTGTCTAGCAAGCAAACTTCAAATCAAGTGGAGAAACGTGTTTCTGGAAAATGTAAGGCCAGATGTTCCAGAAGTTCAACCAGACCCGTACACTGCTGGATTAGAACTATACTCACACCAATGGTTCAGACAACTGCTCTTTTCCACCAAAAGTAAAGTTTTACAGAGGAAAATCCTACAGAGGTGTCACACAATGGTACAGAACATACAGGTGCTTTTAGGGATCCTTGGTAGAATGAGGACTGGCCACAAGGTTGTAGCTACAATTAGAGCTTTATTATGGCATAAAAATTCACTCATCAGCATACCTTATTGTTATCTACAATTTCTAGCAGTTAGTGTACCTTGCTGCTACACAGGATTTTTAGCAATTATCCCAGCTTTCAGTTAAGCAGAATTTCTAGTAATCAGTGTAGCTTTCTTTACTATCTAGAGTCTTTGGTTATGTAGGCTTTTAGTCACCTGGGCCCTCTGCAATTCAGGTCAGAGTCTTGATAATTGATGTGTGACACAACAATCATAATCTAGATTGACTTTACTTAAAGAACCTGCCAGTCCCTGTAGCATTGAGTGATAAGAGGTACTGGACATCTCTCCTTGATTATCTTTTTCCCAATAAAAATCTGCAACTTAGTTCGATCTAGATACGCCACTGGCAATAAATTAAAAATAGTCTACAAAGATACTTCTGGAGAAATAATGTGTGTAAAGGTGATTTCATTAGAAGAAGAGATTGCCCAGAACTTCCTCCCATTAGTTAATTTTCACAAGTGGCTTCCAGGAATTCTCTTCAGAATACAAAAACTTGTTTCGGATTTTCCCCTACCCAGTACTCATTAAACGGAGTTAAAAACAAAAGGAACTGGAATCATGTATCAGATTAAATCCCAATTAAAATCTTTGTTGCACAAATAGTATTTTGAAGATATAATACTTACTTCAGTGGGGTTATTCTGGATTTGCTTTTGATCTCATTATACTCTTATGAGAGCAAAACCAGCTAAGCTGCTTTGGAGCGTGCTGATGTTACAATCCTTTTTCCATGCTGAAAAATACTTTTTGACTTAATGCTATGCACTGCATTTGCCAGGTTTGTAAAATTATGGAAATAACCTGTATCACGTTCTTAAATTTAAGAAAGCTATAAATAACTCCTTTGTTTCCGTGAATCTTTTTTTATGGTAAATACCCTTCCAGTTCCACTTCTTGTATATTTCTGTTGGTTTTGCTGTTCTAGTTCCTCCTTTAACATTTTAGAAATGAGCTTCAAAAGATGATTTGAGATCAGGATAACAAAATAGTTTCATACTCTTTGGCTCGACTCTGAAGAACTTAGGATTTGAATACTGCATTGACTACCAAGTTTCCTAGGAAAAGTCATAAAGTCAGAGCCCATTGCTGGCACAGCAGGACAAGAATCTAATCATACATTTTTCTCTTTGACATTGAGCATTTCCTCCTATAACTCTACATCCAGACTAAATATTCTGATGGTTATTGTTTGGTAAAAAACTGCAATTTCCCAGAGAATTAGAAATACGTCTCCCACCCACTTTATTGTACCAGTGCAGTACAAATAGGACAAGCGTTGATTTCCTTATGCCAGGGTATTTCTAAAATATGATTGACTGTTTTCTACTGAATTAAAAAAGATGACATGAAGTTAGTAAGCACAATTTTTTGTGCTTTAAAATTCACGTCAAACATAAAATGCACATTTGTGGTTTACCTGCCACCCCTCTTTTTTTCCTTTTTATAAAATAAAGTGCTGAGTTAGTCATAGGAACAAGAATAGAATAGCATAAAAAGGGTTTCTTTCTCCTCACAGCTGTTGATGAGATCAGTAAGATCACAACAGTAACAAATTTCTTTAAATAGGGACACTTTAGAAAGACAACCAACATGCTTTAAAATTTGCTGAAGCGCAATGGATGTATAACTAACAGCAAAGTCAGGTCCTGCACTGTATTTTTATTTTTGCTTTGTATGCAAAAATACCCATCCTCCTTAACAACAGGAACTCTCATATGTGGTCAGATGTCTGTAAGAGTGAGCATGAGGATGTGAGCTCTGTATTGGCCTTCAGAAAATCAGCTGGAGGAGAACTTCTGAGTAGTCCACCAACACCTTCAGAATAAAGCAGAGTGCAGAGCAACCAAGAACAGAAGAATTTCCAGAATGAGTCAAGCTGAGGAAAGCAGTGTCAACTCAACATGGAATATTGTGAGGTCAGTAGTCTGCATAATACTGAGCTTGTCATTTATTATTGGCACCCCTGGAAACTGCATCGTCATCTGGACTGTTTGTACAAAAATGAAGCAAGTATCTCTTTCAGTCCTGCTGATCTTGAACCTGGCCATTGCTGATGTCCTTGTGCTGATCACTTTACCGATCTGGATTTACTCCTTTGCTGACTCGTGGATTTTTGGAGTCATCTTCTGCAAAATGCTGGTTTTCATTATTTACTGCAGCATGTATGCCAGTATATTTCTGATTACAGCACTCAGCTTGGAGCGACTAATGGCTGTGTTTTACCCTTTCACTATTCAAACATACAGAAGAAAAGAAAAAATTTCTTTGGTCGTGTTCCTCATTTGGTTCCTGTCTGTTGCCTTTGGCATTTCTGTTATTCCGTTTCAAGAGACAGAAGAAACGAACGGTCGACTTCTATGCACATGTCGCAACTACTCTTCTAATAGACAGAAAGTGTCATATCTTCTGCTGGAGACCCTTGCAGGTTTTGTAATCCCTTTCTTCATTATTTGCACTTGTTATGTGTGTGTTGCAAGAAGAATAAGCAGAATGACTTACCAATCCAAGCAGCGATCAGAACGTCTCATTGCCAGCATTGTGGTGGCATTCATTCTGTGCTGGGTCCCTCACCATCTCTTTAACATCCTGGATGTTATTTCAATTGAAATAGAACTCTCTAATGAGGAGATGTCTTTGGCACTGGAAGAAGTTGTAGACAAAGGAGTGTACATCTCTGGAGCACTTGTATTCATCAGTAGCTGTATTAATCCTCTGCTTTATGCTTTTGCTGCACGAAAGTTTCAGAACCACCTGAGGTTTGCCAAGATGTCAAAGCTGTTTGAGCAGATCAGTCAGACTGTAACAGAGGAAGACAAGAAAAGAAGTCTGGTTGTAGCCAAACACGAAGATCCTTTGATAGGCACAGAAAATGTTTAACAAGCAACTCAGTGAATAGTCTGTGTCATTCTTTCAGCAGTCCTTTCTCCTCATACTCTCAGTTTCATTTATTGAGCAGTTCAGGGAAAGCTAGAGATAAATAAAAGCTTTGGGGTTTTTTTTCTTGTGTGTTTTATAACAATTGGCATTGACAACCTAGTTCATAGGGTAATGTTTCCATCATGAAATGAGCACTATCTCACTGTTGCTGAGAACATCAGCAAGGTGGCTAAAAGCTCAAATTGTAAGCAATACATCATTTTTACTTTCCATTAAAATGATTTCTGATTTCTAGAAAGTCTATGTGCAGAAAACAGAAAAGAACTGTGTGTGGAAAAGAGAGACTTTGAAAGCTTAAAGCTAAGATTTTCTTCAGAAAAAAATTACTGCATGTTCAAAAATCCTTATATAATCTAAAGTTTTAGGAAGTTAAATCCTTTATATGGGTAAGAATGTTTTTTAATTGTACTAATGACACAAAACTCTTCTGGCTCGATGGAAAATCTAAAGCTGTTTTTATTCATTACTTTATTTAGGTTTGACAGTAATAAGGGTTGTTTACACAGTCAAGCTCACTTACTGCATTATCTTGGGGTAGTGGATTTGAACAAGTCAAATGTGGAGTGTGACATCGCTCCAGAAGAAGCAGGAGCTATGAGAACTGTGTGGTATGGCTAACATCACTGCAGACTGCGTGCTATATTAGATGTGAAACACACTGCATGCTTCAGTGGCAATTGAACTATTGATGTATTAAATATATATACTTTGAGTACCCTCAAAATTTTTTGATTCAAAGAAGTTAAGCCTCCAAGATATCTATTAAACTATGGAGGAATAGGATCAGGCTCAGGTGAGGAGGAAGGAGAGATCCCTGGTATTATTTTTTGTGTGTAAGAGAAATTATGGTAGCAGTACAAAGTGTCTAATATCATTAGAACTTCGCCTTGCAAATAAAAGCAGTATTTTCTCTTCTCTTATAGAATAATGGACTTTGCCATAAGAAACCAATAAGACTTGTATTTGCAAGGTTTTAGTTTAGTGAATGTGTGTAAACTCACTGTGAAAAACTGCATGGCATCAAGTGTTTGCTTTTGAAGTTTTATTTATTTCAATTGTGCCTAACATTTTTTATGCTTACATTTGTTAATTTTTAAGTCAATAATTTTTAATAAGATCAAGATAACTACTGATTACAAAGCATACTGTAATTTCGTATACCCTGTTCTGGACAGCTGCTAAATAGCCACATTACTCATCTTTACAAAGAAATTACAAATACTAACTAGAAGTTAATTTTTGTAGTCTGATTGTGTCACAGTAAAGGATATTTGAGTTGTATTAATTTAGCTTGTAAACTGAAATAAACATGGGGAAGTAAAATCCTTAGCTCTTAATGAAAGAATATTTCTCTAAACTTTGCATATGTATTTGTTATTCCTGCTTGTTATTTAAAAGTATTTTTTTCACTTGAATAGGAGAAAAGTCCACAGCACAGAGGGTGTTCCTTCAATAGGTCTCCTTCACTAAAATTAAAGAAAACTAGCAAGATCTTGTTTGCAGCACATAGTAAGCAACAGATGAAACCCTTTGGACTTTACCCCATCTTTTACCTACCACTCTTTTTCATCCCTCTAATGGCTTTTAATTGCTATAATACATTCAATATAGCAATGTGACATTATCTCACAAAAAAAAGCAGCAACTTCAGTTATCTACTCATAAAAAAGTGAAGCTGTATTTCCCAATATGTTCTTGAGATAACAGTCACTCGCTATTCAACAACAACATCGAACAGATGAGGAGATTTACTATCTCATGAGCACGAGCTCTGCAATGAACTTCTAGGCCACAAAGAGTCAAGCATTTCACAACTCACAGGGTGGGAAACAGACAAACTTTAGTACAAGCTAAAGTATCAGTCTGTATATGAATTTTCTGCCTCAATATTAATTTTTCACATTTTCTCCACTGCTTTTTACTCACAGCTGCAGTACTGAAGTCCTTGTAAAACATGAGGTCCATCAAGGAGCTAGAGCTGTCCCTCTTAAGTTCTTATTAATGGCCTTGGTTCTGCCTCCCATAGACAGTCATCTCTAAGAACTCTGTTTCTTTTGGAGGAGTTTGAGAAGTTGTAGAAGGTACTAAAACAGCAACCTTGTCTAATTTCACTTTTACGTAGAGTAAATAGAGTTAATTCTTGCCAATGTTGGTATGCACAGTTAAAACCCCCTGTGATGTAATATTTTTGTCAACACAACAGTCATGTAACTGGGACTGTAGGAGTTAACCTAAAAGTACAAGCTGATGCTGCTGTCTGCTGCTTCTTTGAGCAAGTACACACCAGGCCTAGCAAAGCAGCCAAGTTTAGCACTTCATCAGTGCTAACTTGCTCTCACATCTATCTGTTGTTCAAGCTAGATCAAAATAGTGACTTGGAGGTGAAATCAGTCTTCGTAGTAACTCTTGACACACTCAGATTCTCCTGAGAAAACTGAGGCTTCATGTCATTTGAGTTCCTCTTTTTTTTTTCTTACTTCCCAATCTTTCCACCCCTGTTTATGAAGTCTGCTCTGTGGTTTCAGTGTCCGGCTATTTCTCATGACACAGCAAGGCAGAAGGCTGAGCTAAGAGAGGGCCTCTTCAGTCACCTGAGTCAAATCACCTCAGACTACACTGAGGCACAGGGAACATGATGTGGAGTCAATGCAACACTGCTTAGAACACTGAGTACTAGGAGGTGACCAGAAAGTTTGAATTTCTCATATTTGTAAAAATTAATAATCTCCTAACACTTATCTCTTAACATTTCAGTATTTCCCAGCCTGAAACTTGCTGTGAACATTCCATGGGTTTACATCAGGATTTTTTCACATTTACTGTAGTAGGATCATGCTGCTTAAAGTGAATTCATGTTGTATTAAATGAATTGAAGGAAAGCCTGAGGTATTTTTAGTTCATACAGCCAGTATATAAGAAGGATAGAAAGGAACATAAAGAAAAAGCATCAGTCTTAAACCATTTGTTGCCTGTTGACATCAAACTGTTTCTGTAAGCATCACGGTAAAAGAGTTATAACAGATATCTGGATTAAAACAATGGAGCTTTGTGAATGTTTACAGGCAATGCGTAATTTAAGGAGTAGCACAAGGGAAATCAGAGATCCTTATTTGCAAGCAGAAAAAGGGTAACTGCATTATACTAATGAAAAAAATAATTTTTTTTGAACCACCAGAACATTTTCTAGGAGGAAGTAGAGCAAAAGTTATGAGACATTTTAAAGAGAGTTAAGCCTGCAGTTATGGAACTCTTGGGGTTACAATTAACAGGACTAAATGAAAGATTTGCCTGCAGTACTTGGGTGAAAAGGGTAAAAGCACCTGGAAGGTGCAGGCAGGTGGCACAGAAACGACATAGGAATTCACAGAACTTCACATTCAAGTAAGAGTCTGATAACGAATAAATATTTTAGAAGATGCAGAGTAAGTAAATGTTAACAGTGGTGAAGGTTTTCTCTACAGGTTAGTGTACAGCTCTTGTATTCCTCCCTTTTCTGCATATATTGGGAAGAGAGAAGACAAAGGAAAAGTTACTGCCTTTTTTGAGTGGAAAAGCATGAAAAATAAGTTGGTCAAGATTATTAAGAATCATATGGACTTAGAATGAAACTGAGAAGTTCAACCATGAAAGCTGAGTATTAAAAGAGAACAGACAGGGAAGTGAAAACTATTTAGTTGCAAGGCAGTTTGAAAGTTTTGTGAATGCTTTCTTGTCAGATCAGTTAATCACTAAAACAGTTATTTTTTGGAAAACTCAGTGTCATCTCCATTGGTGGTCAATAGGTTAAAGAAAAAAAATCCAGTAAAACATAGTTTAGAGAGACATAAGCCTGTCCTCTGAGGGGGTGAGTAACTTCTGCTGCTCCTGTTAGCATTAAGAGCTGGGTGTGACCAGGGCTATGATGAGGGACACCAGGATTTCAGAAACTTTACAACACTGTTTACAGTCCTAAGAAAGTTCTTGACCTGATAGGTATGGCTATAAGAGAATCATATACTATTGGATTCCTTTGTCTCTTCTTTCCCCTTAAATCAAATATGCTAAAAAATCCTGTGGCTGGTTCTTAATAAGATTCCACATTTTAAAATAGATTGAAGTTGAAGAAATGTTCAGATTAGAAGAAAATTATTTTTATGGAATGTGCCAAGTCAGTGATTTAAATGATGGAATTAATGAAAAAGATGCCATGAAGTCTTCAAATACAGGTTAAAGACTCATAGCTCTTAAGTCAGGAATCCTGATTATACATCTGCTAAACTGCAAAATCCACTTATTCTTTATCTAATAGAAGTCAGCTATCAGAACCATATCTTGATTGCAAAAGTAACTGGTCAGTCTTCAGTTTTGGCTGCACCTGTGTAGGTACTTACAGCGTGTGCAGCTAAGTGCATCACTGTTTCCCCTGGCCATTAACTAGAAAACAGCATGATCTGCACTGAGACGTCTACAAACAGTGTATTGTGATTGAAGTGAAGGGTATGTCCAAATGGTTGTTGATTGGAGGATTAGAAATTTAGACTGCTCTTACTAGATCTTAAACTGAAAAATAACGCTTTTCATTTTTGCACAGCAGACCTGTTCATGGTGTAGCAGATTCCATGAAAAATTAAGGGCCAAGTATATAATTTTTGGAGAATTGTGAATTTGAAGCAGTACTTATGGCCTGTCATTAACTTTGTAGCGTCACCGTAAGAGCCAGAAAAGGAAAATAGCTGTGTGAAGATCACTTCTAGTCATTGCATCACTGATTTTATGGGAATATATGGCAGTGTAGACAATCTGAAAACAGGTTGCAGATTCCATATCTTAACTCTACTACGTAATTTTAAAAGCTACTGTAATATTAATATTTACTGTATAATTCCTGCTGAACTTGGTGAGTAGTATCAGAAACTTAGAAGTTATGGACACTTTTTAAAACATTGCAACAAATGAATTATGTTAGGGCCTGTTAGATTTTAAAATGCAGCCACAGACCTTCAGCTGTGCTGTAGAAGGGAACGTTACGTAGTTAAAACTGAGGGTATCGTTTAGTAGGGCAGGTTTTTTACATGCCTTGCTCTCTCCTGCCACCGTGTGGCTTTTCTATTTTAAAAAGTTAGGCTTAATTTTAGTACTCTGGAAGTCACTGAAACAAGTAGTGAAGTACTTTGTTCATTGTTTCAGTTGTGAACCATATTTAAGGTTCAGGTCATTGAGACAGAAATGTTCACAATAATATATTAAGCATTAAACTTCTATTCATTTCAGAGTGATCTAGTTCATCTCTTTCTCACTCTTCAGGAGCCTAAGCCCACATTTATTCAAATACTGCTTAAAGTGGGCAAGCTGAGAATGTTTGACAGAATGTAATGCCTCATGCCAGTTTGTGAAAAGTCTATGCTGGAAACAACTTCCCCTTCCCTCCCCCAAGAAAACCATCAATAAGCATGTTGATCTGGACCTTGACTTGAATTTGAGTAGCTCATATCTACTGCCAGGTGATATTATTGCTTTCTAGGCTTTTGGTAGTTTTGAGATCCTCTCAAAAAGTTTCTAAAAGTCTTGACTTCCTTGTGGTTTAAATTAGAAATGGTTCTTGCAGTCTTAAAGATATCCATGATAAGAAAATCACAAAAGCTTTGCCTTTAAGAAAATAAGAGAAGTGTTAGGAGTAAAGCAGAAAACAGAATCAATAGATTTGGTTTCAAATACCCTTTTTCTCTGTTGCAATGTTTAGTTTCTGTATGTAATGCTTTTAGTGTCTATGAACAAGGCTTGGCGTAATCCTCTTACATTTGTCATGTTGAATAGCATTACACTAATTGATTAATCCTACTTTTAAAACAATCAGAATCAGAAGAAACTGATTTTGCTGAAGAACTTCTCATAGCACTTCTAGGAAGAAGACCTCATGAATTAAAGGTTTCTACCCAATAATCATTTCCCTAAATAGCCGTTCTACCCCAAGATTTGCATTGTATATTACACTGAAACCCAGCCATTTTACATTACACACCTTATTTTGTTCTGTGACAACTAAAGTAAAATGAAAATTGAAGATTTTCTGTCTCTAGGTTCACTCCAGGCTCCTGTTCTTGGTCTTAGGCAGATGAGGCTGGCCCAAGGAGGAAGCCAAGGAATCAGCGTGTATGTCAAGGTCAGGATCAGGATCAGACCCACTGAGAATAAGCATCATCAGAAAGAGCCAGTGTGACCAAGCAGGACCACAGTGCTCAGTCAGGGTCATGTCAGGAAGTCAGTCCATAGGTCAGGGCCTGTATCAACAAGGTACATGGCAAAGCACAGGCATGGCCAGGGCAGAACTCAAACAGGCAATCCAGCAACACAGCTCAAGCAGGGGGTGAAGTTCCAGGCCTGAGTTTATATGGACTCCCGGACCTATGAGTAGGGTCTGTGGAGTGAAGGGTCATTACGGGCTGTTTGTGCACTCAGGCACCTGATACATTCTCAGCAGCAATGGAAAGACAAAGAACAAGAACAGAAAAATGCAAAATATTTGTGGAATAATGCCCGTAAGCCACTATTGCTGTTTTATGTAATAGCTTTATTTAGCAACTTTGTAAAAAGTGGAGGAGACTCCTACAAAAAATGATGTTGTTTTTACTCTTTAACATTTCAAGGTTGCTACTTTTTCACTTATACATACGTTCCTTTAATATTACAAAAGAAGAAGAATTATAATATAAGAACTTCAGAGTATTTTTTCCTGCATCTAACCCTTTATCTTCCTTTGATTCTTCAAGTCTCATCACAGTATTTCCGTGTTTGATGCACAGAAAGATACTTTGTTCTTTCCAAGATACGGAAAATTACGTCTTTTTACCATTGGAAATACATAGAAATTCTATGAGCACAAGAGCACAAGGAAAGCATATGCTGTTCTGATCACAAAGATCTTATCACTCTCTGCACTGAGAATTTCACCTGCTGTGGGTCACTGAACTTTGGCTTGAGTTAACCAGACAATTAAATAGCCCAGTGTAACTCTGGGATTGGCCATGTGATAGGATCTTTCATTTCATTTCAATAATACCTTTGGTTGAATAAAGTTAAATATTTGGTATCCTGAGCACAACAGCAAAAAAAGAAAAATGCTTGGTATGTGTTTAAAAACATAATTATGCATTTCCCAAGCACCAAGTTTATATTGCGTTGGCTATAGAGTACTTGTTTCCTTGTTGCTATATAATTTAACTCAGCTAAATAGTTGTAGACACACTGATAGTTTCACACGGGGGGGTGGTGTTATTTAATATTTTAAATTACTGTTGTTATCCAGGAGTACTAAGGTGTATCAAAAGCAATGAAACTGTTTAAGAACCCAGGGAGCATTTTGCTGTGGTTTTTCCCCCGGGTGAGGGAGCTGTGGGAGGTGAGCAGGCCTCCACTCCAACTGACCTGTGGCAGTGTGGTCTTTCCTTATGCTCACATTCCTCCTTGCAGCAGGAGGAATAACACCCCTTTTTGTGCTTCAGCTGCTCTCAGAGTTCTTTAGTTCCTAAATGTGTGTGGCAGCTTGGAAGCGCTGTTTCTGGAGGAGCTGGGGCCCTGTTGCCCCGGCCAGGCCCCCGTGGCTTCACCCCGGGCCAGCGCTCCCAGCCCCGCAGCGGCTCCAAGGCAGGTGTGCTCACTACCGGCTCTTTCTCGGCATGTCCGAGCAGCACAGAGAGACAACAGTGAATAGATACACATCGAAATTCCCACCTTGCCATTGCTTTTTGTGTGCCAAGGAAATCCCTTCTCATTTCCTACGTGTACAGGCAAAAATAAGCACACGGAGTGTTGCATCGCTAAGCTCGGAAGCGAAGTTTCCGACTTTCAGGGTAAGTGTAAACATACATTTCACCTTGGCTGCTCGAGGCAAAACCACTTCCTTTTCTTTCTACTTGTTCCCCTTTCCATCCACGAAGTAGCTCACCATTATTCCTGTTTAAGCACGAGTATGATGTATCTGATCACTGACAAAAGCTGTTAAGTGTGTTGTAGAAATGTGCCTTAGATCAGTACTTTGCTGTAGAGTGAACAATCAATCAAAAAAACCCCACAGGAAACCCAATTTGAGTTGTCTGATCAGAAGATAAAGATAAGCCTCTTAAGCTTGCAACTCCCTATATTTTGCTTAATGTTATAGTGTATTCACTTCTTCAAAGGGCAGTATTAAATAGACAGTAATAAATAAAAAAATCCAATGCCAGAAAAAACTATTTTCTATAACATCATGAACTACTTTGAACAGTTAATTATCCTGAAATCTGTTATTTGAACTCTAACTCTGGATGTATAATTAATGATTACCTGATAGCAAATAATACACCATTAATTTTTTTTAAATATTATTATTTAAGGGAGGATGATTTTAGTCGGTACAAAAAGAAGTTCAGGAAATGAAAACTTGCTTCTTTGCAGTGGTTAACAGAATTGGTAGGACTCCATTCAGTCCACAAGAAATTAGGGGGTTGCCTTAGTAAGAAAGGCAGTAAAAGTCAAGAAATGTTTCTCTACTAAATTTAAAACTGGTCTATGGAATCCAGAGCTGCAGGTGCTCGTGGAAATAAGTGGTGTTGCAGGAATTTTAAAACTGTAACTTTATGAGCAGTTATCCAAGCCAAGGCAATGATACCAAGTAACCCAATCTACTGCCTCAGGACATGAGCGGGGGTCAGGAGGGCACTCCTTTTAATGCCCCAACATTACCTGCATCTCAAAAGAAGAGTTTTGTTTGTGTTTTTTTCTGAGCAGAATTCACATTCTTAGCAACTTTAGATGGCTGGTGATACTGGGCAAGGAGTGCAGTTTTGTATTTAATATAAAACATTCCTGTAGAAATGTCATTATGCCTCAAAATGAAAGCCAAAGGTAAGAATGGGTTAGAGGGGATGCCTTTGATGACCTGACTGCCAGCAAATCCCCTCTGCACAGCTCATGGAGGCTGTGTGCGACTCCTGGCTGTTATTATTCCTGGTTTACAGTCAGGAAAACAGAAGGTGAAGGGAGGTACCCAAGGCTACACAATAAATGTCATTGTAAGAGTGAGATAAGTGTAATAATATATTACCATAGTTAAATATAGGTTTAACAAAGTTATCATCATATAGTGCAGGTGGGCAAAACACTTCAAAAATTTTATTATCAAAACACTTCAATTTTTTTATCAAATCGATAAAAATTCTATAGGAATTTACACTACTTAGGTAGGTACATAGATGAACTTCTAAAGGAAGGTAGACTTCTGAAACTAGTATGGAATTTACCTTAGTAGGGTTTTCCAAGTAGCTTCCTGAATTGAGAATAAGGCAGAAATAGTAATGGAGAAAGTTACATTAAAATAATACATTAAAGTTTAAAAATTAACATTTCCTCAGGGTACAGTTGGAATGACTGAAGTATATATTAAAGATATGAATAATTGCCTTTATAGACAAAGTTCCCCACAACTTAATTAAAGTAAAAGTTTTATGTTTTGGTTGCAAAAGTCTCTGAAGGTGTTTTAAGCAAAAGCAAGGCATATGTAGTCACAAAGCAATCTGAAACAGCAATTTGAATCTGGAAAAATCATTTTGCAGAAACTAAAAAATAACAGTTTTCAGAGTGAACACCTACATTTTAGGTATTTGATTTCAACATGTCTCAGAGGTCAGACTGGAATCCCAGGTTATTTCTTACACTCACAGGGAAGATCATGCACAAATAGTCGGTTTATATTCATCACAAGTAATCCCTTCTTTTAAAAATGAGCCCAGAGGCTACTGTAAAATGTCTTAGAAGCATGAAAATATCTTTTTAGAATTATTAATATCTTTAAGACCCCTGTTATATCATCTCTGATTTTTACATTCTGAAAGTATATTTTCTGGTATGCTGTGTTATGATTTGTGATTTTAACATCAGACCTCTAAAATCATATTTCAAAATGATTGTGTATTTCCCACGTAGATGTAATGTGCACAAAAGCACAGGACAGAATTTTTGTGGATTAGTTGAATTTTGGGCAAATTCTATTCCAGACAAGCCAAACAAGGTGAGGGCTACATCTCTTATACATTTATCTGAAATGCATTTCCTTCTCAGCCTACAACATACCTATCTCAGGTATTGCCTTCGTTTCAGGGATTTATCATGGACAGCTTTCTTCAGGAATTTAAACATTGCCTCCAACCCGGGCTGCCCATTATGCGTCATTGTATGTAGAAAACACCAGCCCTTGGGAGTGCGGCTGTGCTGATTCGAGCCCCCGCTGCTCTCCATTTCTCACCCTGTTACTCAGCACGTCGGGCTGGGCGGGTGCTGCAGTGCCACACGACTTTTCACTGAGCTTCGCTTTTATGTAACACACGTACTTCAGTGCCTCTGGCGTTTGTTTCTTTGAGAATCTACAGTGTTTACATATTCACCGGAACACAGAAAAAAAAGTGATAGCTATTCAGAAAAGGTTTGATGAGCTAACAAATCATCCTTTAACCCTCTGCTCAAGTAACACAAGGAGCAGTCGGCACACAGGAACAGTTTGTGTTTGTGTGCTCACACCTGTGCATGGACAGACCCTGGGGGATATAGGGAGAGATTGGTGCACAGAGGGTGTCATATTTTCACAGTATAAATAGATTTTTTTACTAAAATCAATCAAATACATTTGTTATAAAAGCAAGGAAAATCCCTAATGTGCAAGGAGTTTGTTCCTGCAAAACTGTTGCATGCATTATTTCCCCTCATTGACTTTAATATGACCACTCCCAAGCTTAAAATTAAGTATGTGCTAAATGTTTAAGATTTTCATAAAGAACCAGAGTATAAAAATTTTCCCCAAAAGAGAGCTAATTTCAAGGGTTTTTTTTCTTTTGGAAGGGTTTCCTGAAGTGTATTTACTCTTCCTGATGAGATTTCTGATGCCCACAAGAGTTTCTTTATGCATGTAGTCTATTGCCATGTGCATGTGTGATTGGAATATGAGATCCATCTGCTGTCTAAAGATATTGGAGAGTTGTAAGTCCCAGAAGAAAATAATTTTGTATATTAAGAACAAAGGGCCCAGCACGGTCACCCAGCCTGAATAAGTATATAAAGTACACAAATACCTGTTGACTAACAAGGTATCCTAAAGTCCAGTTTTGTGCAGTAAGAGCTCATAACAAACTAGAGAAGAAGCAGGTTGCAGAGCTGCTGCAGAGCGTGTGATGCGCTGTGTGTTCACACCCTGGCATGCCCTGTAGCAGCTTGTTTGTACATCTGTACCTACAGGCAGTAGAGTCCGTGTTTCACCTTTTGCTTAAACTTCATTTAACAGGGGCAAGCAGCCTGAGTATTAGAAGCAGAAAAAAGAGTTGTAAATTGGCTAAATTTAGTCTGAATACCGTGCAAAACCTTCCTGACTAAGGTATATCAAAGTAGGTATAAGGTGTATTAAAGAATCAGGGATTTTTTAATATGTAACCAAAGGCTCTATAAACAAGAAAACAGTGAACACCACTGAGAAATGAAAATTTGAAAATGCAGATTGTAATCTATTTGCATAATATGAGGTTTTGAGGCTAAAAATAAAACTCAACAGGATTAATGAGATTTGCAATAAAACCTACAAGTGTGTAAATCGAACACTGGCTTCCTCTAGAATGAGTGTCATAGTTTCAGTACTATAATAAAAAAGCAGCGCTGTGGAGCAGAATAGCACAGGAGAGGTTGGCAGTGGAAGACATTCCTAACTGAGCTTTAATTAAACTTCTGGGGACGTGATTTGGTTAACATGAATAAGAGACCTCAGAATGTGAAGATACAAGTTGAAGAAGAGTAACAGCACCTCCTCTGTGCACGTAAAGGATGGTAGTGGCACAGTTCCCTCCATCTAACTTCATGTGTTTAACTGAGGTACTTAAGTTACAAAACTGGCTATGGCTTCAGGTAAAAGCTAATTGTTGCCAGAAAGCCCTTGCCTTTTCCCTGTGCCCTTCTCCTGTAGCCCCCTCTGCTCTTGGCTACGTGATCCCCCTGCTTACCTTGAGCCACCTCTGGAACTCATCTGGCTGCAGGTTGTTCAACCTGATAAAACAACGGCAGTTACCTTTGCCCACCTTCCAAAGCGTACGTTTTTGCCAAGTTAGTGAGTTCTGTTGCCTGACCTTGAAATTAATCAGATAAACTTCAGAGGAAGCACAAGAAAGATGTGGGGAAAAAGAAAGAGAAACTGGAAAGGTGGGGATAGGATTCGATGCCCTCCCTCCAAGAAATGTTAATTTGGCTCAGCCATTTGTCACTCTCTGGACTCCCTATTTAACCTGTAGAAAGAAGTAAGTAGTTCCTGAAGCAGTTTATGTGAAGGTCTTATTTGTCTATCAACTATACTTAAAAATAAGGAGAATGCTTTCCCAATTTATTTTCTTAAACTAAAGGTTTAACTTTATGTGGTATAAACACCCTGCCTTCATCTTCCTTACTCTAAATCCAATCTTCACAGCAAGCTGGAAAATATTTTATGGCTTTCAATGACTTTTTTTCCATTGTTAATCTTTTCTGTTTGGCATCTCTCTCTCAATACTCTTTTTGTTTACATTTCAGGAGTAGGGCTTTTTTTAAAAAATAAATTTTATTTAACTTACTCAATACTTAATTTGTTGTTTTCTTTCAGTGAATGACTTTGTTTGTAATTCTTCCCATTCCATCATTTGTATTAACAATATATCTTTTGTTCTCATTATTAGTCTTCTAGCTGCAGAATCGTGTTTGCATTCTTCTGTAGTTGCTTTGGCTACATCTGCTTGAATTTTCTTCTGTGAATGCTGTTTGCTATTGGACAACATAGTTCTCTTTATAATTGCTTGCTTTCTGTGTAACATTTAATTTGGGGGATTTTTCCAATTACATATTTATTTCTGTTTCAGGGTTTTTTTCCCAGGAAACAAAACAAAACAAAACCAACCGCAGGTGGTGGTAAAGGAGCAAGACTTCACTAGCAAATAGGAAAAAAGCCTCAGGAAAAGTAAGAGACAACACTTCTTATCACATCAGACTTGTTCACTCGTTTGTTTAACCCCTATCAAATTGGCTGAGTCAGAGATTTGACTTCTCCTGGTGTTATGGATCTAGCCAGATATTTGTTTCAGAAGTTGCTTTTGTCACTCAAGGGATTTGATTCTCTCCAGGTCTGTAACATCTTAGATCTGTAGCTGCACAAACAGGAGACCTCTCAAACAAACAGTGTCCTCCTGCCCACAGGTGACATAGCACAGGTGCCTCGGAGCAGATGTATGGAAAAAGAGCTGGGAGCAGAGGCTGGAGGGAGCCTGGGACTGTGACTGAGAGGTGGGAAGAAAAGGAAAGCTGTGGCACTGCCCAGCGGAGGTCTAGAGAGCTGGCTGTATGAGAAGATGTGTTTGGAAGCAGGTGTGGAAATCTCATTTTAGTGCATGAAACTTGATAGATCTGAAGATTACTTACAGATTACCTGAGCTGCCTATGAGATAAACATTCTCTCTGATTTTACAGACAGAAAATGTAGTAGATTAAGTAACCTCTGTACAATTTTTTGAAAACACAGGAGGTAATTTGGAAATAGAGTCAACACTTTCTGATTTCATGGCAGTTCTTTCTAGATTAGATTAGCTTTCTCAGACATTTTTGGTGTACTTGTTCTTTTTCTCTTTGTATCTCTCTCCTGACAGTTGTAACATTCATATTACATTAACATTCATATTTGAAACTTATTTTGAGTTCAAAAATCTTTTTCTCCTACATCCATCCTCTTGTTTCCCCTTTCTCTTGTTTCTTTAACCACATGTCAGTCATTCAAGTCCCCTCTTCGAGAGGTTTTACAGCACCTTTGTCATTTTGGTGCTTAAGGAAGGAAACTCACAATATCAAATACTGGAAGAAAGATGGGTTTGAGGTACTGCAGCAGTGAGGCATTAACACAAGTCCTGCTAACCCTGTGTCTTGTAAAACTATCCCATGAATTTTCCTTCTGTCATAACTTGAACTTGTAAATGAAAACAGCCTCACGTGGTGTTTGACAACAGAGGCTGCACCATGAGAGAGCTGATTAATTCTGTTCAGTATTTTGTATGTCTATTTTCTCGACTCCTGTCTTCATAAATGCATGACACCATGCACAATTTGAATAGTCTTTCTAAACACATAATGAATTTATTTTGTGTCTGTCTGTGAATCGCCCTTTAACATTGTGAGAGCTACTACTGCAATAATGAAGTTTGTTACTTGTAAACTGTCTCTTAACCCTTGCTGAGTAGACGAGAAATCTCAAAGATTCACTGTTGCTAGGAACAGCCCTTTTCCTCTGTGTGTATATGCCTATGCACAGAAAATATTTTAGAAATCAGGTATAGACTGAGTTTCTGCTTATAAAATTCAGAGATTCATGATTTTCTTTCTTGCATAACATAATACAGAATCAGTTCAGTTTATTATGGTGAAGCTTATTTGATCTGATGGAGTTTGGTTTATTACATTTCCTTTCCTGTTTTACAGATGACTGAACTTTTCCCTTGGTATATGGAGTGAGGACTGAAGTAAAAGAGCAAGCTTTGGTCCTTCAAGTCCTTTGCCAAAGTAAGGCAGATAAATGTAAATTTTACTGTATCTTTCTAACAGCTTTAAGAAAAAAACATCTTTGCTTCTAAATACAGTTAAAATCAGTTTGGGTCTAAAAGAATTTGAAAAGGTGAATTGAGCACAGTGGTACCTGAGTATAAATGTTGATTAGGCAGCTTGGCTCCTGGCACATGGAAATTACTTAATACAACCACAGTATCAAACAGAAGAGATAGAGCAATAGTCAGCTTTCTGTCCCATCATCTTCAAACAATGCATTGAGATTTATTTCAGTCAGTATATTGCAATAGCTGCAGCAGCTAATTTAGTGGAAGAAATAAGAAACAATACAGAGAAACAAGTCCAGTTATTTGCATACTTAGGAGACTTCCTGAAGCTGGAAGTAAACAGTGTTTGTGGTATCAAAATTCCCTGCATACAACCTTCCTCTTCACCTTAACTGGCAGTTTACTGTAAACACCAAAATATAAACATGTCTTGAGGCTGGATTTTAAATTGAATACTAATTAATTTGAGCAGGGTTTTCTAGATTTAAGGGATAGTGGGAAAGGCAGGTTTGGGTGCAAATAAACAGGCAGCAAAAACTGGCATCTAGCTGGAAGTATTGGTTGATGGGTGAACATGACTGTGGAGGACCAACCTCATTGAGGCCTGTAAATAAAAGGATGGAATGAAAATATGTTAAAAAATGAAAAGACCAAAAAAACGAAAAAATGGATGATGTTAACAGAACCTCTGACTGATTTTAACAGCATTTCTGAAAGATTTGATTTATAACGTGTATGACCGGTGTATAAATTGGTTTCGTACCATTCTGATTAGTTTTGGTAGTGTTCTGGTTGCTGCCAAAGCAAGAGCTGATTGTGCACAGCCACTCCACAGAAATGTTTAAGAAATGAGGAATTTGCACCATGGATGCAGTTTTTTCTCTCAGTGACAAAAACAGTCTACAAAGTTTGCTCACTTTGTACCCCTATCCTTGTCCTTGGTAGTGATAGTGCATCCATTCAGCAGATCAGGGAAATTATCAGTTTTTTAAAAAGCCCTTCTTCTTAGGGTTAAGTTAACCCTTAATATCTTAAGAAAAAGGGTGATTTTTAACATTGATCGGTTACTTGGCATGTTTTGCTACGCAGCCCCACAAGCAGTTGTGTGAGCCATTTTATCAAAGCCCAAAATGGGGAGAGGGAACTCCTTAGACAGACTTTGCCACAGAAAATGCAATAGCAAGACAATCCCCTCCTTCAAGGGCAAAAAAATCCCTTGTTTGGACATGAAAAACCCATAGTTTTTTGTTTTTCACAGTTTTTGAATGTAGAAATGTTCTTTATTGTTTCTGTGGAAGCCACTAGAGAGCAGCAGATATTTCAGGAGTGTTAAGTCCTAAATGTAACTGATGAATTGATATCAAGATGATCAATCAGGTAACAATAGAAAAAGAAGCAGAACTGGAATACTACTTGCATGATTTTCTTACAGATATCTTCTGTTTTCTTTCTATATTTGCAAATAGACCATACACATTTTCAACTGTAGTTCTACATGTTATTTCTTTTCACTGGGCTCCAAAATGATTTCTATTCCAATCAGAAGTTTGAGTAAGTGCTTCATCATCATCTCAAATAACAGTCCACCAGTTTGAAGGGCAGGAAGTATAAGAACAAATCATTGCTAGTGAGAAAGTTTCTCTAACTGGAATTAGTCAGTTTTAAACTATGAAGTTGATTACAATCCAGTGTGTCACTAAAAATTTTTCATAGATATCGCTCCCACTTCAGTTTTCTTGATGAAAAAAAATCTGTCTGTGCTGGCCCTTTGATTTTCAGCATCGGCAGAGAGATGAGGCTTAAAGGATGTGGAAGTTAAATCCAGCCTGGACTATTACACATTATGCTTTATTTCTTCTGTAAACAGATTCAGCCTTTAACAATGTAATTTTACAGCACTGAAAAGCACTTTCTTATGCAGTTCTTCAGGGTAGGATAAAAATTATGTATGATAAGCTACATTTTCATAGTGAAGGCTCCATGTATGCCCTAACCAAGCTGTGGTGGCTGGGAGGCAGATTCCTGTATTACCCTAAGAACAGCAGTAATGCTCCAGTCACAGAATGTGTTATCTTACCCACACTCCCCCTCATCTTTATTGGGAAGGAAGGAAGAAGAATGGAGATGACATGGGGTTTGACTGGGGATAAATGGCAATGAGAAAGAAAAAAAAAAAGGGAATTTTAACATTGCCAAATAAACCAAGGACACAAGCCCATTTGGGGTTTTTTGTTCCAAAGTTTTGGAGGGTGAACTCTTGTGTTGCCCAAATTAGAAGGATGCAAAACCTTGACACCACCACTCTGTAGAGAAGACTATTGAAGAGTTTTTTGTTCCATGATCCCATTTGCATCCCACAATTTCTTGAGGATTCAGATATTTAATCATTTTAATATTTAAATTATATAATCATTTAAATGATATTTAAATGATTTAATCAAATCATTTAATCATTTAATCATTAATTGTCATCCAGATCTTGGATGACAAACTTTCCTAGCACTTCCCACCTTGTGAGGATATTCCAGACTACCAGCCTGGGATACCAAGAATTAAGAACAAAGCAATGACTACAGAAAAATTCTTTAACTTAGCACAAATAAGACTTCTGAAATTATTTCATGATCCTGGATTTATGAGATACTATTTCAGAACATTATTAAATTATCTAAAATCATGAAGCTTTTGTCACCCAAAAGCAATTTTTCATTTTGAAAAAAAAAAAAAATCAAACCCCAGGCTGTACTGAGTTTCAGAAACTCAAAAAGATGACCTTTTTTTAGGGATTCAAAGTAGCTTTGGTAGAAGTGTAAAATCTTGCAAATTTGGTTTCCCAGTTTCAGAGTATCCCATTAGTCCATTGTTTTGATCTCCTGAAAATGTGCCTCAAAGTAATAGGAAACCTTAATCTTTCTGTTAGCGGGATCGCAGGCTTTGCTGCGAATGTGGCTGGGCATACCAAACATATTTGCATGCTGACAGGTGGGGCAGCTGCTCTCCCCTCGGGGCAGGGCTGGTGGATCTCAGGCTGTAGTGAAAACATGCCCGTTGCACTGAGTAATTAATTACTGCTGGGAAGAGCTTCAGCAGTAGTTTTAGGATGCAAATGCAGAGAATCAGCTGAAAAATCTTTTCTCAAGAATCCTACCCGGACTGAAAAAAATGGTTGGAGCTTTTTGGAGTTTAAAGTTTTAAGTTGTCAGAGAAATTATTAAGTAGATACTGTAAATACAGCTCTTTTTTGCTGCGATGGTCACTAGTTTTTACGTGTGAACTAACACATAGGCTGCTGAATCTTCCTTTCTTGATATTTAGTGGAAAAAGCTGTTACTAAAAGTTGGAAAAATTTCATTAATATCAGTCTATCATCACAAAATAGTTAGAGATGGGCTTGTAAATTTCTGAGCCCAAAATTTCTGTGTCAGCTTGAAGTTCTTTACATCAAGTTTTCAAGCTAACAGAATATTAGAGCACCAAGTTTATGTATTTAAACATAAACAGTGGCAACAATAGAAAGCCTTTATAATTAATTTTATAATTATAAACAATGGAAACAATTTTAAATCATTCGTAATTCATTTTATAAATTTTTTTTATGATTAATATATATTCAGTCTTTCATATGCTGGACATTTTTTATATTCTATTAACTGTGCTGTATAAAGTGTATGACTGGTTTTTGTAAGACACTAATTGAGATCCCCATCTTCCCCAGATGATTCTTTCCCGGGATCAGGTCCAGGTCTCTCAGGTAGCCTGGGCTCTGCTGGGTTGGGGGCAGTTCCACAGCAGTTTAAGATGAGCAGGATGGACTCTGCCAGCTCAGTGGTAGCTCCATCCCTCCCATCCCCTGCCACCCACCACAACCTCTCACTGAACCAAATCCTGGAGCTGGAGGCTGGCTCACACTTCTGCTGCCCAAGGACCACCTCTTCTAGGAATGAAGAAGGTTTTATCAGCCTAAGCAGGAATCTCTCAGTAAGAGGAAGTTTTATTCCAATTATTGGTTTCTAAGTAAAGATTTTTCATTGCTATAAGAATTTCTCTGTTAAACTGGAGATGGCTAGAGAAAGGCACAGCTGTTTCCTCAATAGTGTAGGCAAGATGACAATTTCAGAGCATTTCTCTGAGCTACTCTCTCAGAGTGCAAGGTGTGAGCAGGTACTTGCTGCCTCTGCAGCACACACGTACAGCCATGGGTGGCTCCTTGGGGAACCACTAGAGGCTGCTCAATAAACACAGCCCCACCTTCACCTCTTGAGGAGGGTGCATGAGATCATGTGAACTACTGAAGGAAAATATTCACAGAGCACTTGCCTAAAAGACGATATGTTCTTCTTGCATAGGATAGTGGGGAAATACAAGAATAAAAATTAACAAACAAACAAACAAATACACAAAACAAAAAAACAAAAAACCCAACCGATGTTTTCTGATTTCTGGGCCATTTTATTTGCTGGTTGAAATTGTTAACGCTTGAAGACAAGATCTTGCTGACTGATGCTGTTTCTATTACACATAGGCCATTATGCTTGAGGAAACTGAGGGGTGGAAAGAAAGAAAATTTGCACACAGGAACAAATTAGAACTCCAGCAACAATATCAAGGGATTTCATCCTTGCCCACCCTAACAAATAGTTGCTGGGGGAAAAAAAAGGTGTGTGTGTATACATACTTGCATAATTTACATTTTAAATATGTGTGTACATATAAATACATATTCATGTTGTTGAGGAAAGATTTTGTAACAAACCTGTCCTCTTGTTTCCGTCATCCAGTTGAGTTTCTTGTTTAGTTCAGATGAGAAAGAAACTTCCTGCTAACTGGAACTGCTGTCTTTTCAATAGCTTGACCAACACAGTGCTTCCTTTTGATCTTTGGTAAGGTCATACAGGGAATTTCTGTAAGAATTGTACTAAACCCTGAACCCCTAAACTTCAAGCATCATCTAGGATCTACCCAGATAAGAACAAAAGCTACATAGATGACATGAGTTCTGGTGATCACAATGCACCACACCACAGAAATGAATTGCATGTACTGGAATCTAGAGACAGATTCAAAGGAACAAGAGGTGAGAAAGTATCATAGGAAAATGTGGGCTCTATAATGACCTCCCAAAATGGACCTCACCAAGTCCAGACACTTCCATCAGTAAATTTAGTGCTGTGGAGCTGAAGGATCAGTAGTCAGAAGGTTACTTGTAGCTCAGTGCTGATTCATCTGGGGTGTTAAATGTTGCATTAGTTAAGCAACAACAATTGAGAAAGAAGCTGTTTCTCAGAGATTAAGAGGTGATGGGGAAGACTCGATGGCCTGAGGCTGCTTTTGTTCTTAAAAGGTGGGGATGGGGAGGAAAAATGCCGCATGGTATTTATTCATGAGCCAAGCTCGTTAACAAATGGGGACAGGATATTTATAAAATTACTATTCCAGCCATCAGATGGGAGTCTTTTCTTGAAAACCTGAACCACTTTGTAGCTGACTAAAGTTACACTTTAAAAAAGGAACTGTTTAAAAGGGTATGTCTATTCATAGTACTACAGATGCATGTTCAGAACTATCTGAAAGGAACACTCAAAATACATATGGTTGTGCATCCCATACATTGAAAAGATCTGTCCTTCATACTATCAGGTTTTTATGATATTCTGGGAAATAAACACTGACATTCTTGTTCAAGATCTATTTCTCTCTCGGGTATTGATGGTATGAAAATTTTAAGGATAGTGCTGTACTATTCTTTTTCCTCAGCTTTTTCCTTCTTCTGTGATATAGCCGTCACTCTCAAAAGATTTGAAAATGTAAAATTCCAGGTTTGAAAGACCCAGAGACTGAAGTAGTTTCTGTGGGTATTTCAAAATGCTACTAAGGAGCTGTGAATGCATGACCCATCAACTAATGAAGAATTTGGCTGCTTACTGTTTATTGTCGCTTTATGGCTCTGTCTCCTTCCGTACATACATCTGAAGTGCATTACTGTTCTGTCTTTAGATCAATATGGTCTGTACCAAACTGACTAGAATGTATGCCCCAGCACTTTAGTCAAGGAATTTCCTTAAGGAAGTCTCTGATAACATTACTGTCACACTAAAGTATTTGTTTGAAGGACCCTGTAAGGGCATGGTATCATGGTATTCCTCTTCACAGCAGTACTTGTGAAAGCAGCTTATAGTTAAAATGGCATTTCTGGCCCCAGACAACTGTCAAAAAGAAAAAAAGATGTGAAACTGCAACTTAGTTTAGCTAAAGAATAGTTAGGGAGTCTAGGCTTCTGAAAACTCCCAAAAAATTTTACTTGCCAAAACGAGTTCTAAACTCCTCGTTACGAACACAAAATCAGCTTTTTACATTGTGTAAGTAATGAGAGGGAGGCTGCATCATGGCTTTGGCCGGTCTTATGGTTTGCTAAAAGGAGACTCTTTTTTCTCACTCCTGACTGCGGCCCCTCAGTTTACGTAGGCTTTGGCAGTACCAGAACTAAGTCAGCCTGGTTGGTGATTAAAAGGGGTTTTACTGGTGAATTAACAAGTGGTTTTGTCTCAGCCACAGTCTGACCACAACTACAGCAGGTACAAAGAGATGGGATACATGAAGCTGGGAAAAAGAAATGTGGGGAAACAACAAGGGCTTCCCACTCCTGGCAATGCCAAGCTGTTAAACCAGCTTAGCTGTAGTATTTAACGTCAGAAGTTGTGTTCAGGAGCTTTACCTGAAAAGGCATGTGTCAAATTTCAGATTTTTCTGAACAGAGTTTAAGTTCAGAATTCAACTCAAATTTGCAGGTGGTCACGTGAGCCTGTTGTCTGTTAAGTATTCAAACCATTAAAATATTAGACTTAGATATCATCTCAATATTAAAGTTTCAGAAATTTCCCTTGGTTCTATGATTCAATGAATCAAAACAGAAAGAGACTTAAACACCCTCAGCCAGTTTTGCAGTCATTTTATAAGGCCCACTAAGGGGAAAAGTGGCAGAGCAGTGCATCAGTTCACTGTGAATTTTCATAGTGAAAATTCATATGAGTGAATTTTTCATTTCATTTTCTTAGTGAAAATTCATAATTTCTATGAATTAGAGCAGTTTCATAAACTCAAGTCCAGCATTCTCTCAGCAGTGCTGCTGAGACTGTTGAATATGTTGTCACACACAAGCTGTTCATCTATACTGCGTCTGGAAATGTTTTCCATACTCCGAGGTTGAATATGTCTTTGCCAGACCAGCTATTCAAACATACTTCTGTGTTAGCTAGTTACAAATCACACAAAATAAGAAAAACTGTTAGCTGTAGGCCACATGAGAGCTGAATTGTGTTTTCCTTCTGCATCATAGCTTGACTACATGATCTACATAATAGAAAATATTGAAGCAGGGGATGCTCTATTACTCAGCTGTGAGGGTTAATGTAGTGATGATGAAAGCTACACTGAACAGATAAATGGACATTTACCATTTAACATACAGCATGTAGTGGTTTTACTAACAGGTATTGCTACTGCTGAATGTTTTTTGGGGTTTTTTTTAACTGTACTTCAAGGAAAATACTCAGACTTTTTTCTTTTCTAACAATTTAAAATATTCTTTTGTTCCACCTGCTTCATTGAGACAAATTGGTGGTGCAGGAGCATGTTTGTCCTCTTGCCTTGGATATATCATGCAGTCACTGCCCAAGAACATTTTCAATGGTGACCTAGTTCTGGGTGGGCTATAAAGAAAAATGCCTGTTTAAAAGGGAAAGGGAAAGGGAAAGAATATCCATGGGCTCTTCGAGGCTTTTGTCTATTACCTCTATGTTATGAAAGTCTTGTATCAGATTCCCACATGTCATTATTATATGTATATAAACATACATATTTTATACTTAAAATTGGATGAGTTTATTATCCTGTGGTTTTCTTTGTAGTGCAAAATAAGTGTGAGACTTACTACTGTTTGAACATGCCTACTGTACATTTTAGATACATCTACTTGTTTTGATATTCCTCTCCAGGGTAAAAAATTCAAATTGGCCCAGAGAACACACAAATCTAGAGGGGAAGGGAAAAGTCTACTCATTGGGTAAAATTTGACTGTCATCTTCCCAAGACATTAAGGAGAATTATGAGAATTAAGTTGAAGGAAGCAAAGAGAAAGAGGAGGCAAAAGATGTTGTGCAACTGTGAGCAGAGATTTATTTTATAACACTCTCTAAAACAAACAAAAGCTAGAATCTCTTCACGTGAAGTTTGTCAGACTTTGCAAGTCTGAATGGTGTTAGATCAGTGGTCCAACTGTAAAAGTAGTCAAGGTACAGCTTAATGTTCTACTATTTCTTGAGCAACATACACATTAGGATTATTTTTTGGATGAGTACAGAAGAGAAAATTCAGTATGAGACATTGGTTCAGTTGATACCACCGTTTGATTTGAAAGTGAAACAGTAACTGCAGAGCACTGCTGTGGGAGACTGTGCCACTCCCATGTTGTATAGCAGCTCATGTAAGAGATTCAAAGTTACACAGCTGAACAGAAATGTGGCTTTCTAGAGCATATTTGACTGCATACCTAAGCCAGCGTGTGGCCTTCCACGTTAAATGACATTTATGACATTAAATGACAATTATGTTCCATTAATATAATTCTACCCTTTAGCAGTGGATAAAGGACACAGTTTTGAAATGTTCAAAATGAAAATGAAGGCAAGTATAACAAATGTCCTTAAAACCTGCAAGCACTGCATAGCTTTCTGTGGTGGGATAAAATGCATCTTAATATTACAAAGGAGGAGGTTACATTGAATATGTCACCAGCAACGCATTCTTTATTCAGAATGGATTCAGAGTGAAGGAAGTAGAATATGGCTAATTGATATAAAAGGTAATGACAATAAAGTTTTTGCTGTAACTTTCAACAGGAATTCACCCATGTTCTACTCAGGACTAGTAAATGAATTTTTACAAGGCCCAGGGGAGTCTTCTATTTGCTGACTTCTATTGAGTCTGGTTAACAGGAAGCATTGTTGAACTTGAATGCAACAAATTAGCTCTGTGCTGAATGCTGCCCTCATGTCTGATACCTGTCATGTCCCAGTGAAACTTCTTGAGAAACTGGACAAATGCCAAGAAATGCAGAATCTTTTGCAGGAATGCAGTTTACATCACATTTGGAATATTTGCATGCCATAGAAAAAATTCAGTCATGATCCAGTTTTGGACTAAAGCCTGATGCTGGAGTTGACTTGATATGCACAGAATTGGTTTGTGTGTTCTTTATCAATGGTAGCATATTCTCATCCTTTTTCAAAGGCTCTGTTGAGAAGATGTCTTCTGAATTATGGCTAAAATATAATTTCTTGCTATTTTCAAATGGGAACAAATATCCTGAATTTCTGAATCCTCAGAGAGACTTCTGCCAGTCATGCCTTTTGCTATATCAAGGATATCAGACTGAGGCACATGGACTGCTGCTATGGCCATCTGTTGGTGTGCGTGTACACAGAGCAAGGAGTAATGAGGAGAGAAGGAGAAGAGCTGATACACCCCTCCTATGCAGTACTTGTTATTCATAACCAACAATTGCATTGAGTCAAGCAGTTCAGAAGTAATCCTTGCTGTTCTGACATGAACTTCATTTTATTAGGTGTTTAAGGTGTAGCCTTATGCAGAGTATATGACAACAGCATTATCCAAATGGAAAGCAATTATTAAGGGCTGCACAATGAGCAACAGTTGCATAGCTGCAGTAACTTCAGAGTGAAGCTGCTTAAACATGAAGGCACTGCTGGGAGGGGTGGAAGAAAGGTATCATAAAGAATCACTTATGTGAAAAGAGCATGTTTCTGCTGTGCAGTCACTCCTAAAAAAGGTCATATGTACTGCTGGTAGGAAAGCGATAGAGTCACACTCAAATCAAATGTGAAATTAAGTGCATGATGGCCTTACAGCAGATGTGAATTTCACACTACTAAGGCAGTTCTTCTCTGAAGTGTTGCTGTCTTCCACTGGGGAGTAGGGGGAGACAGTAATAACTATGTTGTGAATGATGTGTGAAATATGTATTCAATTTATACTTGTAATGCTATTGTGGGAAACCTGTGATATCTACAGACACTTGATTATACTGCATTGCTATGTACTCAGCTAATGTTCTGCATTTTCAGATACTTGAGAGAAAGGATAGAAATATATGAACAAAAAGAAGATTAAAGAAGTCAGAAATGCTGAAAGGGAACAGATCAAGTATATGGCTTGGGCCCAAACTTGAAAACTCTGAGGGAATAGAAAGGTGAGAAATGGAAATGAATATGTAACAAAGGAGTTATGTATATGTGCATGTATATATACATGCATGTTTGTCTGGAATGTGGGATCATGTGTTTTGATGAGCTTCCTATCCAAATGTTTGTGTTGCCTTGTTTGAAAGACGTATTTTTATTGAGGAAATAGATTAGGAAACTGAACTTCTATGTTTTGATTCTTTGGAATTTGATGCTGAAGTAATTGAAGCAATTCAAACAGTCTATGTCTTTATTCTCTGAAGGGCTAAAAAAATTAAACAATTAGATCCCTGAGCTCTGATTTTCCTTCGTGTATAAACAGTGCTCTTTAAATTAACTGTCTTTTGTCTCACTCAAGGACAGTAGATCAAATAAACTCCTTAGTGTTTCATTCCCATCCTAATTTTTCTTGATACATTACAACATATTGATACATACATTTTCTTGTTTCATATTAAAAGTAAAGGTAGCGACAGTGGTTTTATGAGTTTAAGAGCATTCCATTGCACATCCTTTCCCTCAGTATTCCTAAACCATTGTACAAACCATCATGCCCAATGCCAAACCAAGTTCCCTGTTGAAAAGTGACAAATGCTTTTTGTCATCTAACCTTGATTGTGTTGTAGAAAGGCAAATGAAGAATGAAGAGAGCACATTTTATATTAAATAGCAGCATTTGACAATTAATGTGTTGCTCAAGAACCAGGAACTGTGGGCCTGACTTGCAGAACTGTTGACTTAATAATCCCTTTTCCTGAAAGAGACTTTACACTTTTAGTCAGTTGTCATACACTATTTTTTTCAGCTGAGACTGTGTAATCCTGCCTGCTTAATCCCCATATTACCAGTTCCCTATGATTTTTATAAGGAAGGGGTGTTTTCTCTTCTACATAAGAGAAAAAACCAAGTCTCTCTTACACAGCATATTGTCCACACAACAATGAAGAAGTTACTGTATGACTCTGAATAAGGGTATATAGTGGTTTTGTAAATCCCTTTGAGCCTGGTCTTGAGTAAGGCAACTAATCCCAGTAAGAGGGTATTGCTTCACATGAAATCCTTGCAGAGCTGTGGAATCCATTCCTCCACACCAGTTGCCCAGGCCGTTTGCCTGCTGGGGCTTTGGTTGCTACTATGGATGAACTGTGCAAATAAATGAAACTGGCTGTTATTTTACACTCACTCATTTTGTTTCATTGTGTGTATGCTCACAATCTCCTTCTCTGTCCCCAGTAATATATTGGGACTATTATGGAGAATGGTGTCTCCTTGAAGCAATGAAGCTGCATCCTCAAATGCCTTGTCTGTCCCCTGTAGTGCTTTTAGGCCTGTGCAACAAGTTTTAAGTCTGTAAGTGAGAATCACTTCCCACTGCATTTGTCTACAACATTCTAATGTGCACTGCAGATTTCATTCTCAGAAAAACAAAAGTGGCAATGAAGTAACTGATTCCAAATTTTTAGTTTTCTGTTGTTGCCTGTATTTTCCTTTGTATAGAAATCCTGAAGGAAATTTGCACTAAAATACTGTTGATTTTCTGTCCTTTCTTATAAATGCTAGGAATACAAAATACATTCATGCCCATGAACCAGAGGGTTCTGATTAAGTTCCCACAGAATACAATTACTCACACCTACTCCACCTCACTGCTGTGCCAGTAACCATATCTTATTCATCATCCCTACTATCCACCCAAGTCTTACAAGCTGCTGTCATATGTAACATGTCACGAAAACTGTAAGAAATGTTTAGTGGTAACCTGAAGTCCCATTTGCAGTATGCAGTGACAATAAAGCAAAAGATAGTTTTATGTTCTGCATCAGAGGGAAGGATAAAGGGGGAAATCTATGAAACTGAGATTGATTCATCAGTAAGAAGGTTTCTCATATGAATGTTCAATGTGCTTCAGGCATGTTTAGACTAAGTTTCAGCAATGAGTTCTGTGCTTGGATTTGTTTTATAGTACTGAATGTGTGTGTGTTTAAAAGTTGTTTCTTTAAGTAAACTATGGTAAAAACCCCAAACAAAGCAGCAAACACAGCTTCCTGAGATTGATGTAAATACTGAGCATCAACAGGACTGACAAATCCTTTAATATAATAATTTAAATTACAGATGAAGCAGAAAAAGGAGGATGCAAGTGATCTAGCAATTATACCATGATGCTGCCTCAGAGCACTGAGAGGGTTGTTTACATATATTACAAATAATGAACCCTTACCCTGTGTGCTGGAGCTACCAGTCAGCCTACAGCATCCATACCAGCCCAGAGGGATTTCCGAGGAACCCACCAATTCATTTTCTTCTAGTCACAAAGCAGGCACCAATGGAAGCTCTGAATTCAAACAGATGAAAGGGTAAGAAACATATTATCACGATCACAAACATCGAACTCTTCTGAAAAATACATCTCATGTTAAAGACTTCCCCAAGACCTTGTGTGAACTATTTAACAAGAGCACAAAGACAGGTGGCTTTGCCAGCCAGGCAAGATCTTAAGATGTAGCTGTTTATGTTTTTTTAACCTTCAATTATCTCTCTGAAGTAGAGGAGACTGCTTTTAAAGCTGCACAGAGCAGGAAGTGCTAAGTGTGTTCATAAAGGTGTGGCTTAGCTCCCTAGCAATTCCTTGGCAACAGGGACTGCTAGCCTTAAGTAAAACAAACAGGCTTTGTGGAAATCAAAAGTTGAGAATGCAAGCTGTTCACATCTCTTTGATTAAAGCAGCCAATCATTGATTGAAGGTGGTGGGCTCCACCTTGTTCCCCTAAGCCAAACAGATTCACAAGGTTTGGATAGATAAATCTTGCTTTTGGTAATAGTGCAAAATATAAAATGTTTTTTAAAGTCATTTTTGCAAGATGTGCAGTGAGAAAAGGAGAAATTTACACATTAATTTATCAAAAACTTCATGTTTTATACCTCCTCTGACAGGGATTCCTGCATAGATAGAATGTAATCCAGAGTTTTGAAGAGACAGGAAGACCTGATCTCACAGTCTTACATCTAATGTCTATATAAAGGTGTAAAATGCTGCCCTTCGTGACTCGCGTGTGACAGTGACAGCCGGCCTGACTGCCCTCAGTGAGGCTGCAGGTGTTCAGCTGGAACTGGCCCTAGAAAAGATTGATGTGCCCTAAAGCCATGGATTCATGACACTATCAGGCAAAAGTACCTCTCTTGTTTGCCCATTCCCACGAGTCACTGCCTTGTTTTTGCCAGGATAACTGAACCAAATGAGGGAATGACTCCACTTTAGAGAAGAGAGGAGCAGAAGGACCCCTCAGATTCCCTGCTCACACAAAGCAGAGCCCTAGAGTATGGAAGAGAGCAGTTAAAAGTTAAAGTTATGACCTAGACATCTGCTTCACCCAGAGCCAGAGCGTTATTGGTGCATTCACCCAGGTCACTGCAGAGCCACTCCCAGAATGTGCCAGGCAACTCTTTCTCGCGTGCCGCAGGGCTCTTTTTCTTTTCCTCACCACCATGTATTTCAGTGTAGAAAAGGCAAAATCTTAATGTATGTTAACTGTGTCACACCATGATTGAAATAATTACTTGGAGAAAACAAGGAATGACTGAACACAAGGTGACATTTCCTGTCAAACAAGGGTGTGCCACATTAGCAGAGAGTTGTGGAAAGGAGGTGAGGTAGTACTGGCACTTATGAAACAGCTCTGTCAGGGTATATTATCACAACTCCAACTTGCTGGGAAGGGAATTGCACCTGCTTGCCATGTGCTTAGTTATTATCTGTGTTTATAAAGCAATTGTACAGCTGTTAAGTGATAAAATGCACTGAATTGCATCATATGGTGTCTTAAATTTAAAATTTCTGCGGTATGCCAAAAGGATTAATCTAGATATACCTGTCCTCTTTCTGTCTGAATACATTTACTGACTGTGCAATATGTTTCTTTGAGAATGTTTCTTCTCAGGAAACCATATCACTCTCCTGTATCAGCCAGATGTATCTGTAAGGACACTACTTCTATCCTATATCCATTGTATATTCCACAGGGTGTGAGATCCAGCATCAGGCCAAAGGAAGAAAGGTATTTGTTTAATCATGCTCAGAGGTTAAAGTGAGAAGAGCATTTGTTGAATAGGACAAGGACATTTATTCGAGTGAGAATTTGATGACATGATTGTAGCCATATAATACAGTTGAATGTGAACTGGAGACTTCCATGCAAACGATTGCATCTAGAGGTGCTGTAGAAAAAAAAATCAGATTATTTTTGCAAAAACTGTAGTTGTCTTGTTAAGCTGCAAATGGTAGAGTAGAAAACAAACTCATCTAATCTTCCTAGAAATTGGCATTAGTTCTGCTAGAGGCTGGTGGCAATGAGTCAGACGACTTTTTAAAGTCTTGTACTTTCAAGACAGGACAGTGAAAACAGAAATACAAAAAAAAATTGTATCAGAGGTCTGCTGCTTCTTTGGAGAAATTATCCCATCCTTGTTTTGGATAGAATAGGGCACGGTGTGTTTGAAGTCCCTGTCAGACCCTAGGTATGTAACAATTGCTGGTAGAAGTGAAGTGGAGCAAAATAACCATAAGCAAGATGAAAGATCAGGAAATCATTGAATGATAGGTCCTATCATGTCTATTTTGGATGCACATAATTGCATTCATCAATTTATTATACAAAATGCTTCGATGAAATGTTTTTAAAGCCCAAGTACTTCAACAGGTGGTTAAGTTTTGCCTATGTTTTGCATTTATATTTTACTTCTGTTTATACTGTGGTGAGAAAAAGAAGTGTATTAGCATATCTGTATGTGGAATAAGTTTAATTAAATTCTAATGAAGAAACAGGTTAAATATCAGAGCAGTTAAATCAAATGGAAATGGAATATTATAGGAACACACCCTCCTTTTTTATCAAGGTTTTTATGTCAGCTGAGAGTTTGTGGTACAATCTGAATAAACAGACAGAGATTAGTAATTTCTGCCAAGATAGTCTCATGAGGCCAGTATCAGCCAGTTGTCAGTAAAGCCTGAGAAGATGTAACCTGCATAAATTCATCATTAATTGTGTAAATTTTGCAGTTGTTTTTCATTGAATATCTTGAACTTCCAATACAAAGTCCTTTGCATTTGATGATCAGTTCTTTCATCACTGCTGCATTGTAAGCACTGATTATCAACTCTCAGTAAGTGAGAGCAGTGTGGAGCATGCAGATCTTTTGATGTAAATAACAACCTTTACATTTCTTATGTTGTCCATTTGGTTTTTATGTTTACATGCAAAAGTGACTGGAATAGGGAGACTGGAATCCAATGTTCCAGATGGCTGTGGCCACTTCTCACTTCAAAACATCAGTGATTTTGTGGTTCACTGAATTTCTGAGAACTTTCTAGTTGTGCAGTGTGAATGCATTTATGTGTGGGAATATGACTGGCTGAATATCATTGATTCATTGAAGGAGTGTTACAAAAGTTTTCTAAAAGGGTAAAGGACTACTGAATTTCCTGTCTTGCTACTCCTGACTGAAAGTCTCTGAGTTGGTCAGTAAATATAAAGTACAAAATGGCCCAAATTAAATGCTTTATGTAGACATCAGGTCATTCTCATTTTCCATTATGAGGAGTTGAAATCTTGATCTTTTCACAAGAGGATATAACTTTATCCTGTTGGACCGTAAATGTGTAATTTTAGATTTTATTGTTTATAAATTAAGAAGATGATTCTATTTAATTGCATGGAAACACTAGTGAATAACAGGGAGCATTTTGGCTTTTAGCTATTGCAGTGGATTGTATTATCAATTTATGTTTTTACTCTTTTCACTAGAGTGATAGTGATGGTAGTAAGGATGGTGGTAATGGAATTTTTTTCCTTTATAACTCACTATAACAAATAACTCACTAGATTAACTTTGTAATTAAAAAGCAAATTTTTACTGTTGGATATGCTGCCACACTGACAGACTTGTAAACTGCTATATTCTTTCAATGGGCAAAGAGAGAATGGGTTAGTATACAGAAGTGTTTTGATCTAAGACTGAACATCAGTCTTGCTTAAAAACCTGCCACAAAAAGTATTTTCCATTGAGCTTCTTTTCTCATATTATACTGTACCTGAGACTAGTAAAAAAAGTAACCAATTGCAATGAAAATGTATTTAGGTGGGTTTTAGGGCCAATAAAGCTTCACACAAAGTCAGTTTTCAATCACAGGTGAGGTAGATTCAAAGGGTCAGGGAGTACTTACATATTCATCTCATTAGGTAACAGAAATTGTATCACATGGCTTGTCTAATTTACCACAGCTTAAAGATCCTGTCTCAAGTAGTTGCAGTGAATTATTTAAAAATTTAGCAGTGAGATCAGATTGGTGACCAGGAGAAAGTTTCTCCTCAGCAATGCAGTGCAGCACTGGGATGGGTCCCCATGCAGGTTTCCAAGACACAGCTGGACAAAACACTGGCTGGTTCAGTGTAGTGGTGGCAATAATCCAGTGTTGGACAAGAAGATTTGCAGAGGTCTCTGTCAGCAGTCATTTCAGTGATTCTAAATCCAGAAAATTTTTTAGTCAATTATTTGAAAGACAACATTATTTCCAATGAAAGAAAAAGGAAATTCAGTTTATTTGTTATGAACTATTAACTTTGATGTAAATCTATAGCAGTATTTATGAAAGACACTACTATGCATGCATGTTTGATTTGTCCACAAGTTTGGTAGAAGAGTAAATGGTTAGGTTTTCAAAGGCCTGATAAGTGTAATCTGGAGAAATTTGTCTAAACAGCTCACACCAATATTCCAATGGGAACTGAGCATGTATAAAACCTTTGTAGGGTTAAACCACTGGATTGATTGTCATTCCATAAAAAAGAGAAACTATGTAAAGTAATAGGGGAAGTAATTTCATTTTTAATTCTCTTGCTAGTCACCAATGTTAATTTTTAATTTACCTTTAAGTCAACAGAAGTTGAATTCCAACTGATGCAGGATTCTAAGTGAATGCTTCCAGTGTGGCTTGATGGTGCTGGTATCTGCAGGGTACCAATCCATCAGAACCACAGTTCTGAAGCTCTTCTGCAGATTGCTGAGCTTTTGTGGATATCTCAATGGAAATTATTTCAAGGCTTCTACTGTGCATTGTAATCATGGCAGACCTACCTGGCAGACCGAAAAATCAGATCTCTCCAAACATCTGGACAGCAATCAAAGAACACTGCTAGGCACTTGTTCCCATGCCTTTTCCCACTCATTCGCTGTTAAAGAAAGGATGCCAGAAAATTCTTTACATATGGGTTTACGTTTCAGGAGTTACAGTAAGCTCCTCCTTCAGCAAATATTGCTGCAGTATCTTATAATTCAATCCAGGAGCCAAGGACTGAATGGGTATGAAATCTAAATGTCTTCTCACATTTGCTTACAGATCACTTATAGATCTTTTACTTCCAATGCCAGTTCAGTTTGGAGATGATGAGGCATGCAGAGAATTTGCTACTATCCCTATTGTACAGAGAAATACCAAGGCTCCATACTTAATCAATTTACTATCTCTGTTTCTCAAAATTATAGAAAAAAAATTAGAAATTGTAATTAGAAATTGAAATTAGACCCAACTTCAAAGTTAATTCACTTTTTTCAGGGTATTTCAAACCATTTGACAAGATTAAATATCATCATCATTTTCCTCCTTTTAACTCATGAGTAAAATATTCGTGAGGACAAGTAACTTCTCAATATCATACTAGTTTGGAACAGAAGATTGACTTCCATATTCCTTGAAAGGTAATTGAGGTATTTCTGTAGATCCAAATGCAGCCAGGATATTACTCCAGATCTCATGTCTCAAAGTTCCATACTCCTTTTATCAGGCTTTAACAAAAGGACTTCAGTCATCAGGGCATTCAATTCACAGGAATTTTTAATAATGTAGTAAAAGAGATTGTCCCTTCCCTTCCCTTCCCTTCCCTTCCCTTCCCAACCCTTCCCAACCCTTCCCTTCCCAACCCTTCCCTTCCCTTCCCGAACCTTCCCTTCCCGAACCTTCCTTAACCTTCCCTTCCCTGTACATTAAGGATGAAAATGCCACTACAGATTTACCATTGCAAGCACAATGCTTTTAATGATTCTCTTCAGTGTTCTCATGTGATCTAACTATAAAACTGATCTATTTTCCAGTTTTAAATGCTTGATTAATAAGAAACAATCACAGTACTAAGCTTGCATAACAATGAATGTCCATCTTTAGAACTTTTCTTCTCCACCCAGTTACATTTATGAGACATTATCCTCGTATGGAGCCTACAAACAAGTACCTCTATAAATATGCCTGCCAGGATTAAAGCTAAAGGTGAGCAATAATTCTTTATTTCAGCAAGATCTTGGTTACAAATTAACTTTTCTATGCTCAGTGTACAAGGGCTTGTCCCACATGTTTTTCAGGAACTGGATCCTGTTGCTGTTCTATTGAGACATACGATGTCATTCCTTTATATGTTTTAGATCAATAACATTGCTGGTATACTTTAGGGCAGAGAATGGGAGAGTTGTGGATAAAAGGTGAATGAAAAACCAGGTGCATAATCTGATACTTTGAAATGTGTGATCACAGGAAAGCCAGCATTTATTTAAGGTTTTTAAAAACACTTTAGAATATGTTTAAGTTCATTTAGCTTGAATAGTTCAGATAAGCTAGTAACAGTAGAATTATATGAGTCAAGATAGTCTGAAAGTAGAAACCAGATGGGCTTTCTAGGAAGAGAGGCTACATTTTATGAGATGAGCTAATATAATTGTAAAAAGCATAGAAGCTTTTGGGCTCACCAGCCTTTGATACCATGTCTAGATTTCCAGTAAGTTTTCAAGGGTCTTTGGCATTGATTTGAGGAGGACTTCTTCAATCTGACATGTTGCTCTAAGTGAATTACAATCCTTTTTCTTTCACCTTAGATCCTAAAGACAAGTACATATGTATTGGCATTCTCTGTGCCGATTCACTGGAGCCAGTGAGCATATGTGTGAACCTGGCCAAAAATTTATCATGTGTATGATCTTCTATAGAAACCTGCTAATTAAAATCCCATTATGTAAGTATTCACATATTAGGGCTACAAAGTGACATCCTCATGAAGGCAGCTAAATTGCAACAGCTGGGTACTTTTTTTTTGAATGTAGCTACAGTTAAAATCTGTATTTACACTTAATCTGTGTTTACAATTATGTGTACAAGCACTGCCTCTCTCCAAACACCCCCAAATATATATGTGAGTTTGGGAGTGCAGGAATAGGTTGGGAAAAGAGGAACAGTTCTCACACTTGCAGTCAATGCATTTTTATGGTTCTTATTACAGACTTCAGGGATAAAAATCATCCCATACTCAATAACAGTCTGTTACACTGTTTCGTTACCACTGTATCCAAAGGATATAACAAAAGGAATAGAAATGGGGTTTTATTCTACCAAGGACTTCTAGAAATGCATTGGCGGAGGACAATGTAGCTGTGGCATAAATTCACCAATGCTAGAAATATACTGCTGAAAACATTTTGAATATATAAATATATACATGTTACAGATTAAAGTTTTCATCTCTGATTATTTGGGAATTTGCCCTTTCTGTACCAATGTATTTTCAGGATTGCTTCTCAGGCAGCTGCATGAGCTGCAGAGACAACAGCTGAGAGGTGTTTAACAACTGTCTTGTGATGCTCAGTGAGATGCACCTGGGCAAAGTTTCCTGCATGGCCTCTGTCAGGTAAATACTTGTAACACATGAGTTCTAAGATATTTCACATCAGACAGCATCCTTGAAATGTAGTTTATTTTCACTGAAATAAATGGAATTGGCCTTGCTGGTGGTGTTAGCATGGGGAATCAGTGTTAGCCAGAAGGAGGACCAAAATAACTGCTATAATTAATCAATTATAAATTTAGAATGTTAAAAGAAGATGAGAAAATGTGATTTAATAATTTAAACCATCAGATATTCACAGTTAAATGCCCAGCTCTGCATTTTCCCAGGATAGACATCAGTAGCTAAATAGCAGCATTAATTTTCATTCAGTAAAAAATCTATTTCAACACTACACTAATACTGAAGTATAAACTGAAGACTTAATTAAACAAAAGAAAAATTATGACTAGTCCGACTTGCAACATTTGGCCTTCAAAAATCACTAGTAACTCATCAGTGGCAGGAGGAAAAATAACTTTCAAAAGAGTTTAGAGGCCTTTTGATCTTCTTTTCTGCTTTAAAATCAATTTGAGTGTGACAATATCTCTGGAAATTGTCTCAGTTCCTGATGTTACAAATATTATTGCTGCTGCTGTTGAGCATGAGTGTTTTCATAGCAGGTAAACTAGGTGGTGATTTCCCATTGTAGTCTCACCAGTGAAATAGGAGAGAGGAGTGGAGAAAAGCTGCCCTTCTTGTACTGCAGTTAATGCCCAGGAGACAGTTCTTTACTGAGCCGTTGTAGGGTAGAAAATGCAGGGTTTATATTGCTATTTTGCAAAACTTCCTAGATACATCCTTTTTCAAAGCAAAAATATCGTTTTACTAGGACCCACCTTTACAAACTATATGACGAATAGGGCCTAAATTGAAAATAATTACTATTACTGCCTGTAATAGCCCTTAAAAATCCCTGTGGAATACTACACTTCCATTACACATTAACGTTGGCGTCGGTAGCTGGATATACACACAGCAACGCGCACGAAAGGCAATTACTTAGAAGCAGGTAAAGATTTTTCTTTCATGGAATTCAACGCTAAGTCATAAACTGTGTTTTAGCAACTGTACTCGTGTATTGTTGAGATTTCCCCCCGAAACGGGCGCGGGTCTGAGCGCACAGAGCCCCGAACGCCCCGCTCGCAGGGCGCGCAGTGCCCGCTCCCAGCGCCGGGCGGGACCCCGCAGAACTGAAAGCAGGTAGAGGCACTTCCTGCAGGCAAAATTAAAGAGAGAAAGGGAGTTTGCCTCTGATCTCCTTCAAAAACCAATCAGGCCAGATCAGCCAGGCGTTGATTCTCCCTCCGTCCCTCCTACACCTTTTTCAGAGGCCCAATGGCCTTGTCCCTTTGGGAGATTGACTAGAGTCACATGAGCTGCACCAAGGGCAGGTAACTCAGGAGAGGGGAAGGGGAAGAGGGAAGGGGGAAAAAAAAGAGAGAGAGAAAAAAAAAAAGCCCAAGCCCAGACTGAGCTTCTGCCATGATGTCAGAGGGAAACAAACCCACAGCTTGCTAATTTCACCTCCCAATCGGCCCCGGGAAGGAGATCACCGGGAACAGGTAGAGATGAGAGCTTTCTTTCTCCATGTTTTTTTTCTCAAACACCCAATCTCATAAATAGCTCTTTCTCTGCTCTTTATATTGTGACTCCTCGTTCGCTCCTTTTCCCTTTGATTACTTGGAGGTAGGGGGTGAGCCTTGTGGGATTTTTTGGGGGTTTTTGTTTGTTTGTTTGTTTGTTTGTCTTTCTTTTGCTTTTTTTTCCTCTCTCTTTTTCTTTTTTTCTTTTTTTTTTTTTTTTGACCTCTGCTTTTGATTGTAGTTGTTTCCCCCTGTGGTCATGACGGCTTCGCACAGTGACTCTTTGGTGGTGTTGTTTGGGGCAACAGCTGGTGCATATGGGGCTAAACTGGGTTCGGATGAGAGGGAACTAATTCTCTTGGTGTGGCAAGTTGTGGATCTACACAGCAAGAAGGTATGGCTTCGATATCCGGGGTGAGGGCGCGTTGCCCGGCGCGGGCCGAGCGGGCTCTCCCGGCCGCTCGCCGCCCGGAGCCGTTTGTTCATTTCACAAATGCACCGAGGGAGGGGAGGGCGCGGGGCCGTGCCCGGGGCTCATTCTCTGCCCGGGGCGCTCGCTCGGGAAGCTCCTTTCTGTTCCGTCTTCAGGGAAGAAGTAAATTTTAAAGAAAGTTTGGCCGCTTCCACACCCCACTGCCCCGTCCGCCTTAAATCATGTGTAGCTTCGAGGATGTCTACGGACTTTTGAAGCTTTAAAACAAAAAGCTGCCCCGGGTGGCTCCGAGCGTGCTCGCTTCCCTGGGAGCCGGCTCACGGTCACCGTTGGACCCTTTGGGCCTGCTTTTTGTTTGTTTAACCAGTGTTTGGATAACCTTTAAGAGAATATTGACTTCTTTTAATTTTTAGGCCAACCTAAAAGTTATCTCTGATCTTTTTTCTCCCCAAAAGCCCTATCACAAATAACCCCCTAGAGATGAAGGGCTTTGATAAAACAAACAGGACTATCAATTTCATTAGTGGATTCATGAAACTGCCTTAATATCTTCCCTTTGCAGTTAACTCCCGCAAAAGTCGGTGCTAACTGCAAAAGACCTCCCATGAAAATGGGCTCGGATACTCCGAAGCAGAGAGCGTGGCTCTCCGGGGTGGGAGGGAGAGAAACCGCGGCCAAAGGTTCCGATTTGTGAAATAGACAAATGCGTTTTCTCCTGGCGTTTATCGGGAGGTGATACTGCGCCTTTCTGATTTTTCTGCAGTCTCAACACATTGCTGTAAAGAGCTAATTCGATTGTTCCTCACTTTTGCCCATAATTTCTTAAATGTTTTTAGGTAGGGACACTACACAAATCCCTGGTGAAAGCGGACAACTTGGACTTAAGTGACCAGTGTCGCGAAGTCAGTGGCTTAACACCAGAGGGACTGGGCAAAGCTGAACCACTGGACCGGGTTCTTCAACAGGTGAGGTGCTGCTTTTGGGAGCAGGGGCTCTTCAGGGTGAAGCCTGTGAACGAGATTTAATGGATTTGAAAAAGGAAACAGACTTTAATTTTGTCTTTCATTTCGAAATCACTAGCAAGTTTTCATGCTTGTTTTAAAGCTAACCCAAAAGATACCTGACCTATTTGAAATGTTCCCCATAATTCTGAAACAGTTATGTACGATACCAGAGTATTTGAGGTGATGCTATAAGTCTTTGGAAGATCTGACTTCTGGTTGTTTTGATGGGTCTACTTTTATTCTGGGTTTCTCTTAATCCTTAAAAGAGTAGACCAGTAAGAGTACTGCTTAATAAAATAGTGCTGATCAAATTTTCAAACTTCACATGGTACATTCCAATCTACACGTTCACTGCTCTAATGTGTATTAAAAAACTTTTTCTCATTTGCTATTCTTAAAGTCAGCTGAAATCTTCAAAATCTTTCATATAACATCAGATATGCTTGTTGTATATCACTTTTTTCCAGATGAGCCTAATTACTGGATTACTAATTGATTTGCTTTGATTTTTTTCTGATTTCTGTAGTTTTGCTCTTTGGCTTATTTAATATTACACTGAGACAGTAAATATATAAATTTCTATGATACTTACAGCTCAAGAGGACTTAAGTTACTTCAAAAAATTTAGTGCAAATAGTGTATATATAATGCAGTTCCCGAAAGTGTGCTTGCTTTGACTGTCCTTTCTGTACATGAAATGTGCTTGAATGGAAAAGTACAATAGCGCATTTTTGTGTAACATACAAACCTGGCTTTCCACACCTTGTCTGAATCATTCGTAGGTGTGTTTCAGCAAGAAACTTGCTTAGGCAGTAGAACAGGTTCATGTTGCTGTAACTTCTGGTGACACAGATAACTTGGCAGACTTGGTCCTAACCCTCTTTGATACTGCATGGTTAACACTACACTCCAGAGTGAGTATCTTTGAACATGTAACTTCTGTGTGGCTTAAAATCTGTCAGCATTGGCTGCAGTGACATTTGTTCTACTTGCATTTGTTTTGCTGGAGTCTAGGTCCAAGAGGTGATTCTTTTTCTTTCTTTCTTTTTTTTTTTAAAGCTCCGTAATAACCCCTGAGAAAATGTGCAGCTGCAGGTTTGATCTTGTCCCAGATCTTGCACTAAAGACATCTGGAACAGCTTAGCCTAGTACACTCTGTTTACCTTTATAACAGACACACTTTAATTATACTCAATACTTTATGAGAGATTGTATCTTATTGCTGTAAATTGCGCTGTAGGTGGGTCTGCTTTAGCAAATAAAAGGAAATACTGCCTTTGTGTGTAGGTGGGTAGAGACTCTTGAAAAACAACAATTTTTTTCCTTTTTGTTTGCATATCTATGCAACTAAATAATGATTTTGCTGTTAATTGTTGGATGCCAGTTGTGATGTGGCCAGTTCCATCATAAGTCTTCTGGAACACACCTTACCTAAACTCTTCTCCCTTCCCCTCTGTGTCCTGACTCCTGTGGGAATTAAGAGAGAATTAATTCAACTTCCCACTTGCAGTGGTGGCAAAAAGCAAAACTCCATATTCTTTAATAGGAGATCCTTTTCTGCATTTTTGAAGACAAGTCCACAGGATATTTTAATTGCATCATGTATTTTAAGGATGAGTCAGATGACAACACATACACAAAAAAACCAGGGTTTTTTTTTCTTTCTCAGTTAAGCATTTTGATCAGCAAAAGCACAGGTAGGTGACGTGGTTATTTGAAAAGAAGGAAGAAAAGGAAGTAGACTTGTACCTTGATTTGAGATAATGTTATAGAGATGTGAAATTAGCTTTCCACACCCTGCCTGGATTGTGGTAGAAAATTGATGATACAGCTGAAAATTGTTCACTTTAGCACATATCTCAATCACGTAAATGAAAGTTTTGGTGCCTGCTTCTGGCTTTTGCCTTGGGTTCCCAGTCTCTACACATAGAGGGAAGTGAGAATCACTGAACACAAATCCATTGTAACTTTTATCCATGCTTCAGAGGCCTCTTTCAACTTCAAACATTCTGTGGTTCTGAATCAGTGATTTGTAGCTGGTAAACAGTAGATCAGCTACTGTGGGTCTGGAGTTATTCCCCTGACCACAGAAAGTCTGCTTCCACTGCTGTGTAGTTCACTTTCCAGCAATTATGGGGTCTACCAAAGGCCTGTAATCTGTGGTCAAGTTTTTACTCTGCTTTTAGCCAGGCACCTCAACAAATAATGCATCATTTCAATTTTACTTCACATTCTTAAAATGTTACATCTTGCACAGCTTGAGTTTGTCTGAAGAAATATTCTGAAATGGGGTTCTTTATCAATAAGTTTTGGTTGTTGTAATTCTACAAGGTAAGGTTCTGAAGCACAGTGCCTCCAAATAACCAAGCTGTTTGCTGCAGTGTATGCTCTATATGTTTTGTTGCAAGGTTTGAAATACTGTGCTTGTCTTGGGTAAGAAGCATTTGATTCCATAGGTACTACTGCAGTTATGGATCCATCTGTACTTTCTGATAGGTGATGTGCAATGTTGTGATAGCTTTCCTTTGGGAGGGGTGGAGTATGTACAAATGTCAGGGAAATAGTTACCTGAAGTCATAAAATGTGTGCCCTTTGGGAGCACCTTGCTTCATGTATTTCGTTCAAAATGGCATTAATAACTTATCTCTGATGTGGCACCAGTAATGGTGGACTCACAGCTGCTGACTGAGATGTTGTAGAATGCTACTGAGTAGGAAAATGTGAGGGTTTTTATTTAACAAAGTAAGTGGGAGATCTCTTGTTCAAGTGTGTGTTTGGATCTGTCTTCAGCCTGTGATCTAAGCCTCTGAACATGCATCAGCTATACCACTTACCAAGGGGAATAGTTTTCTTCCTGCATTACTGGGACATTCTTGCCAGGTTTCATTGTTCAGATCCTCAAATCACAGCACTGGCTTATTTAGCATGTTATTTATATTTTTCTGGTTAACTGCTGTAGCTTTATAGTTTCCCAGTCTCCAAGTTTTAAGGGAGAGCAATTATTTTCAGGTTGTTCTCTGAAACCTTGCAGGAATGGAACCTTGCTTTTAAAGAGCAAAACCAAAATGAACTTTGCCTTTCTCTCAGCCCCATTACTCTGTCATCAAAAAGCTGACATCTTCATGTGCTTCTCTGATTGTAGCCACAGGGGTTCTAAGTTAAAGATCCCATATGAAGTTGAAAGTATTGTGGATTTCATAATCCTTCCCATACAGAAAACCTGGCTGAATCAGCATGACTTGCCTTAAGACATGTTACTTTCCTTTTGCAAGGCAGTATTTGCATGTCTTCCTGTCAAAGCATAAGTCTAAGAAGAGCTAATAATTTTGGAGACCTGTCTGCAGTGTTTAGCTGTAATTACCATCTTTCTTTGAACGATATACATAAAAAGGGAGACATTCTCATGTGAGACCTGACTTTGCTTTTTGGATCTACTGAAAGCATTCAAATTTAATCTATGAATTGACATTTAAGTATTAAAAATTTGTTTAAAAGACTGTCTTAGTCCTGCTGATTGAATATATTGAATCAAATACATCAGTGAATATTTTGATTCCTATTCTTAAATAGAGAAAGACAAAGCTGGGCCTTCCCCCCCCCCCCCTCCCCT
>VZTH01002655.1:980004-1101942 GCA_013397815.1 Aleadryas rufinucha
CCTAAATAATGCTTAAATTGAAAATACTCAGTGGTTGCCACTTTGTCAGGTGATAGCAAATTGCCAGTTTCCTCAAGCATGTTTGGATGCCTATTGATCACCCAGCTGAGCTGCAGGTGCAATTTATTTTCAGCAAATTCAGCAAGAAACAAGCTGGTTAAATGAGTATTTGGAAACAAATGGGATGGGGGGGAGAGGCGGAAGAACCCGTGAATTCCTCCAACCTGATAAACCGGTTACGACCTTCTTTTTGAGAGAAACTTGTTCTACAGCTTCTTCTTCACAAAGTGCTAGCAAAAAGTTTTCTTGGCTCCCTTGTCAGCTGTCACACCTTCATTTTGGATAAATGATTTTTTTAAAATTTATTTTTAGTATGTCTCTCAGTCTTCAAACTGCAGAAAAAAGTCTGAAAATGGAGGGTGAAAATGATTTATTTATTTATTTTTTTTCTTATGGTTGGTCTTCCAACTTCAGATTATTTGGTGACTGCATCACCTCCATAAAACTCCTAACTGAGTTTGGAGAATTTGCTGCATCTGAGTTCTGAGGTTTTGGAGCAGGTGTTTGGCAAACCTTTGGCAAGTGTTACTAGACAGCCTGTTCTTTCCACAACAAATACTTAGGGTGTCGTTTCACAAGGCTTGGCTTCAGCAGTGAAGCCAGCTTCTCCCCTGCCCCTACGCCAGACTTTGCCATCTTTTTGTTGTGTCAGTAAAACCCTTTGTGAAGATGTGCTATAAACAGGATCCCTGAAATGAGCAGGTGGGGTGGGAACTTTAAACTGCTTTGCTGTCCAAGCTCACGTCGTGTGAAGCTACACCCTTTGGTTGTGTTTTCATGATCCAACACGTCTGATGGCGATACCAGCTTAAGCTGTTTCTGCCCCTGCATTGTGTGCTCAAGCTGCTGCTGTATGAAAACTTCAGTGGCACCTTTCACTTAGGCAGGTGCTGCTACCTGGCCCTCCCTCACCTGCATGCTGCCAGTACAAAAGTTTTTGGGGCTGCAGATTGAACTGGAGCAGGACACTGTTCTGAATTCAAGCCAATTCTGGTTTGGAGTGGTTCTGTCTGATGCACATGTGGCAGATTAGGAAGTTTTCCTGAGGGCAGCCATAGCAATAAGGCGTGGGTGAAAGGAGGGTAACATTTTAAGACAGGTGGGGCACTGAGCAGTTTATGTGAAACTGTGGCCTTGGTTTGGCATGAGCAGTGAGTGATGAGGATTTCCTCATAGACACAAGGACCTTCAGGTTGTCAGGACAGGTATCGCTTTATAGGCTCCTGCTCCTACAGGAGGGCTGAGTGTCCTGTGTGCAGGTAGCCTTATGTGGAGTTTTTACATCTGTTAACATCCAATAACTGCCTCTTTTCATTGATAAATTTAGATGAGCATTGGTTAAATTATGTTGCATATTTAATATTGGAATATCATCAGTATTTACTGTGTGGAATTAAGGATGTGCTAATGCTTCCTGTAGCTGTAGGACGTTACAGTGTGGATTTAAATTTTTTTTAGCTATGGCTAACTCTTTTTTCAGAACCTTAGCTGTAATTCTGTTGTTGATGGTATAGGTAAACTATTTTTGCCTTTACAAATCCTCAGTGCCACCCAGCTCTGTAGCTCACTACATTATCATTGAAACACTCAAATCCGTTCCCTCAAAAAACCCAGAAAATAATTGATAGCATAACCAGTTCCTCTGTTATGTATATTTTATACATATATGTATACAGAAATATACTAATGTAGATCATGTGAATCCATTCGTTATTGGCAGCATTCATGTTCTGTTAGGTTGTGTGAAAAGCAGTGACCTTACCTTCTCCAAAGGCTGCAATACTTTTATCTGAATTCCTCAAGTATTCCCTTTAGGAAATAGGAAGGTTCCTTTGCTTTGTTCCTGTATTTAGGTACATTTCACTTCAGAATGAGCAGAGAATTAGATGAAGGAATTTGTCTAAAGCTGCATATTATTTTCCTTATAGGCATAAAAATGTGGTAGCCTTGGCTAGCTGAGCTATCTTCTCTTAAAACTAGAAGTGCCCATATTCATGAGAAGTGAATAATTTGGCCCAGTGGTTTGAGGATAAGTAGACTTTTTTATGATAGCAGATGTTGCTACTTTTCCTGGTGAAGCTGAATAGTAACATTAAATTGCCATGTCTGGGATTAGCATATATGGACAAATAAACTTTACTATGGCCTCCCAGAACAGCTTGAGGTACCTGTTGTCACAGGGAGTGATGTTGTGCCGTGTTTGAAAACTGTGTCACTAACACAATTGCATGTTTCCACAGCTATAATATTATATCTGAATACTAGAATTTCTCTCGACATTGTTCTTGCAGGTTTTTTTAAAGTCCTTGAAAGACAGCAAAACAGAGGGTAGAAGCGTTTTAATACAAAGATTGCTGGATTGCATGATCCTCAGAGACTTGGAACTTCTTTCCTCTAACTTGCTTTAAGTTGCTACTGAAAAAATCACTGGAAATGTGTTAATGAATTATTGTCAGGGTTTTCAAAAGTGGCTGAGTAATAAATGAAGCATAAAGGATTTTAATGTGTAGATGTGGCATTTAGCGACATGGTTTAGTGGTCAACATGGCACTGTTAGGTTAATGGTAGGAATCAATGATCTTGAAGATCTTTTCCAACCTAAATTATTCTATGATTTCTATTCTGCTATTTTGACAGTAATTATATGTGCAGTGCTTCTATCTGTTCTTGCTGTTAACATGGAAGCAGCTTAGAAAACTTTTCTTGAATACTCTGCATTGTCTGCAAACCTTTGCAGTTTCTCTCTTCCTCTGGTAGCATTTTGAAAGGGTTGCACACTTCCTCAGTCTGTATGTTGGTTTACTTGATTTCCCCCCCCCCTTTTCATAAACCAAAGCTCTTAAGTTATATATAAGTTCTTGGGTAGCTGAGTGCTGCCAAATGAGGGCAACGTCTGTCAATGTGTTGCAGCACTTCTCTGCTGAGCAGTTGTGTTTCAGACTGATGCGCAGCTGCTAGAATTGATACTGCAAGCAAAGCAGTGTTGTGGCTAAAGCTCAAAATGCTGATTGAAGATTAATTTCTTAGCAACATAATGTCAGCCCTGTCTCGTTTTATAATTTTTATGGTTAAAATTGGAAATTTTGTGTCTCTTAAATAGAAACATAAACAGTAATTCTCCCTCATGTTCATGTCTTTGCCATCTCCTATATGCTGGAAAAGCTTTTTTCTTCATAATAGTTGTTGCTGTGCAAAAACCTGCAGAGATACAATGTTTTCCAGCATGATCCATTTCTGTTAACTACAACCTTATTCCAATAAAAGGGGGGAAATATTGATGCGCTGAAAGACAACTTGATACATGCCCTAAGAGAGTAGTGAGTCAGAAGTCGTGTTTGTTTTACAGAACATGTTCCAGTGCTTTGCTCTGATAATCTGTGGTGATGTTCTTGAAATTGTTCACCACTTGCTCCAGCCTACTTCTATACAATAGCATCTGTTCTTGTTTTTTTTCCTAAAAATCTGCTTTCCTAATTTGTGCCTCATTCATTAAATCCACATGCTGTGGAGGTAGATTTGAGTTATGGGATAAATATTACGCAAAAGGTACTGGGAATTGAAATTCAAATGCTCACCCCTTTGATGAGTGACAAAACAAAACAACTGAAACCAACTCTCCCACTTCCCTCAGACTTCCATTTAAAAATATTTTAGTTTCTCTTTCCTCCTGCTGCCTTTCTTTGTAGAGCTGCAGTGGGCAGAGTGTGGCAAAAAGTATTGAGAAATGGATATTTTGTTAGCACTGAAATATTGGTTTGAAACTTAAGGTTAAGAAACAGTTGTATTCCTTTTTGCAAAAGCTTGGCTCCCGTGATGACTTTGGACACCTGTTAGCTTAAAATGAAAGGTTTTGTTACTAGAGCTCTAGGACAGTCTCTGAATTGTGTTATCATTCTTAAGGAATTCAAAGCAAAACTTAATTAGTCGGGTTTCCTTTCTCTGGCTCTTATTCTAGAGAAATGTAAGCATGTGCTTTAACATTATAAGGAGCTCTATCGACATTGGCAGTGTGTGAAATTAATTCTGCTGTAACTTCTGCAAAGATGTTTACTTTCCTGATAAGTAAGTCTGTTGCGGTGAATTGCGCTAAGAGGAAAGTAGAACAATAGTAATGCAACTTGAAAAATAGAAGTGCAAAAAACCCCTGTGGGAGTTTTGTTGTGTAACTAGACCTTATTGTAACTAAAAGTTAATTTAAGTTTCCTTTGCAGCTTAAGAAACACACAAGACAGTGTATAACACACCAAGCCTCTTGAATAAAATACCACTGGATTAGAGGGGGAGAATGAGAAATACATAGTTGGAAATACATAATTGTCACAAGAATATGACTGTGACAGTTTTGCAGTTTGCTTGATTGATAACTTGAGTGTCTCAGTGTTATTTCTTACAACAGAATTAAACTTACACAGGATGGACTTTAGCTTATTGTAATATATGTGAAATGGCACCTTGTAAATATGAAGTGCAGAAGAAAACTGCTGTTCCTGTGCTATGCTTAAAGAAACAAAAGAAAATATAAATCAACAGCCTTTCTCTCTAAGTCTCAGATACTAAGATCTGATCACAAAAGCTGGGACCTGCTTCACATTCAGACAAACTCATGTCAAGTCTTTTCACAAAGAACTTTGCAAACAGTAAGTTACCTGAAAGGAAGGACGTAGTTCTATAAGAGGAAGCAACATCTAAATAGTGTCACCATTAATGTCCTTTATTCTGTGTTGGGCAGGTCTGAATCCCTTGGAAGGCCAAGTGTAAATTTTGACCTTACTCAGTTGTGAACTTCTAAAATTGTATCTCTAATAATTTCTTACTCTCATTTTTCCTTGTAGGAGTCATAATAAATTCTTGATGCTTGCCCTAATCTGTGACTTGAAAGTTTGAGAGACTGAAGGCAAACTGATTCAGGGATCTAATTCCACTTGTCCTTTATGTATTTGTGAAAGCATGTTTGTACAAGAAAGGGAACACTCCCTCACCTAGGAAGTAAAGCAGAGTCAATTTAAGAAAGTTTGACTTTCTTTTGCTGATATTTGTAAGGATTTGATCAGGAATCACTTGGATTTTTATATAAGCAATGATACTTCATAGATCTCAAGGCTCTATTCAGGAAAGTCCATGCCTATAATATTCTTACATCATAAGTTTAATGGAGAGGCAGGAGTATAAGAAAATCATACAGGAATCTGGATTGTGGATGATAGGTGTCTCTTCAGTCTTTTGATGTTGCCTCATCTTTTTACTTTCCCTGCGTATTACTACAAAAACAACTTGAGAAACAACCTACTAGAAAAAAATGCTTTAATTTTGCAGGCATTGGCTATTCTCCTACAACTGGTTAAGCTTGCACTACAAACAATGAGGTAGTGTTGAGTAAATAGAGCACTACCAAGCATTACAGTCAATAGAGCCAGTGCTAAAGATCACATTGCTAATGAAAGTTTGTCCTTGAAACAGAGGTGAGTGGGAGTGGGGGAGGTATAGAGCACTGAGAGAGCTTGTGCTTATATCAGGACTTTGGGAAATATTGCAGTCATGGCATTAATTAAAAACCTAGGGTTTGGAAAGTATGTTCAACCTTGTCTTTCAGGCTGTAATGACTTGCTCTGTGAGTTGAGCTGATAGCAAGCAGCCTGTGAGGAGTGTGAGGCACCATTGTAATCCTGCTTGAAATGTAGGTAAAAGGTTGACAGAGTAGGGATTTTTTTGTATTAGTAGTATTCAGAATTTTCTTTTTGCTTAAAGTCAGACTCATGAATAATCAGTGCTAACAAACAATAAAGTATTTTGTGAGATATGCATATTTTTGCATTATTTTGTTGGTTTTGATAGTTATGGCCTCTTTCACACAGATTAATTTAAAGTAAAAACATAGTTTATCTCAGTAAGTGTTTCTTTATTTAGCAGTTTCCTGACACACAATATAATAGTAAAGTAAATCCACAAACACTGAAATTCTTATGTTGCTGGACTGAGGTGTTTTATCTTGCACAAGACTGACTTCAAGTAGCTTATTTGTGGAGTACTCTGCATATTTCAACACTCTCTTATTAAAACAGGTTGTGCTTTTGAAGATAAAAGCCTGTGACCTGATTCCTGTGACATTCAGATGGGCTGAGCCATGGTCTTGCCTTTTATGCTTAATGCATTACCTGAATTAGATGCTGTAGATACCATAGCTGGAAAGCACGCAAATAATCTGCTCTTGCAAATTTCCATCTAAGAAATAATTAATCAAAAGTGGTCATAAAATGCTCAAGTGGCATGGCTTGGACAGATCTTTGTCATGGCAGAAGGTTAGATGTTCACATTCTTTCCTAGGAGGAATTAAAACATTTAGTTAGCTATTGTTTACTTTGTCGTACAAAGACCCAGTCCCAATTAAAATGAACCACAGAAAGAAATAATCTCGAAGTTTCGTCTTTAAGACAGTTTATCACAGCCTGGAGTCATGATGGTCTTGTCTTCTGTGCTCCACAGACTCCCTGGACAGACAAACCATGAAAATTGTTGCTCTGTTTCTGTATTTCATGTTCTGCCTGCTGCTGAACAACGCTAAACAAACCTATTTTTATGCAGGAAATTAGCTGTAGGCTACTCTCACCATCTAAGTTTAACGCTGCAAGTCCCTCTGTTAATTGTGAAGGAGTATAATGAATTTTAAAGGAATTTGCTCTGTTTTATTGAGTGGAAGGATACAATAAACTTAAAGAATACCTTCCATTTTTCTCCTTTGAAGTCTTGCAGTAATTGTAAGAAGTGTCTGTAGGCCTTTCTGTCTTGAGAGACTTGTGGTGACCTGTGAGATGACAACAAGGAGGAGGACAAGGTGGTATTATTTCCTGTAACTTCAGCTTCCCAACAAAGTGAAGAATAAAAGTGAATATCATAAATACATTTAAAAATATAATTCTTTGTTTTTCAACTACTACTTTTGAAGATTTGTGATTGAAATTTCATGGCAGAATGCCAGGCATAGGATAGTTGAGACTGTTGTCACCTTTGGCTCATGCCATGGGTGAAAAAGAATTAGTTTCTTTCTGTGAGAGAGGCAACAACAGGAGCTTGTCTATGTGAGCAGCTAGTGTGGAGGAAGCTGCTTTGGAACAGCCAGAGAAGCAGCAGGATGTGCAGTACCTGGTCTAGATCTCTGTTCAGGAAAGGAGACAAAGTGACAGCAGATTAACAGGTAGAAGAAGCAGCATAATGTACGTGAGGAGAAGACAGTCTACAGTGCTTGAAGCTCAGCGCCACATCCTGCCTCTCCTTGAGACATAGTAGGGCAAACTTGCTCTTACACTTGCAAATTCCAAAGGTGGATGGAAACTCTTAACTGGTTTTGGGTACTATGTACACGTCTCTCTTTGAGTATGTTTATGGTGGCCTTTGTGACTGATTACTTGTTCTGTTACTTAATGCAGTTTATAGGCCATCAAGAGGCATAAGGTGATATGTAACTTGACTGGTTATATTGAGCAAAATTAGATTCTCTGGCCAGCTGGAAATGAAACCCATGCTTTTGTCCAGCCTAGTCTGAAGCCACTAAATAATCTCAGGCATTAGTGTTCAGTAGAGCAAATAATTGCCTTCCTCCTAATAGGAGAAATCAACTGGCAATATTATTTTTGAACATTTCTGGTGAATGGACCTGGGCTGCCTCTGTCATCTCCTGCGTGTTTGCCCTGCAAAGAAATAAAACCAAGGGGCAATTTCTTTTTCATGCTTATGTCTGAATGGTATCTAAATACAGTAATTTTTCCCTATTTAGCTAGAAGGGGAAAATAAGTTATTTGTAGCTTGTGGCTACACTGGGGCTTACACTTTTTTCTTTTTTTTTCCATACAGCAATTTCAGTACAAGGTCACCATGTATCCATTATCAGCCATGTGGAATATCAGTTAACAGATGAACAAAGGCAAGGGCTTACTATAGGATTCTCTGTTTAAAAAGTTACCCAGCACAATAAAGGGTTATCATACTTGTAAATAGAGCTGAAATGCATTCTGTGCACCTCCCAGTAGTACTGACATGCTTTAAATTCCTCCATTGCATGGATAAGGCTGACATTATCACCAGGGTTGGTAGAGTGAAGGAGCAGAAAACTGCCCATGGAGAGTATTGTAAATAAATGTGAAACCCTCATGGGTGTAGGAACTGAGGCACAAAGTCCAAGTGAAAATATTTCCCTAGGCTGACGTGTCATGATGTGTTGTGTGTGTGTGCAGGCTTTGCGCACCAAAGCCATGGCTTGTTACTCCTGAGTTTTCTCATGCTGCATTAGACCCTTTAAGTCTTCAGACAGACATCAGGCTTGTTGGATGTTGTTTTTCAGTGGTGCTCCAATCTTGCTTATGTTTTGGTGGCAGACAGGTTCTGTTAATGAGATTTGGCTGCATCACAACTCTTGATCGCCTTCACTTCCCCCATCCCAGAAAACATGTCCTTTTCTAAACATGCCCCAGCCCCTCATGTACCCACCATGGTGGCGTTGGTGTCCTGATCTTTAGTGGAGCTGCAGAGTGGGCAAAACAGAGTCCAAAGATGTGAGAGTCACACAACAGCTGAGGCTGGAAGGCAACTACACATGTTGTCCAGCCCAAGCCCTGAAAGCAGGGGCACTTGAGCAGGCTGCCAAAGACCATGGCAGCTTGGGTCTTTGGTATCTTCAATGATGAAGAGTCTGGAACTTCTCTCAGCAGCCTCTTTCATTGTTCGACTGCTGGAGATCTTCTTCCAGGAACCGCACCTGCAACTGTATAATAAGGTTTGGGTGTTCTCTGGAATGAATTGTAGAGGACTTAGCATAAAATTAGGCTTTGAGGCAACAACTGCAGTACCTTTGCCTGTTGAAACAGAACTGGGAGTAGAAAATCCTCAGAGAAACCTTTTTGAAGACTGATCATTGTTATATGCTCCATGCTACAAGCAAAGAATGACTCACACCAAAGACCTAAAAGAGAGTCTAAAGGTCTAAGTGATGATGGGGTTTATTTTAATACAAGTTGGACTGGAAAACATCCATGGTTATAAACAGTATGGCTTTAGTCATAGGTTTGCGCAAAGGAGATGTAAGCAGCGCACATTTATGTGCCTCAGATAAACCTTTTTTTATCTCAGGGTACTTTACAGATATGTGGAGTCTTATTTTCACTTTCTCTAAGTTTCATTTTAGCAATATGAGGGGTTTTTAAGCTCAAGGGAATGTATCAGAATGTAGGGCCTAAGTGAGCCAAAATAACTTTTCTTCTAAGTTATTCCTGAAAGTTTTCTTTTTAATGATGACCAAAAGATATCATTCATGAAAAAGTTTTAGTGTGGGGGGTTTTTGTTTGTTTTGGTGGTTTTTGTTTTGTTTGCTTAGGGGTTTTTTGCAAAACGCTGATCTAGAATGCTAAACCTGTTCAAAGTCTTTCAAACAGGCTTTAAGCCAAATCAAATATCATCTCTCTGTTCCATGTCTCCAATTTTGACTGGACCAGATCTGAACTGTTCACCCACCCAAGTCTAAACATGGCATGGAAGTAAAAATGACCACTTTTTGATATGCTGATCTGGCAGAAAGTAGACCATGTATTCATCTGCAATCACCAAACTGTAAACTCTGGGCAATTTAGTAACATCCTGTTGTTGCTACTGATTTGAAACCAGATCTCTACACTGTGAGGACCATTCTTTGTGCAAAGAATATTGATAAATATAACTCTTCTTTCTACTTGAAAATAGGTTCATATCTAGCTTAAGTGTGGACTACAAACTAAGCTGTTTTCTGGATTTTTGTGTTATACTTTAGCATGGCATTCCAGACCTGGTTAAACTGCAAGGATGCCGTTAATTCTGAAGCTCTGTGAATGATTTTGGCTTGTCTTAGCTGTGATGGGTAAGTAGGGCCAAAAGAAGCAAAAAAGACAAATTTTGTGTACGACTAAAGGAGAGGATCCTGTTTTAAAGACTCACTAGTAGCTGCTGGAAATCTGATAAGTAAGAGACAGCTGAATTTTCTGTTATTTCTCAGAGGTGATTTAAAGAGAGAATCCCCCAGAGCACCATGGTGTTTTAGAAATGATTCCATTTGACAGCATGGGTGCATTCTGTGACTGAATTATCTCAGTATTTCATTACCATGCAGGCACAGATACAGCGCAGATGCAGTGGCCTTTCTCAAGGATGAGAGCTATTTTTAGTAAGGGAAATGAGAAGATCCAAATAGACAGATGTTTATTTTAGTGTTTCGTGCATCATAACTGTAGAAAAAGCTTAATGAAGAATCTTCTTGTTTCTCTAAGATCCACATCTTAGTTCAGCTATATTTAAGGCAACACGAAGGGGGCTGTTATTTGAGTCCCTTGGGATTCATTTGCAAAAAACACAGCAGCTTGTGCTGGCTTTCATCCAGCTTTGCTGCTGGCAAAACATGTCTCTTCAGTCTCTTTGTACTCTCAGCTACATGACCAAAATCCTGTTTAGCCAGTTTTTCAAACTGGTGTTCTAAGTCTGTCCTTCCCTCTCACCACCTTTTCTCTAAGAACTGTTTTAGGTTTCATGGAGGCAAATATACAGAGCAGCTTCTTTGATTCTTCCTCTTCTCTCTGTTCAGTTTTTAATCTCCGTGTGGAATTACTGAACCTTTAAATATGGAATGACTCATCAGAGCTTTACTGGAGAGACTGATCTGGTGGAATAAGCATTGTAGGTGGAGGGTGATGCTAATAGGCTGGTTCTTGCAGTCGAAATGAGGGCTGGCTGCGAGATGCAAGCAGGTAATTAAGAGTGTGTGACTGCTGCGAAAGGAGCAGATGAACAGGGCAGACAGGGTGTGTGAGCTTGGTGGGGGAAGGGGTAAGGTGGGGCAGCTCTGCCTGCTGAAGTGGGGGCGTGCTTGGAGGGCAGCGTGAAGATGAATGACAGCAGGTAAATAGCTGAGATGGTTTTTGTTAGGGGAGTGAAGGAGACGGAGATGGAATTTACGAAATGACAGAGTTGTGGACAGGTTGTTCAACATGTGAGACAGAAAAACGTAATGTAAATCTGGTGCTGGTCTTAACTTGTCCTTAGGTTGCTACACTTGGGTGGGTGCCTGTTCAAGGCTGTCTTTCGAAATGCTGCCTGAAATCTGTGGTGCAAGAAAGGAGGCTGAAGATGGCTTTTCCTCGGGAATGCTGACTTGCTTAACTGATCTGGACAATGTGGCTTTATAAACACATCTGCCCTGGTTGCTTTAGCACGTTTGACACATGTGTTACATGTATCTATTGCCTGAAGGACTTGAGGGTCCAGTGTCATCTGCAGCAACAAGAGCTGGTCCACAGCTATGCCTTTCATACTCAACCTTTGCAGAATTAGGAGACATCTCATGTGGATGAAAGAAGCTACTTCAGGCTAATCTCAAATATCTGCCGTTCTTCTGGGGCTGTTTTTCCCCATGCCCTGATCCTGGGTGAATCTTCCCATTCACACTCTGCTACCCCCCTCCTCTCTTCAGTTAACCCATGCCATAGTTAAGCTGTTTTGGATAAGGAAGGATTGCTTATGTCTCCTGACTATTCTTCCCACAGTCTTTTTGCCCTCTTCCAGAGCAGTACACCCCAAAGTTTGAAACAGGCTGTTTTTAAAATAGAAGCTTCTAAATAAGCACTCAGCAAGGCCTGCCAACCATGTGGCAGTTTATCTAAGGCACTTTAAGCTGCTGGCATCTGGTAAGAAAAGTAGAGAATTGTTTTGACATGTTGATTGTTCCATTGGAAAGGAGTTTGCAATGTTGAATATTATCACTGGCATTTAATAAATATGCAGTGCAAATACTTAGACTTATTTTTACTTAGGTAAAAATAAAAACAAATGCTGATCCTTGGGAGTTCTTTAAACCTTAATACACTTGGAATACTGGGCTTATCAGTGTCCTTATGCAATATTTTACCATTCTGGCATCTTCTCAGTACAGGCTTCTGAAAATATCCGTATTGTCTTTTCAGCTGTAAGTTGTGTGGGAAACACCACCTCGAAACAAATGTGAATATTTCAGTGCAACAGTCTTGATTTTTACTAACTTGACTTACACCATTTGACCTGAGCATTTCCTCCCTAGTAAAAACATTTTTCTCCTTTTGTGTTCTCACTTGATGAAGTCTTTTTGAACTACAGTTCTTATGTTTTATGTGTACAGCGGGAGGCTGCTTTCATTTGCTGCTTCCTTCAAATTGTGTGGATTGGATTTCTTCTTGTATCTGATCAAAATAGCTCTCTAACTGCACTCTCTATATTGGCTCTTGAGCATCTTCAGAAGCACAGGGTACAAAGTCAAAAGTTTGGGGAGGGTTTTATTACTGTTCATCGGTAAGACTGCTTCCTTTTTGCAAGAATCCCTGTGCACCCTCTGGAGGCTGATCCCTATCACCATTTCCAATCTCTTTTTACAAATATTTGCTCTTTACTCTGCCCATTAGTTAAAAAAGAAACTAATAGGTTGCTGCATTTAGTAAGAAGGCAATTCTCCTCACGTGTGTTAATGTGGTGAGAATATTTGTTGTTGGTCTGTGACTGTGGCCATCCACAGAACTACTTTTCTGAAGTGGTTCCTCTGGAGTCCACTGGAATTTTCTTCTTTTTCTGATGTTTACACATCGACTGAGGTATTTTGAGCACTCTCAGATCTCAATTTTCTGACTTTAAATCATCCTTGAATAACAACTTGCTTTAAAGCCTCAGGTTCTTCAAGACTTCAGCTTGTGGTAGGAACACAACCTGTACTAGCAATTGGGAGGAAACGAGCTTTGTGAATCTGCAAGAGTTTGGATTGGTTGATTTCTATTTAGTGAGTTAGTTATTTTGTCTGTGTGTGGTGCATGTGTTCTTTTTGTGTGTTTTGGTAGTGTGCAGAGAATTGCACTATAAAGGTTTTTGCTTTGGGGGCATATTCACCCTTCTTATAGTTTCAAATATGTTCTCTGCTGTTAAATAACTTCACTTTATATTCCTATCTATATCTGTAAATACATCTGCAAACGAAGCAACTTAACACAAGGTGCTGAGCTGAGTGCCCCTCCTTACCCAGCTCTGCCCCTCAGTTCCCTGTTTTGATGTGTAGAACCCACTACTACTGGATTCTGAACTCAAAATGGTAGTGGGACTCTGGCCAGCTGCCCAATCCTAGAAAAGGGCCTGGATTGGTTTGAGCAGTTGTTTTGAAATAAAGTTTGGGTAATCATGTCTCTGCTCCTTCTAAATCATGTTCAGTACACGATTTCTCCCTTGTGGAGCCTCACCTTTGGGCTGCAGGTGCTGCAACACTTGTTCACACTGTGAGTTCTGTGTAGCTCTGGGATCAGGTCATTAGGACATCATCTTTCCTGAGCAGAGACTGTAATGATGTAAAGTGTCACATGTTTTGTGATAAAGCAAACCAACTCTCTTTTCTCCTCATACACAGGTTAAAAGAAAGCACAAAGATATTGTCTGAGTCTCAGGTCAACTTGTAATTTGCTTTTGGGGGTGGTTGTTTTGGAATTATAAACTGCTGCTGAGAGCAGTGGGTGGCTGCTGCATGGTGATTGTAATTATTGCTTTGTTTGTGAGGTGGTGCTTTCCTGGGAGGGAGTAGCATCAAGAGGGAAGCTTAGAATAATTATATTTGTCCCCTTGAAATTTAACAAGCTACTGCTTACTGATATGATACTTGCAGGTACTATACATCTTAATTGACTATTATGAGCTAGGAATTTAACACTGGTATAGAGAAATAAAAGGCTGGAAACTGTTATGTATGTAACGATGGAAAATAACAGTGAACAAGATAGCTGGAGCCCTTTCCTCTTGGGAATTAATCTGCTGGGGGTTACGCATCCGAGAGGTAGGGAATAATTTTTTTTTAATCTAGTATTTGTAACACTGTATCTCCACGAAGAACTTTATTTAGGTCAGAGGTGACTTGATTATAATTGCTCTTTTGAAGGTATTAGATCACTATTTGTTTGGTTTTTCTTAATATATTACTTTTGAAGCATTAGTAAATTCTGATGGGTGGCTTTTTTCTTTTTGAAGTTAAAAAAAAAATTATTAAGGAAATAACCAAAGTCAAAGGCGCCATAGGTGAAGAAAGGGTATTGCAAAATCATTAATGTGATTAATCTTGAAAGTTCTTTCAAGTATTTAATAAATTATAGTTATTCCAGATTTTGTGCATTACCAGTATAATATGATCACCTTTCATATGAAATCATAATTCTGCCATATCTTCCAAATTGGTCTTTCTACTATATTCTGGATGTTCTTGTTTTCTATTCCACAAATGCATACAGTTTATTTGCTTACTTTTATCAGGAGCCCATGTCTGTTCTCCATCATGTTTTTTTCAAAAACTTGGTAAATTACTTTATCTCCTTAAAAAAAGTGCTGAAATAATGGTAAGTGCATGAAATTATCTCTATCGGTCAGTACAATGAAATTTATCGCTTTATTTTCCAGTTCAGTCAGCTGGTATCCAGTGACTTGAAAGTACTTGGAAGGAGCTCTTACACACTCTGCAGTGATGGCCAGTTACTCATTCGACAAGTTCTCCACCCAGAAACATCCAAGAAGGTACAAGATCAGAACTGGTGCAGAGGGGCAGCACTGGGAGGGGAGTGACACAACTCCACGTTGGGAACTAGAGTATTCCAAGACTACTGAAGATGATCCCCTCTCTGCCTCAACCCTGAGTAGCAGAGTGGTTAGGGACTTACTCTTGAAAGTCAGCCACACTACTTGGACTCCCAGATGAGCATAAGGAAGAGGACAATCAGGAAAAACAGGATAGAGATAGAAACAATAGAACTACTTTGAATTCTGTGTGTGAAGTGGAAACACAGGTACAGATCAAACCTCAGCAGAAGTGATGGAGAACTACTGCTTTGCTTAGGCTTGTGTTAAACCAGTGTCCTGTGGAGGGTAAGCACACAGGCAGTGATGTGGCCTGGCAGTGGTTCCCCATCTGCATTTATTCAGTGGGAAGCAGAGCTGCAGTTTATTGCTACTCCCACATGAAGGAGCAGTTTCTACTCCAGGTTCCTGGAGGGCTTAGCACAGCCTGTCATGCACAGGGAGGAGAACCTTGCCTTTGTGCAAGGTGCTGGCTCTTGAGTTTGTTGACTTAGCAGGGTCTGCAGGAAACCCACAAGAATAAGAGCTGCTGATGTGGAAGGACCTGGCCAGTTGTAGGGTTTTTTTCTGAAAGTTGCTGAAAGATATTTTGTATTCTGTAACAATAGTTATTTAAAATTTGTCATCATGGTTTGGTACAATTCTGCTTTTCAGTGTAGCAGCAAAAGATAAAATAGAGTGTCCAAAATGGGAATTAAACAGCAAAACCTAGATATTTTAAAATATTTTTTTCCAGCCATCCTCTGCAGCTGTTTTGCATGGGTCTGACTCCCAGAGGCTATTTGACTTTGTTCATGTAGAGATCCAGTTCTGTAGAGTTTAGAATTTGAACTGTGTTATAAAGGAGCCAAACTGCTTCGTCACAGACAAGCTGGTGACGTGCAACTACGTGATTTTTGAGAGTGCCTCATTCAGTTCCAAAGTATTAATTGAAATATAAAGGGATAGTGTGTACAAAACAAACATTTTTGCCTTACTTGTAGAACTTCCTGCTGTCAGACTGCTTCTATTCCTTTTATGATCTGCGCAAAGAATTTCACACTTGCTACCCTAGTTCAGCCGCCGTGAAAGATCAGACTATCAAGACCATGGCAGAATGTATCCTTTTGCTGCAGCTTTTATACCACAATCAGTTAAGCTTCCTTAAGTTTTATCTCTGTGATTGTTACAGAGTTTAGAAGAATAAAACAAGATGTGGGTTTTAAAAACTCACGGGTAAAGTGAAAGGAATGTCTACTTGTGTGTGTCGGGAGAGTGGCTCTGCTTGTAATTGTTTTTTTCCCAAATTGAATCTACCTGATTTCTAAACCATATTTAGTAAGTCTGCCAAAGAAAAGCATCACTTGCATTGGTACTTGCTCTTAAAGGAAAAGCTGAGCTATCAGTGGGCACCAGCTGCAAGTTTCCACTGTTTGCAGGTAATAGTTACCTTGCATGATCATGACTGAAGTGAGTTTAAAATAAAGCAAAACCAAAGCCCAAACAATACTCTACATCTAAATTCAAATTAAAGGGATTGTTGTGGCCCATCTGAATGGGATTGAAGTTCAGTTATGTTTAAAGTGATGGGAACTTACTCAGCTTTTTCTTTTTCGAACTGTTAGCACTGAAATTATGTAAGCTCTCAATAGTTTTCAAACTGTTGACTGTTAAAGTGAATATTAACCAGTTTGTGGGCAGAGTAACATGTCTAATAGTCACACATCCCCGCTAAGACCAGTACATTTGATTACTAGTTCTGTGTTAATATCAGGAAAGCATTATGACTTGTTTGCAAAGGCTTGTGCAAGTCTGTTATTTTCCATAATCACCTGTTTAGATCTAGGCTTAGGGACAGATGAAGCAGAGGAGGACTTTGGCGTGTGGCAAGTGAAGACCATGGTGGCTATCATTTTCAGCATGCTCTCAGAAGGTTGTAGTAAGTTAACTATTTATACTGAATGCTGAAATCTTTCTTTTCTGAAAGAATTGGCAGTGGTACTGCCATTCTTAAGTAATCTCTGACCCTGGCTATATTTAAACTTCCTGTTTTGTCACAGATCACGTATTTACTGAGCCTGAAACTGTGAAATACAAGTATGAAACAGGTCCTTGGTAAGTGCCCTTGTCACGTTTGTTTACAAGCAAAGATGAGTCTTGTGTACAGCAAGGAAAGCTTGTGAATATTTCCCCATGGTCATGTGAAAGCAGGTTGGCTCCTGAGAACAGTACAGTGTGCTGAGCAGTCACTCCAGTGCAGACAGACCGTGGCTGGCACGCTGAATGCTGTACTTCAGTCCATCTCTTTAAAGTCACTGCAAGTTAAATGCTCTTTGTTCTCTTGCTTCTGTTTTGCATGGCAGCGAGGCTGGCTTATCTTACTCAGGGTGAAGAAATATTTGTGAACTTTCCCTAAGTCAACAGGGCTGATGGCCAGTGCACCCTATATGAGCTGAGCTGTGTGCTGCTTCCCAAAGTGATTTTATGTGCTGAATTGGGTGCTGGGTTGTGGGAGGACGGAATAGGATGGCTTGTTCTTTACAAATGCATTTCAGTCATCAAACAATGAAATATCTTAGGCATAAGTAATTTGTATTGTTTGGATTGCTAGATCTTTCAAATAAAATGAATCCAGTTCCTTATTACCTTACATCAAGTCAGTTTTCCAATTTTTTAATTTAAGGAACTGCAATGTGGTGACAACATTGTGCATCTTCAATGTTGTAGATATAAAGGAATTTTCCAAGTTATCTTCCCTTTCTTTTTTTGAAAGGAATAGTGGAGATAGAAGAGTCTCAGGAGAAAATATGCTCCCAATTTACAATTCAATTAGGTGCAATCTGAAATTTGGTAAAATATTGGAAAACCTAGAGTAAAGGATTAAAGCTTACTTTGGCTTCTTTTCTTTTTTCCTTCTTTCTATGCAGTAGTAAATCTGAAACTGTGGACAGTGAGACAGTAATACGTGCCAGAGGTTTGCCATGGCAGTCTTCAGACCAGGATATTGCCCGGTTTTTCAAAGGACTCAACATTGCCAAGTAAGATAAGGAGAATTTGCCTTGCTTTATCACTTTGCCTTTAATAGCAAGTTCCTTTAATATTTGTTTAACACACATCCCCCACAGTCCCCACTAGAGTCCTTCAGTCTTTCCCCACTTGACCCCTTCCCACACTGTGGTCATGACAACTGAACAAGCTTACCAGCCTTAGGTGTGCAAGAAAGGTTTGAAATTTGTGAAGAAGAAAAAGAGACTTATCAATTGAAAACCAACATACATTCATTTATTGCTAGTATCTAAAGGGAGAACCTCCTATTGCATTAATCAAAGCAGAGGCCAAGATATGAAAAAAGCTTTAATTTTGTGCCAACTCTTTACTGTTCTTCTATACCTCCTAAACAGGCCAGATTTAGAAACTTCCAAGTACTGTTTGAAAGGAATTTTCATGACTTGTGTGTATACCTGTGAATAGATGTATGTGTATACATATACATGAAAAGAGAATGAGTTTATTTAGCATGCCTGTCAGTTAATATATACATTCCAGATCTCCAACACTGAGAAAATATTTTTTTTTTAATTTGGAATGATGAGGAAATTCAGATGTGCATGTCTGAGAGAATAGGAAGGACAAATTTGCATCTTCACGGGAGTTGAGAAAGTGGTGAACAACACGAGATCCATGATCTCAATGAACCAGATTTTAAAGTATAATTGTGTTACAACAAAAATGAAATTAAATTGTGAATAGTCGCAATTTCTTTTTCAATCTCTAACCTTTGTGTTAAAGTCTGATTCCTTTACTTTTCTTGCACAATTATTTATTAAATATATTAAAGATTCAGGCTAAGCTTATATTTGTTGGCTTTGCCTTCCAGAGGTGGTGTGGCTCTGTGTCTGAATTCTCAAGGAAGAAGAAATGGGGAGGCTTTGGTTCGGTTTGTCAATTCTGAACAGAGAGACCTTGCCCTGGAAAGGCACAAGCATCACATGGGTAGCAGATACATCGAGGTAAAAAGTTGTGACTTGAAACAAATCTTTGGAGAGAAACCTGAATATTTTAGGCTATGTTCTCATTTAAAACCAAACTGCACTTCTGTTTTGCTCGAAGTACCAAAACAAAATTCTCTTGCTTGTGAAAGAGTGTGTGTAGTTTAAAGTTGAACATTGTGATTTTCATGTGGGTTTTTTTGTTCTATCTTTTTAAGGTTTACAAAGCAACTGGAGAAGAATTCTTAAAAATTGCAGGAGGTAAGTGATGCTGGAGTTCAGTGTGATTACTCAAGTTCATAGGAATGTTGTTCTAGTTCTTTTTTTTCCTTGACTGAGGATGCAAGTGGATAATGAAGTAGCTTTTCCTGTTTTGCCTTCCAAGAATATTTGACCCTGTCAAGTTCTGCTTTCACGTGGTTGAAACTGAGCTTTGAGCATTTGAGCTGTGATGTTCACAGGCAGGACTTGGGAGGAAGACCAGCCATTGCAGTGGAAGCATCTGTATATCTTGTATCAATTCACACTAATCTCATCTTTGGTCCAATTTCATTAAAATATGAAACACTTGCAGAGTAAGAGATTTTCCCCTCAAAATAGATTGCTGAGAGTTAGTAGTGTCTTAGGTCTTCTCTGGGTTTGTTGCTGGCTACTCACCTCCTGTATTCTTCCTTAATGCTTCACTGCTGCTGCTGCATCCCCTGGAATTGACTGCCCAGCATTGCCCTGGTTCCAGGCTGACCATGTGCTGTTATGTTTCTACCAGGCACCTCCAATGAAGTGGCCCAGTTCTTATCCAAGGAGAATCAAGTTATCATCAGGATGAGAGGCCTCCCATTCACTGCTACTCAGGAAGATGTCTTGGGGTTCCTGGGGCCGGAGTGCCCAGTCACAGGAGGGAAAGAGGGACTTCTCTTTGTCAAGTACCCGGATGGCAGGCCTACAGGAGATGCATTTGTGTTATTTTCCTGTGAAGAATATGCACAGAATGCACTTAAAAAGCACAAAGAAATACTTGGAAAACGTTACATTGAACTCTTCAGGAGCACAGCAGCAGAGGTCCAACAGGTTGTAACTATTGGTTGTGAAACTCAAAACTTAACAGTTCAAACATTTCTTCTAACACTTGCACAAAAATAAGTTGTAGGCAATCATGAATGATTGTTATATGAAAATTGTCAAGAAAGGCCAATACATGCTTCCTAATGGGCATGGAAAATTGTGCAGCACTTGTTTTGCTTGTTTTGTTTGTTTGGGGGGTTGCTTGTTTGGGGTTTTTTTAAGCTGCCACTGCTTGGGTGGGTTTTTTTTTTACTACCCCCTAGACTGTGAAGTAAAAATTATTGCATAATTTTCTTGTCCTTAGAGGTTGATTGAAATCACAAAAATAATTCTAAAAATATAGTAGATTGATAGTATTGTAGTAATGCTTCTTGAAAATCTGCACTATTGTCTTTAAATCCTGGTCTCTATGTACAGAATTTCTAATATTAAAACCAAATCTGGGTGCATAAAATGAGCTATTTCTACAATGCTTTCTTGGAAACTAAGAATTAAGAGGGTGTATCTGATTTTTTGGTGAAAGGAAGTGAAATATTTTTTTTCCTGAGGTAATATATTTCATTTTTTCCCTATCCTTCACTAGTTCCTATCATTACCTTCTTAAATGGGTAAAACCATTTTATTTTGTCACCAGCAGCTTGTACCTGTGAAAAAGCATCACATACTGTATTTTTCTTCCTGACACAGAATATTTCTAGACTGGTGGCTCCAAAGGGAACCACTATTAGATTTGGTCTGGTCTTTGCATAAGCGCTGGCTATAAAAATGTAATACAGTTCTGTTTCAACCTATGTGACAGGTGAAGTCTTTCTGTAGAAGGGATTGGGCAAGGGAAAGAATATCCACACTTCTAGACCCATTGCTACTACTGTGATATGGATATTACAACAGCCAAGAATCTGATCTGTGTGTTGTAAAGATTGGGAAATGTCATTTTTCCCTCCTGAGAGAGAATGAAGCAAAATCCTCTAAGGAACAAAATCACTCTGTCACAGCGACCAAGTCTCTGCTTCCACTTTTTGTGGGGAGACCTGGATATAACTTACATTCTACCAATATGTCATTACTTCTTCCACTTTGACAGCTGTCTAGGCTGACACCTGAACTTTTTTGCTGCTTGGGCAAGAGATTATTTGTTAGGAAATTACAGGCTGCTTGTTTGAGTAATTACAAGAAGTAAAGCCAGCTCTCATCTACTCAGTGTTAGTACAAAGTAATTGCAATATTCTCCACACAACTGAGAGAGATTTCTGGCCTGAAATGTACTACAAGGAGATTCTTAAAACAAACTCCCTAAGCCGAATCCCTTTTGATGGAACTAAAGTTTTGTAACCTGTTTTGGGGTACCTCTTTCAGTAGAATGTGTTTATTTGTGATAATCATCACTAAAAATGTTTTTCAGAAGTAAGCCCCAGCATGTGTCAGATGTTCCCTTTGTCATTTGGAAATGAGTCAAGAGAAAATGTTGAGATCAAAGTCTCCTATATTCTTATCTTTATTTTTTCCTCAGAAACTCTGTACTTGGAGATGAGCACTGGGGTTAAACAAATACGCACCCTCACTTAACCAACCAGGTTTTAGAATAAATTAGAATTAGTGCTTCTACTTACTAGCTATTTCAGGTTTTAAAATGACTGGTTTTAATTTACCCTGATTTAACTAAGAACTGTATGTGGCTAAACTGGTTTACTAGCACAGATGTGATTTTAGATGTTTCTTTTTGAAATACAATAAACTGTAATTGGCTTTTCACTTTTTTAATATTGACATTAGAAAAGTGTATTATTAGGGTCTAGCAAATTGAATTTGTTAGCCTTTCCCTCTCCCCTTCTGAGTTTGAAACTTTCAAATGCCCAACAGGAAACTAACTGCAGTAATTTGACGTAAGAAGGGGTTTTGTTCTCTGATGCTGGAAATAGTGTTGTGAGAACTGCTCTGTGCTCAGACAGATGATTGTAAATCTCCATTTCTGTCGGGTTTTTGCCAACAGGTACTTAATAGATACATGTCAACACCTCTCATTCCAACTCTTCCAACGCCCATCATTCCAGTCATACCCCCACCGTACACCATTGCCACGGGCAGCATCCGGGACTGTGTCCGGCTCAGAGGCCTTCCTTACACTGCTGGCATTGATGACATCTTGGAATTTATGGGAGATGCTACAGGTGATATCAAGCCCCATGGAGTTCACATGGTCCTTAATCAGCAGGTAACAGCATTTTGCATGGGAGGAGTAACTTTGCAGTGATTGGACAGGTTAGAAGTCAGGGCAGCTTACCTGAGCTTGGCTGTGCTTTAGTCTTCTCTAACCTTGGGAAAATACAATGTTCTCTTTGTCTTTGCCTCATTTCTCTTGCCCTTTTGCATACATCCTTGCTTTTGTCTCTCTGTATGTATGCATCAGCCTGGGGAGGATGATGCTTGTTCTCTGAATGACAACCTTATCCTGGAGGCTGTTTAAAAAAGCCCTCATGTTTCAGCCAGAAGCTGGAGATGCCCATGACAGAAGTGTCTCATGTTAGATGGCATAGCTGCTCTGTCAGCTTCAGGGTTCCTGCTGTGTTGTTTGAGTGGTCTTTATGTCAAAATTAGGTTTTTCTAACTTGATTAGTGATTGCTCAGGCTTTAAAGGAAGTTGATAATTAAAAATTGTGGTTTAGGTATATTTTAATGATGTGATCATAGAGATATATTTTCCCTGTTGTGTTAAAAATAAACTCTTAATGACGGAAATACTGAGGTATTAAAAGAAAACAAATGGAAGAAATCTACTATATTTGTTTAGTTGTTGGTTTGGTTTTTTTTTTGTTAAGGGAGTTTTTTAGTATTTTATACAGACAGGTATATCTGTCAGACTGCAGAAAATCAGACCTAGAAATCAGTTTCTGATGTAACTGTGGACTTTACTAAAGGACTTGGAACTTTATGCTGTTGTACTATTACCTCAAAAGTAGTTCTAGGGCAGGCAAAGCCAGGCTCATCCTAGAGCTTCATGGCAAAAGAATAAGAGACAGTGTGAGTAAACTGCATCAAAAAAAATTCCAACTGGGTGAAAAGTTAAAAATAAAATCACAATGAGAAATTGGCTAAGTACCCGAACAGGTTCCCAGAGGTGTTATGGAACCTCCACCCCTGGAGATGCTCAGATTTGAAGTGGAGAAGGCCAGGAGTGGCCTGATGTAACTTGAAAGTTAGTCCTGCTTTGAACAGCTTCTGGATTAGAGACTTCCAAACTTTTTTCCCATGCTACATGATTCTCTGTTCCTTTCTGCAGAGGACTGAAGTAGCATTGTGTTAACTGGGCACTTGTTGCATAAGTCTTGATTTTTCTGCTCCTTTAAAAGAATTGTTGAGTTGTGAGTCATTAGTGCCAGAGAAGGAATAATGATACAGGCTTTCAGTAGGTGTTTGATCTTACTCTTTTCTGCATTTCTTGTGATCTGGGTGATTTAATAATAGATTGACCTACAATTATTTCCCCACCTCCCCTAGGGACGACCGTCAGGTGATGCTTTTATCCAAATGAAATCTGCTGACAAAGCCTTTATGGTGGCTCAAAAATGTCACAAAAAAATGATGAAGGACCGTTATGTGGAAGTATTCCAGTGTTCAGGAGAGGAGATGAACTTTGTTTTAATGGGTGGCACTTTAAATCGTAGTGGCTTATCCCCACCGCCATGTAAGTTACCATGTAAGTCTCCAATTCTTCTGCTCTCTGCTGCTAAAGGCTGATATGTGGTAGGTGCTGAAGCTTTGTGGCCTTTCACCTTTTGACTCGGGTTTTGCCATGATCAATAATCATCCATCTGTGTACATGCTAAGATTGGAATTGTTCCCTTTGGGCAATAATGGGACTGATCAGAGGCATTTTTATTGTATTTTCGGTGGTGAGTAGAGGGCAGCAAGGCCTTGCCAGTGAAATTGTTGCACACTTTGCTTTTTATGGGTGCACTGTTCTTCTGAGCTCTGCAGTAGACTTGCCTGTAGTGAAACCTACTTGGAATGAGAGGGATTTTTAAAATGGGATGAAGTTCTGTATTCCAGCTGCCGATGAGTGCTCTTGCTATCTTGCCTCAGAGCATTGAGAAGGTACTCTTTGGGCTTATTTTTGAAGGAAAACACCCACTGGGATGATATGCTAACCAACCATAGAGTGGTGAAGTTGGATGGATTTTAATTTCTTTATTTTAAGATTACAGTGAACCTTACTGAGGAACTATAATGGGACTTTACTGTACTGTTCTAATTAGTCTCACTACCAAATCACAAAGCAGATACTGGTATGTATTTGCAAAATAGTAAAAAGCTGCCAAATATAGTATATAAAACCAATCTGACTGCACACCAAGCCAAGTTTAATGTTCCTGTACAAATTAGGTATTTGTTCATCAAAATGCATCAGACTAGTGATCTAGTGGGGTACTCTCCCTTCCATTTGCTATATCCTAAAAATACTTTTTGAAGTCACAGGAAGCTCATACATGAAGTCTCATGGTCAGCAGTGATGGATGCCCATGTGTAGCTACTATTATGGTACTTTTGTCCCACAGAGTACAACTTCTGTTAGAAAAACACGAGGGTGTGTTGGTGTGCACGTCTGCTTTCTCTATGCACATGGCTTTATGCTTTCTTTTAATAACTCTGAAGTTCCCTACTTTCCATTTACAAGGCTCCTCAGCTATAGGAGTTGTGAACTTTTAGGAATTACTCATTCCAAATACCCCAGTTGTCATTTATGGTGATATAGCAAAGTTCTCCAGGGGAGAGGCTAGAGAGCGGTCTTTGCTCAAGTGTTCATCAGTCATGCCCAGATGGTTTTAAATCACATTGCTGTAGGAGAGGAATTATTCATCTGAGAGTTCTCCATTCTGATTGCTTTTTGGTGCTGTGTTCTGATTTGGTTTTAGGTCTTTCTCCACCAGCTTATGCAGCTTTCCAAACAGCAGCTGTGATCCCAGCAGAGGCAGCAGCGCTTTACCAGCCACAAGCCCTCTTGCCCACCGCCAGGACGCCCCAGGCCTCTGCTGCTGCTCCTCCAACTGTTACCTACTACCCAGCCCAGGCTGCTCAGCTTTACATGAATTACACAGCTTACTATCCCAGGTAACCCCGAGATTTAACTGCTTCTCATGACCCCTCATCCCAGTGCAGCAGGTAACTGTGTGGTCACCTGTGAACAGCTCTTCAATTTGTACTTGTGGTGTAGGTAATCCTGGGAACTTGATGTTCAGCAGCAGAGGCAGAAACCATTTTAACTGTTTCTGTGGTCTTGTAATGGGGTTCATCTCCTCTGTAGGTCCTGCTTGAATCTCATGATAATGTTGGCCTAATATTTAACAGGGCTTTTTTGGCACTGGAACAATGTCATCAAGGCAGTTCTATTCTTGGCAAAAAGAGAAGCTGTGTCACTACATTCCTCTACCCTCACGTCTTAGTTTGTTCTTTTACTTACAATACTGTTTTCATACTGAAAGACTCATCATAGGTGTGTACTAGGTTTGATTTTGTATATCAGTGAGACCAAAGAACATTTTTACATGTGAAAGCAAAGCCAATCTCCACCTTTTCCCTTCCCACAGATGGTATCAGCATGAGTCACTCAAGTCTGGTACATGGGCTGTGGGGAAATAGCTTGTTCACTGATAGTTCCTAGGCTTGTGACACTTGCTAGCTTGACTCTCTGGTAATTTGCTAGATGGGCCTTGACCAGAGATGGTGATGCTAATTACTCACTATTTTGTGGCTCAAAAATGGCAGATTTGGGCATTTGCCTCCTTTTCATACTATGACACACCCCTCCCCTTTATTTCTTTGTTTCTATTAATGATCTTAAAACAAGTAATCTGCAGCTACTTTTTTCTACTCCCCTGTGAAATAACAAATGCCACTTCTCATGTCCTTAACTACAAATGTAAGCTATTTTCCTTACCCTCACTTCTTTAAAAATAGATTGAGATGCTGAAGAGAAATTAAGAAAGTCCACAAAGCATTCCACATCAGGGCTGTTTGTTTTTTTGTGGGATTTGGGTTTATTTTCAAATCTAAATTTTCAGTTTTATATTTGCCTGTTCTGAGTAGTAGAACCAGTTATTGGTTTTCATAACAATTTTGCTTCCTCTTTCTCTTTCAGTCCTCCAGTATCTCCTACCACGGTGGGGTACATTGCAGCTCCTCCAGGAGCTGTGGCCGCTGCTGCCACTGCCACCCACACTCCCATCCTGCCCCAGCCTGGAGCCTTAGTCCGGATGCAGGGCTTGCCATATAACACAGGAATGAAGGAGATACTCAGTTTCTTCCAGGGGTACCAGGTTAGTATGCAGTGCCTCTCCTTGAGGTCATATTTGGACCTCTGAGAATTGATCAGTGGAGATCAAACTGAGCAAGTGAGTGCTTTTGGAAACTGCCAAACAAGTGTGCAAGCTGCGTGTTGTATATTTAACTGGCAGACTGGAGTGTAGCACACGATTTGCCTTACTTCTTATTAAATAAACAAATCCTAATTTGGAAGCAGTGATTTGGTGTCTAGGTTTGGGGTTTGAGTTTGAAGACCTCAGAGCCCCAGTGTGAGCGGGGCTGCAAAGGGGCTGCCACAGGGAAGTGAAGTGGGAGCTGCCAAAAGTTTTCAGTCCTGGCCACTTGATGGTGGAAGCCTTTCGGTAGGGTCAGTATTTGACCTTCAACGCTTAAAGTTTGCAGAGTTGTAGTACAGAGAGCTGTGAGCTGGGTGTGGTGATTTGCAAAGGGAGAGAAAGACATATGTCTTGATCAAACACTGTTTCAAGTGCTAATTGTTTTGGTTACAGGCAAGAACATCTTTCATTAAAGCTGTATTACATTGCAAACTAAAGGAAATCTGTATTATCCAAGCTGTCCATATTGATATCAAATGTGCTATAGGTAACTTCAGTCTGTATGGACTGATGGAATGCTCTCAAGTATGCAAACAGAAAATCATCTTCTTGATAAGTTTAAAAAGCACCATCTACAAACATTGTTTTCCAGCAGCACTTACTTGAATTCATGGAATGTCTCTTTCCATGTCTTCTGCCTTTTGTCTCAGAGGATGTTGTATCTATATTCATGTTTTGTCATAACACGTTTGCTAAAAGGAGAGATAATTGAATGTGGTATATTCTGGTGAGTATTTGACTCCTGTGGGTAACAGCACTTACACAGCTACCAGCTCTGCCCTTTTGGGTACTGCTTGGAAGCCCTGACCTAAAATCCTCTTTGTGGCTCTCAAACCACTGCAATAAGGGTTTTGTGACAAAAAGCAACGGTTTTTGCATGTTTGTCCTTCAACATTCTTTAAGTTGGATAACAGTGATATTGCTAGAGTTAATAGGGAACATTAAGGCATGGTATGTTCTCTTTTTTTATTTCTTTTTTATTTTTTTACCTTAAGATTCTTAAAAGACAATGAGCTTTAATTTGTTGAGCCAGATATCTGGCATGCAAATGAATGTAGACTGAGAACAGATGCTTAAACGTGTATGTTCCAAGTTTTGAGTCTTTGGAAGATGCGGTGCTCTACCTTTTGTGTATTCTTTTTGAATGTTACATTTATGTTTTGAAAGCAGTTTTGTATACTCAGTTTTTCAGTGGAAAAAGATTGTCACATAAAAAGTGTGGTGAATTATGACAAAGAGTAAAAAGAAACTGAATGTTTTATTTTAGGGCTTTTTCTTCCACAGATATTTCCAGAGTTCAAACCAAGTTCAGTTATTTGCGGCTTGCATGATGTCCAGACAAGTAATAATCATTCATCCCATTGTTTAGCCATCAATATTTTGCCTTTTAGTTGTTTTCTACTGACGGGGGGTTTTGGTGGATAGATGGTGGATGTATTAAAACCTTAAATGGGGGAGCTTATTTGCTAAATTGAAATTCAGCTAGAAATGTAACTGCACCTTTGAAAAATGTGGCCTGAACATGTCTGTGCATGGAACAGGTCAGTGACAATCTCAAGCATCTCCACCTTTCACTAAAGCTTCAGTTTAGGGAATCTGGACTTTGTGTCTGGTGCTCAGTTTGCCCTTTTCCTCGTTCCTGCATTTGGAGAGCCGTTCCTGGTGTTTGTATTGCACAATGAAATGGTTAGATGAACAGAATTTTTGCCACAAGGTGAAAACTATATTCTGCTGCTGCAACCTCCTGTCATCATCAGTTACTGTTATTAAATTGGTCACCTCTTTGATTTCTTTAGAAGATGTTGTCCAAATGAGATTGGGTTCAAAATCTTATAAAGGAACCAAGGAATTCGTTTGAATTTTCTTGGAATCCCACATGTGGTAATGCTAGTTTTATATTCATTCCTTCCTTTAGGGGAAAAAGAGATGGTGACTTACTGTAATGGGACAATATTACATCTCTGGAGCAACAACTAATATTTTTTTCTTTTTTTCTTCCCTTTCCTCACATTGTTTTATCATTTTCTGCTGCTGCCCAAGGATTTATTGCAGGATGCTTCTGCTCGTTCATAAAGTGAGCCTTTAATAATCATCAGTGGTTTGGGCATGGTTTTAATCTCTATATGACTAATTGATGTTGGTATCCAATGGACTTCAGTGTTGGTATTATGGGAACCAGATCGGAGATGCTGAGATTGAAGGGTGATTTTTGTCTTTGTGCGTCCTTGTCTGAAAGGAACAGGGTTTAAATTTTAGTTCTTGCTTTATTCTCCTCTGGTTTTTCCCTTCAGGCTTTGTGGGCTCTGTATGTTGCATGTGTGCACATGTTGCTACTTAAGTGAAAGCACTTTTCATACCAGACCTGCCTCTTAAGAGATGGACTTTGCCTATCATGGGCTTCAACAAGCTGGTCTCAACATCAGTACATGCTTCTAAAAACAAATTATTTAAAAGTCTGCAGATCAGCATTTTAATTTTCATTTTATTTTATTAGCATTAGCTTCTTGTTTAGTGTTTCAGCAACTTGATTTCTTCTTGTAGTTCTGTTTTCTTGTTTTTATTGGTGAAAGTTCCTTCCAGCTTGCCTGTATTTATTGTAACTTGGATTAAGCAATTGAAAAACTTGGTAAGAATTTTAATAGTAAATCAGGGAGATGGTAATTTTCCCCATCACCTTTCTGTATAATATTGTAGTGTACTGTAATCCTCAAAAGAGCTAATCTTAGCACTCTCTGATTCAGTAATTCGTATTAAATGGCTTTTTAGTTGTACTGTAAAGCACAGGGCCATTGATTTGAGTCCAATCATAAAGGATAGCTAAAAAAACAACAATAAAACCCAAGCCAACTTAAAACCACATTGAAAAATCAACAAAACCCCAAATAACCAAAACAACAACAAAACCCTCACCATGCAATTCACGAGCTGCTCAGCAGCCCCTGGTCTCTCGGCATATTATGGTGAAGTAGGGGATCCATGGAAGGGATTGTGAGGAGACTCTTCAGGAATTCAGAAAAATAACTCATATTTCATATCATACGGGGTAAAGTTTGAGGAAGAAGTTGTGCAAATATAGTAATAAAATACAACCAAACTCCTCTGTTATTTTAGGGTATCACTCTGCACAGTTGTAGAAGCAGTGAGAGAGCTCTAGTAAATAATGAAGGAACAAGGGTAGTAGTTGTAATGGATTTATGTGAAGTTGGTGCATAGCAGAACAAAATTTTTCACTAAAGTATTTTTATTTTTCTTTATTTAGTGGCTAAATACTTAATGGGTTTTACTATTTAGCCACTAAATGGAACAATGAGAAATATTTTTGTCTCCAAATACTGACTCTTTTGGGGTTGGGTTTCTTTGGGTTTTCTTTTTTTTGTTGCTGTTTGTTTTGGTTTGGTTGGTTCATTGTTTGTTGGTGGTTTTGGTGGGTTTTTTTGTATATGGTGGTTTTTTAAAATTTTTTTTTATGAGACTGCAAATAGTGACAGAGTTGGTATCATGACAAGGACTGTTAGGTTAATGTAAAAGCAGATGCAGTTTAGCTGTGCCCATGGTCTTAGCTGACCAAAAACTACTTCACAGCTGTTGTCTTGGCTAGGATTCAGCTCACATTTAGTAGTACTTGCCCAGTTCCTTGGAGGTTGGCCTGAATGTGAAGTGAACTCACGCCTGCCAAAAAGACCCTGTGGATTAGTTCTTAGAAAGCAGACTTGCTATTTAGGTAGGTTGTGTGTAATTATAGTAGTAAAAAAAAACCAAACTAGAAGATGACTAAGGTTTAGGGGCCATGGTCACCATCTGAACTTTTTTTAAAGCCCCCTGAATTTGCTGAAAAAGCTAGAGTGGAAATGTAGGGACTTCTTTGTGTCCGTGTTTCTACATAAGAAAAGCTTAAAATAAATAGTGTTCTTTAAGCCTGTACAGGGCTTAAGTGTCTTCTGTCTGCAGCTATAAAGAGTGTTTGCAGTATATTAATCCTCCAAGGCTTCAGAGACCCAGAATTTAAGACTTGGTGGTGGAGGGCAGGAGGGTGGCTTGTGCTTAAAACAGTAATAAGGAAATGAAGGGAAGTGGATGGATGACTAAATTCCAAGGGCATTAATGACATTTCTCTCTTGTATCAGGACAGCAGACTTCATTGTTACTGACTTTTTAGGGATTAGGGGTTTTTTTTCCTCTGAAATGCATGCTTAAACAAAGAAGTATTCTCTATTTCCTTTGGGTTCCTTTTGAAATCTGATTCTTTGTAGTCTGAGAGGGGGATACCCCATCACCTGTGTGCCAATCCTAGCACTGCATCTTCTCACTAGGGAAGGGAAAGGGGATGTGGCAGAGGAAGAATTCCCACTTACTGGTGTTGGAAGTCATCTGGCAATACAGACACTATTACATGCCCACCCCCACACTCTCAGAATAGAGCATGCTGCTTGTTTTGCTTTATTCCGAAACTGATCTCCCACCTGGAAATGTTGCCTGTGTGGAGAAAGCATCTGTGGGACTGGGACCAGTAAATTAGTGGTTACATTTTCTGTCTGTTGCCTCCCACGCTTGGAGCAAGAGACCAAAGTGGCACCCTCTGTATTTTTGGGAACAGGCATTACCTGTTTCAGTCTCTGATACACAGAACATTCAGGTGGTCTCTCTTCCACAGAGCATTCAGGTGCTGTGGGTGTTCGTATTGGCAGTGTTATTGTACAATTGATGTATTTTTAGGGGCAAAGCCAGTTTAGGGTATTTGTCCTGACTCTTGTGCTAAAGGTTGCAGTTACCTACCATCACATCTGATTCTATATTCCAGGCTTAGTCTAGCTAGGCTTTTTTCCAGAGTCTGAGAGTTCCCTCTGGGAACTGTTCTGCTGTAAAGTTTATGGGTAGTTTGGGCTAGAATTGCAGTTGCCTTCCTAAAGTGGTCATTTTGCCTATGAGGTTTTCCTTTTCTTTCCTTTTCTTTCCTCCTGTTTTTTCCCAGTTGGAGTGTGTCTAAATATACTTTCCAGTTTAAATGCTGGGTTGTTTTTTTTTTAGCAGTGGGTTATTTTCTCTAGATTGCTTTGTGTGTGCTGTTTTTAGACTGAGCTTTGAATGTTCACTGTAGGAACTGCAAAAATGAAATGGAAATCAATGACTTTCTGGTTAGTGACCTGGTTAGATCTGTGCACAGTCTGTGAGGGGAAGACAGTCCCATATTTCTCTCAGCAAGAGAAGAAGAGAGAAATAAAATAGCTTGAAGAAAAAGAAAATTCAAGGAGAAAGTACAGTATACTATGTCTTTATTAACCAGTTTACCCTTGGTTTGGTCCTGTGTGGTTGGATGTTTTTGTTTTGTTCTTATGGGTTCTGAAATGCAGACAGAATCAGAAGGATTCACAATCATGTACTTACTCAGGCAAGTTAGGGTAGTTTTCATTTCTTTTGAAGAATTTACTGTTCCACAGCTTCTGTTTTAATTGACTGCAGTCTCTTACCTATCCTTGTGATTAGAAGCTACTTCTATTTCTAGGTCTTTCGATTAATTTATTTTTCTTCTTTCTTTTTTGCTTTCTTTAGGTCTTTGCTTAAGCTCTGACAACTTTGACATTTCTGTGCAGGATATTTTTCCAATATTTTGTATTTTTTTCAACTTTTGAAAAACTTTTTTTTTTCCAACTTTTGTATTTTTCCCATTGTTTATTGCATTTCAAGTGTAACCTTTGAAATACTGTCCCTTACAAGAGTAAGACTGTAGAACTTTGCCTACTGTACATCTACTGATAATCTAAAGTATGTACTATCTTGAGACATTCCTTCCAAAGAGTAAACTTACATTTTGTAGATTTGTTTCAAGGGCAGGTCTGGGAACTGATAAATCTAATATTTGCACGGTCTGGTTGCCCTGGCAGAGACTATCTAGAAAATACTTCTTATATTTGTCTTTTACTTAATGGCATGGGTTTAGATGTGAAGGTGGCTAGAATTCAGTAGTAAAATTCTGGGGGGTTCTTTTCTTTTATGTTCTCTGGGCTCTTGGTTATTGTTTTCTGTGGAAGGTGTATACTGTGATGGTTGGTATTTTTCTTTTCAACTTTCTTTTGGATGGATACGTGTCTTGTATCCCCAAATATAATAGCCTTTTCTCCCTAAGCTGGCAGGAGACTTTGTATCATAGAAATATCAAAGGAAAGGCAGCATAGTACATCTACATTGTGTGCCTTTGGCAATCATCTGAAGTGTTAGTGCAAAACCATTAGTGTTAGTCCATCTGGGGAGAGACAGGAAACTCTTCTGGCCACTGAAAAGGTATTCTACAACTCAAGTTATGATAAACACTCTTCTCTTCTGGATTATAGGAGCCAATCAAATAGTCTTTGCATCATGTGTAAGAATGCTTGGTCCCTTTCCAGAATATGTGATTTGGAAAGATTATGTGCTAAGAACGAAGTTTCTTATTCCCCAAGATGTATTTTCTGACTATATATATCATATTTGTACCAGGCCAATAGTATGAGTGATTACTGTTCAGATTCAGGATCTCAAATAATTCTTAGATCTGATTCACATGTGACGTTTTTGTTCTAATTTGTTGGTGTGACTGTTCTGTATAGTCACTATTTTTATTTTGATATACTACTACAACAAATCTATCATGATGCAGTTATGCTGTGTAGTTTATTTCTTTTTCCAATGTAGAAATACACTATACTAGCATAAATGCTATTTTACCTTGTGAATGCATTCATGCCGGGGCACTGATTTTCTTTCATTACGTTGGTGTAGTCTCTGTAGTACAAGTATTATCTGCAGCTCAAGTGTTTGTCACTCTGCCCTAGAGAAGCTGCAGTTGATTTCCCTGAGTGCATAAAAAGTCTGAATGAGATCCATACACTTATTCTAATCCCCCAGTTCAGTGTGCAGAGTGGAAGATGCTCATCTGTCCCGGTGAGAGCCATTATTGGGTGCATGATTGTGCTTATGAAAACTTAAGAGTTGGGTTACCTGATTCTGCCATCTCATGAGTAGAAGGAAAAAAGGAGCACTTCCTGGTCTGAGTTCTCTTCCTTGATAAGGAACAGTTCAAATATTCAGTTTAGAATATTCCCCACAAGCATTTACTTTATTTCTACAACCAGTAACACAATTAATGTATTTTTTATCTTCCATTAAAATAGTTTGTCCAATTCAGTGTCTCCTGCCAGTTATTATAGCTGATGCTCTTAATTGTGGTTGCAAATGATGGTCTGTGTGGCTTGCTGTGCCAGACTGTTCCTTCTCTTGCTGATTGTCCCATGTCACACTTGTACTGTAGTATGCACCTGATGACTACAATGGCCTAATTCAGCTGAGCGATCAAGCCAGGAGTGTGTTACAAGCACCGAAAGAGTGGGTCTGTTTGTAACTCTTTGTAACTTCTGAAGAAGGTAAGATGTGACTGGAGAGCCTGGGTCTCCAGAGGTGAATGGGAAGGGAAAGAAGGGCTTGGTGATACAGAGATCTTTGCTTGTGGCTTTCCCCCCTTAGCTTGCATTGGGATCCTGGTGTTAGTCTTTCTGTTTCAAAAATCAACTAACCCAAGGAAATGGGCCAGCTGTGATCTGTAGCTGATGGGGCAGCAGTGGTGGAGGTAGTGTGATTGCCTGGTTCTGCTCAGATGGTGTGTTAAACTTGCAGAAGGCTTTGTTAGTGCTTGTTTCTTGTGTGAACCTTTCAGTCCAATATTTTTCTTTTAGTAGAGTGGTAGAAGATTATTTTTTCCCTGATATTGCTAGAAAGCACACACAAATGTGTGTGCAAAAACCCCCAGACCTCTGGCTTTGTCTTTTCTGTACCATGTAACCGGCTAGAGATTAATATCTCTCTTTCTTGATCTCCCTAATGCAATGTGAACTATTACATTATTTTTTTCAAAAGAGGTTTTTTGGGTATGGTGACTTTCTAATGCAACTAACTAGATTTGCTAACAGTAAACTTGCCTGCATTTATGGCACTAACACATAATTCTTTGAGAAATTTTGTTAAGGCCTATGTGGAGTAAATGATGCCACAGTACTACTGTATTCCATTCAGAGTGCTACTGATTAGTTAGTACATTTTTTTTTTTTTGAGAAAAAAGCCAGAACCATCTTTCAGTTTTAAAATGGCAATCAAGTACTGTGCTTTGAGAGAATTACTTTCACAGACAAATGTACCATCAACTCAGTTGTTTCCAAATTAGTTGTTTTCTCATGTTGGGTCTGTTGGGAGCAGACAGACTGCATGGTCTGGTGATTAACTGGAAAACCAGATAGATTTCTACTAAGTACGACATGGAAACAGTCTTTGACAAACTCATGGAGGAACTCAATCTGAATTCTAAGTGGTACAAAGTAGTATTATGCAGGTACCACTCATTTAGAACAAAAAAAAAAAATCCAGAAAAAAGATTTGTATGAATCTGAATCTAATTTTAAAACACACATGTACATACATAAAATCTATTTCTCTCTTGAATATCTATAAATAAGAGCTTAAACCCAGTATGTCTTAAAGTGAAACTGAAGGGGTTCATTTAACTCTTTAAATTATGTTCCTTGCAGAATGCATAGACTTCTCTGCTAACTTTCTATGCAACTTTTATAACATGAATTTCCAGATCCCTACATTGGTATTACACCAATACTGCTATTTAAACTACGTTTTAAAACTCTCCTCTGTGCTCAGAAGTCTAACTGTGCTCCATGTGTGTTTTCAGCTGACTCTGAGCTGCAAGTCCTGTTCTGGACTGATGGTAAATGAGTTCCCATATGGATTAACAGCAAAGAGCTGGTTTAGAGCAGAGCATCTTTTAGCTCGGATTTGCAGCTCAACCTAAGTTGTGTACAGCTTTCTCTTTGAGAGACTGTTACTCTGAAATAAACCAAACTTGAGGTGGGCTTTAAACATGATGTTTTTTTTCTGTCTCTGGATATCTTTCTGCATGCTATTTCTTGACTAACTTTAGTTCTCTGAGAAGAAATGACAGAAAGTTTGTACTAACTGTCTTACGTGTGCTTTTGGTTTCCAAAGTGTGCTGTTGCTTATATTTTAAGAATATTTTTACTGCCTGCTCAGTGTTTGGGTGAGTGAAGCTCTGGCATGTACTTGCTTTATTTTCATATGTTTGAATGTAAAGCTGATATATGATAATGAATGAAATGCTATTGGTAATGAATTAGAAGTCTGCTATTTCTTGTAGTATACCAGAGACACACAAATTCTACAGAAATGAAACACTTAAATATTTTAACCTTTTATAAACTCAAGAGGATATATGTCACATGAACTTAACTTGAACTGGGTTAATATTCATAAAACTGGTTGATTTTCCAGCATAGCTTTGTCTGACACTGTTTTCTCAAAAAAACTAACCTTGTATGCTGAGCTTTTGATCCTTCAGTCTCTGGTTTTGAAACTTCACTGAGATTCATTTCTATCTAACAAACAGGAGTTCCAAACTTAGCTTGGAAGAATTTCCTGCATCTTATGGAAAATGGATGGGGTACAATAGGGCCGACCGGGATGTCTGCTTTGAACTCAGCAATTTGGAAATGCCTTTTAAAACTTCCTGAAGGCAAATGCCCTCCAAAGTAAATCAACTCCAATGACTAAATAATCTCATTATCAGCCTGCTTTTTCTTAGTTAAAATTGCAATAAATATTTATTTAATTCAGTTGGATTGCACAAATTTTACTTAATTTTTCTGAAAAATCTTGCTGGCACTGTATACCTGTGTTAAGTTCAGCTCATTCTCCCAACACAGAACTCATGCAGCTCTTCTATTTTTTGCATGTGTGTTGGGGTTTTTTTTAACTTTGTGTGTGAGTATTGGCATGCCTTAATAGCCTTTGTCACTTGGCCAGTAGTCCACATAGTACAAGAATTATTGATGCCTGGATTTCTTGCTCCATTCACCTCCTATTAACACTTAACTTTCTCCTCTTATCAACCTTTAATCTCAATTGCTTCTCTAGCAAAATTTTTGCATGGAATTATGTCTGCATCACTGTACTCAGCACACCAGCAGAATAAGAGCTGCTGCTGTTTGCCAAGCTAAAAGCTGAATTTCCTTTAATCTTTGATTCCTTCTCATTCTTAACACCCAGAATATTTTCGCCATGGACGCAGGAGTGGAGTGAACCAGATGCACTAAAAAATTCACCCACATTAAAAACTTCATTTCCAGGTGTTGTCTCTGGTCTTAATAATTTTTTTCTTTTGTCTCCTTGTACCATTGCAGCTCCAAGCAGATTCCATCCTCATGCTTTACAACTTTAGTGGCCAGCCCAGTGGTGAGGCGTTGGTGACTTTCCCAAGCGTGGATCTAGCTAAGAAAGCAGTGGCTGAGAAAAATGGACAGCTCCTGGGAAGCCGCTGTGTACAATTGTACCTGGTCTAACTCAACACTCTCTGGAGGATGAGGAAAGGATGTTGCTTTCAACACCATGCCTTTTGCAAAATAAGAAGTCTTCCCTTGCCACCCAGGCAGCAACAAATGTGCTTTTTCAGCATAACGTGTTGGAATGCAGAGTGGTGCATGTCCTGTGTTTAATTTGAAAAATGGCGTATCCTATGCCAAAGATAAAGTGAAACCAAAAATTGTCAGTTAATTTACTTAATTTCTGATGTACCTGTGTAAAAAGAAGCAAACCCGCTCCTGGCCTGTAGTTAATTCTGAAGACAGTCTAAAAGCACTTCGGCTACTGCAGCCATGGGCAAAACTTACTCAGTAGCATTTGAAGTGGAAAGCGATGCCTGAGTCATTCAGATTGTTCTGTGTTTAGTTTTTAAGAGTTTACACTTGACAAAGTGTCTCGTTCTTGTAGAGTTTAAATGTCTTTAGAAAAGTCTTTTGGAATGCGTGGCTTACCCAGTTCAAACCGTAGATCATATGGATTTTTGTTTCGTTTTGTTCTTGACTGGAAAATATCAGGATGCTGGATCCCGAATGCAATTGTGCTTTTTCATGTTTTCATGAGACTTGTTTTGCAAAAGCCATATTTGACCTTGTTATAAGTGTACTGCTGCCAACATGTAAAGCAAAAAAATATAACCAACAGCAAAACCAGAAAAATCCTCTCTGCCCACCCATAAATCCCTGCCCCTAGCCCCAAATTTTTAATCTCTACAGGACAAAAATGGCACATAAACCTGAGTACTAATAAGTTATATTTTTTTATTTAAGCATAATAGCATTCAGATACTGTATTAAAGATTTTGCTCTAGTTTATGTGCATGCAATTTGTTTACATCTTTACACTACTTTATTTGTATATTATGAAACAACAAGATATGTTGAAATCTGAATTCCCTAGTGCATGCTTTTTTTCTTTTTCCCTGTGTATATACATAAGCTAGAAGTACTTTTACATCATGTAGCATGTGTTTAAAAAAAGACATCTGCTGTAGAAGCACTAAATGACTTTGTTTTTACTGTGCCTTACTTCTAAACCATTCCAAGTGCAATACCAGCAGAGCAAAATGTAATGAATTCTGTTGTTGACATGTTCATGGATGTCTGAATTGATCTTTTTTGTTAGTGTACAATTTGAGTTGTACTTTAAAGAACTGAATGATGTATGCTTCTTTATATTACAATAAATAAAAGAGATGCTTACAGTGTGCATTGCCTTTTGAAAGTAACTTACACTTTGGTTTAATGTATTTTCCCAGAACATCAGTCTTTGATAAAAAGCCTTTCACATTTTTCCCTTCTCCTAGATTTAGATAAGCATTTGTACTTTGTGCCAGTGGTGTGACTTTCCTAGTGGGGGGTTTTGGTTTTTTTTTTTGTTTTTTTGTCTTTTTGCATGTCGTGGTAAGCCAGAAATCTGTATGATGCGTGTTTCCCTTGTAGTGCAACACTTTTTAGGCAGCATGATGTAACTGTTTACATGCTTAGTGTTCTCATTCTGTTGCCAGAGGAAACAAAGTATTGAACTTGAAATTGTGTTCATGTTTGCATTTAATTGACCTGGTGGGTCACTCGCTTTTCTGTGCGACCCAAAATGCTACGTTTAAGTCAGGATAGAGCCAGACAGCCTTTTTGTAGTGAAAATGGAGAAAGGGGAAGAAATCATATCAAGATAAGGTTTGTTACCCTCTAGTCAGAAGTATCTCATGCCAGATGCCATTTCATAATCAAAACCTCCCAAATTAAGTTCCAGCACAATTGGGTGGGACTGGAGGTAAAGATTTTTCATTATTTTGAAGTGGGAGTGTTTGCATTAATCTGTTTCCAAGGTTTGTCTTGGTGAAGTCTACCAAAAATCTTACTTTTAAACGTTATCTAAATAGCAGAAAGGACTGCACAATGGTAATTAACATTCTCATTGTGCCTTGGAGGAAAATTTGGTAGCTATATAGTCCATTTATTACATGCTTACAGTCTGCTGTGATCCAGCTGGTCAGGCTTCGCAGGCTGGTGAAACATTCTTAGTTTTCCTCGTATAAAACCTGTATGGAACTTGTGGTTTTCTGCTTCCTTGGCAAGCTGAGGCAGAGCTGGAATGGAGAACTGCAATCACATCAGCCATGATTTAGACGTAAACACTCCCCCTACTAATTAAACACCTTTATGATTTAGTTGACAATGATCTCAGTTCTGCTTTCAAGTGCAGTCCCATGCCCACATGACAAACTGCAAAAAGGGTCTGCCATGTGCAGAATCTGTACCTGTCTATCATCCACTGCTGTTTTATTCTGTGTTTAGCATGAGATGGTGGAAACCAGTTCTAGAAAGTGAACTTGGGCATGTTTGAGGCTGTGTGCTTTTGTGTGTGAACCCTAACACGTGGGACATGGGAGCAGTGTATAATTTTTAGCGGTTGTCTGTGTAAAACGACTGCAAGGGCAGAGACAGCATTTTGGGTGGACCAGAGCCCTTCGGGTGGGGGTCTGACAAGAGGCCAGACCTGGGGCTGCTCTTCCTCTGAACTTTCTTGTTTATGTTGAAAACTCTGCGGTCTTGTCTAAAAGAATAAAAGAGGGAAAAGAAAGAGGAACGGTAAAGAACAAAGTGCTGCTGTCATAGGGCGGTGGATGGGGCAGGAATCCACCAGGATCACAGAATACTCCGGGTCGGGAAGGACCCACAAGGAGCATCAAACCCAACCCTCACGTGAATGGCCCACCCGGGGATCGAACCCGCCACCTCGGCGCTACCGGCACCACGCTCTGACCGGGGGGGCTGATCCCGTGAGGGGACGCTCCCGGCCGAGCACCCGCGGCCTGCGGGGGATGAAACTCCGCCAGCCGCCTCTCGTTCTACGCATTTGCTCGGTAAAAGCGGCACGGCTGTGCCGGAGCGGTCCGGTTCCTCAGGGAGTTCGGCTCCAGGGCCAGAGGGGTCGGGCGGGGCCGGACTTGGCCTTTCAGGTTTTCTGGCAGTGCCCAGCACTGAGCCGCCCCTCCCGGGCCGGGGCAGCCCGCAGCGGTCGTGCCTCAGCGCTGGGGGCCGCGCCGGGCCCTCAGGTGCGGCAGGGAGCTCGCGGCAGCTCAGCTGTGCTCACTGTGACCCCTCAGCTTCTCCTCCACAGCAGCAGCCGCCACCAGCAGCGTCCCTTTGGCGCTGCTCACCTGTAATTATGCTGCAGACACTTTATAGCTGACGGGCTGGCTTCAAGTCCGAGAGCTCTCCTTCACAGACAGAAGATAAATACTTGCAGCGCACGTGTTTGTGTGGTGGCTTCCATCACTGGAGAGGGCTGAGAACTTGGGATAAGGCCTAAGTGTTTTTTAATCTTTGATGAATACATTTCCTCCTCGTGACTGAAGTTTTAGACTGTGCTGTGTTGCAAAGCCTTATCAGATGAATCGCTGTCTTTACATGCATGTATCTTAACAGAAAAATTTAAAAAGCATAAAGCTTTAACCGTTTCACCAAGAAGAAGGGAAGTTTGGTAAGGAACTGTGATTTGACTTTTCCTGTTGTTAAAGAAAGGGTCCTCACACTCAGCCACAAAACTCGATTCTCACAAAGAAGCTTCATCTATGCTTGCAATCAGCAAACTCCCTCACCTGCATTTGTGTTGCAGTGTTGTATAACTGAGGAACAGAATCACCATTGCTTGTATTTCTTCTCCTAGTTTCACACTTCTGATAGTGCTGGTTTGGACATGATTCATTTAGTCATTTCTGCTCCCATTCTCTTGAAACTGATAATTTTACCTAGAAATGATTTTTGTGTTGGCCCATCCCATGGGATGTTCCTGCCCAGCTTAGAGAGAAGATAGCTTATTCTCATTATTATTGTTGGAAATGAGACTGAAGACTTTGAAATGGCCATTCTCTATTTCAAAAGTTGCAGCTGCGCATCCAGATCAGGTGTTTCTTGTTGGGATTTCTTCATTTGCAGAGCAGACTTGCCCAAGACAGGCTTTTTAAGTTTTGCTTGTTTATGTAAACTAAGATATTTTCAACAACTATTTTATTAGTGAAATTCAATTCCTCATTTTTTTTAAAGAAAAAACGCTTTTCAGCACCTTAATTTTTGAAATAGTATTTGTTCTATTTCAGTCAGTTTAAATGAACTGCAAGGCTGGCAGTTTAACCTGTTGGGTCCTGCCTTATATAGAACTGTATTTGACAAAATCTGTTATAATGTATTTTGAGTCTGCCACTAAAAGTGTCTTCTAAAAGCTGATTGCACCTAAGGATAAGGGGAAATATTCTAAAGCAGAAAATTCCTGATATGTCTGTAGTCTGCAGATTTGCCTGTAGTCGATTTAAAATGTCACCTTTTTAGATCTACTTGTTACAAAGTTTTTTAAAAAGAAAATCCAAACTTAATGAGAGACTTGATTTTTTTATCCCTTTTTTCTTTTTATATAATGAGGTGAAGGCTACTGTATTATTTAGCTGAATATGCAGTTGAAATGCAAATATTCAAATAAAGATGACAGTTGTTAATTAAGACTTACTAATTGCCATTTCTTTTATTGCTGTGTTATTATAATCATTTTACTTTAAATACATGATTTTAAAAAAACAGCTGTTATTTGTTGCTTTCTGTGTTCTTATTGATAATAAAAAGTAGAGTTTAAATAGAATGCCTTCCCTTCTGTAAACATTACTAAGGTACTGCTCTAATTTTGTCGATTTAATGTTAGCTGTATCTCTGAGAGAATATCTTTTGCTGCCAGTAGATGGCCCCTTTCCATCGGGATTCGCAAGGAAGGGGCTTGAAACACAGCTGCTTTGGAGCCGGGAGTTCCGTGCTACCAACTGCAGCAGGAGCTCCAGTGTATGCAGGGAATACTCTGGTGCCTGTTAGCCTTGAAATCGGAGGTCATTTTGCTGCTCATAAAATTGTTGACTTAAGTTTGTTGTGCTGTTTTTTCCTTTGTTTTTTTTTTCTTTTGTTCAAATTTGTTCTTGTTTTTCTATTCTGAATGTTTTCTACGTGTTCATTGATATTCGATACAGTTGCTTTGAAATGTACAAATTGATTTCAAATTGTGAAAATCACAGTTGTGTCTGACTGCGTTTAGTAGGAAAAAATTAACTTTTACAAACTGCTCTACAAAAAGAAAACGATAAAATGTTTGCTAGAGATTCAGTGGCAATGATTGGACAAAAGGAGTGCTTTAAGTGTCACCCCAATGTGAACATACTGTGTCAGGCCAAAAATGAAATAAAAATGACTCTTCAGTCTTCTGGCTTCAAGAAAGAATACCACATCCCAGCAGCATAATGTCAAGGCTCTACAAACACGATCGCAGCCTCAGCTGGACCAGCCTTGGGTTGTGCTGGCTCCCTGCTCCCAGCTGGCAGAGCCGAGTGCTGTGGCTTTGCTCTGCTGGTTGATTTAGCTGCCCCTGGCCCTGTGGTTGGCTGCTGGTTCCCGGGTGTGGTAAAATGGCCTCGATATTGGCAGGGCTCCTTTCAAGGAGGTGGTGACTTTCTCAAGCTGCTTGTTCAGCTCCTCACTGCTGGGGGTTGTAGACTACTGTTGGCAGAGAGTAAGTTTGTTATTCTTGTTGGTGTTAATCCTCGTCTCTCAGGTAATTTTCTTTGATTGCGTTTAGCACCATAAACTGAGGGTCTTTGGGAATTCTCCTTGTAGACGATCCCATGAGATGCTCACTCACACTATCGTGTGCAGATAGTATAGAAAGAAGTTTAAAAATGGGAGAGGTTTTTAATGTTTAATGTTAGATCTTGAGCTGCTCTAGCACCTGCCACATTTTGGAACTGCCTAATTTTTTCAAGAGAAATTGGGGGAGTGTGGGGGGTTGCATATCAATAGTTCCACTATTTAAAAAAAGGAACAAACAAACACTCTCACCCACAATCCTTAACCCTCAAACATGGGAGCTCGCTTTGCAAATGTCTGTGGCTTTTAAGTCTGGGAACATTAAACCGGGCCTTCTACTGCTCCTAGACCTTCTAGACACTTATTGCTGAGCAATAAGTGAAAATAGAAAGAACGTGTTGTGTTGCTTTTCATTTGGGAAAGCAGCTTTTACAATAGATCTGATGAACGTGCAGTTGTTCTGGTTTATACCACTCTCCTGTACTGGTCCCTACCTTCCAGCTTGGCTGTTACAACATTGAAACTTTTGAAAGGTTTTTTTGTTGTTGCTATTTGGTTTTAATCATTCCCTGTTATCAGCACTTTATCTTCTGCTTGCTGCAGGTAGGGGAAAAGTTAATGTGCTGCTGCCACAGATCACTTGTGTGTGTATATTCCCTTCTAAAATAACTTAAGATGTTTAAATTTCATGCAAATGTAACTCTTAAAATTTGTATTCATGTGAAAAATATTCACAATCTTTACTCTGGGTACGTTTAAAATAATAATACTTAAAAGTATGCAAGAGAAAAAAGAGGAAATATTGTTATATTTCTTCTTACTACTCACCACAAGAACAGGTGAGAAGTGGAAGGAAACAACAGAATAACTGAAGAGAGGAAAAATGAAGTATTTTGGGGAGGGGGAGTCTTACAGGAATTTTCTGCAAGTAGCTCCAAAAAACTGATGGTGATTTGTTGGAAAAATCTCTATTGTGTGCAATGGAATAGCTTTGGAATTCAGCTGTCTTTGCTGCATTGAATAAAACCTTGTGGGTTTGTCAGGAAGAGTAAGATCTTTTCCTGCTGTTTTCTGAACTAATTCAGAGCTGGGGATCTCTCTGGGGCTGCTTTCAGTAGGGATGGCAGGCATACAGAGCTCTGCTGTGGGAGAAATGCAAAGGTGTGGTGGAACTGCACGGTGCAAATGCTGGCAAGGAGCAGGTCCTTCCCCATCTCTGGTCAGGGCATGAGAAGTTAAGGGAGGAAAGAACAGTCTGAGCCTTATCTGGATTGTAACATTTGTCACTACAACTTAGTCCAAAGAATTCTTAGTTAAACATGCCCTGAAAATGTGAGACTCATTCCCATTGGATTAGGTGTGTCTTTCTTTTGTTTGATGCAATGCAGTCCTTGTGCAATTGTGAACTTTACTGTGAAAATCCACACAAGCTACACTGAATATTAATTGTAGTAATAGCATTAAATTAAAATGCCCTTGAATAGGTCAGGACTTTTTTGGTTTGGTTTGGTTTAGTTTTGTATTTTTGAAAAGCAAAGCAAAAACTTAGAAAAACAATTGATTTTGCTTAGTTTTTACGGACAAGAAATCTATGCCTGGGAATATAAACTGTCAGATTGCTTGCAATGCTGTGTATTGTGTGTATGTGTGTGTGTGGTATTTACCTTTTAAATTGTTCTAAAATGTTTTATCAAAAGTTAAGTACATCACATTCCTGATGGGATCTGGAGCACAGGTTGGATGATGATCTGCAGGCCATAAGGAGATATATACCCTAAACTAGACTTAGAGTTACACCTGGTAGTTCTCATGGCAGTAATAGACGATTTCTCTTGCTTGTGAGGAGGAGAAGGCTTTTAAGGATGGCAGCTTCCATATTTTCAACGAAGTGTGACTTCTGCTTGTCTTTAAAATTAATCTTTTTGCTCAGCTAAAAGATATTGGTGACTGATAACAGCATGTCAGTGGGTTTTTTTAAAGTGACCTGATCTTACCTTGTAAGAAGTAAGCCCCCAGAAAAGAAAGGTTTCCAAATTTTCAGGTTATGGGGACTGTTTTGGAGATGATTTGGGGAAGAAAGAAAATTGTAAGGCCATGGACCTCTAGACGCTGATGATACATCACAGAGAGTGTGCTAACAACAGAGGAAATTGTGAATGAAGGCAATATTTTGGGTTTGTGGGTTGTTTGTTATTTTTTTCTGTTCTGTTCACTGGCACCAGGTTCCTCCAGTGATTCCTTGTCAGATACAGCTACTCCGGAAAAACAGCCCTGTGCTGCTGCAGTGTAGGAACTCACTGCTAGAGCGGGCCCGAAGACTTTCTAGCTGCAGAGCAAATTCAGTGCTGCTTCCAGAGGGTTTGTAATGACCAGGCTAATGACTCTTGTAATGGTTTATGAGATGGGATGGTTTTCTGACCTGTTTTGAACAGGAAAAGCAGGTTGCAAACGTGCTGAGGAGGCACCATCAGCCCACATTGCTGGCGGGCTGGGACGAGCTGCGGCAAAGGACAGCGCTGCTGGCACACTGCTCTTGGGGGAACTCTGGGAAGCCACAAACAGAAAAATCAGTCAAAGAGCGTTGTAGATTGAGCTAAACCAGCTTTGAGCTGGGCAGCTCCAGAACTCAGCTGAGTGCAGCTCCGTCGGGAAGCTGGGCAAGCAGGAATGCGGTTGCCAGCACAGCTCTGCTCATGTTGCTGGTCTCACGAACTGTAGTCACAACTGATTATAAGTTATAGACTCTAGAATTTTTTGAGACAATTAGGATAAACCAAAGTGGGGGAAAGGAGGGGTTGCTGGATACAATTGCAGTTTGTTCATTGCATGTCTGTCATTGAGCAGAAACGAAGGTTTAGCCTCTAGATACCGAATAGGAAATTGGATTTGAAATCAGAAGGAAGAGCCAAGGAACAGTTTTTCTCATGCCAGCACCTCAGTTTTCATCCCTCTGAACAAGGCTTAGTAAGGGGGAACATGCAATATTTGTGTTGATGTCCCTGTAAAAACACATAACTTTGAGGAGTAATTATGGAGCTAGTAATGAAACAGACACCCCTGGCTCTTGGAGCCCTTGAGTTTGTAACTGGCATTTGAGTCAGAAATACTTCAGAAGAGCTATTACAGAATTAGAGTAACTTTTGAATTCTGTTTAGCAAGCACAGCATCTCTCTACAGAAATTCTTCTCATTCCTTTGTATTGTTTTTGAACTCAGAAATATTCAGTTTCATATCTACTTTAGGTATAAAATTTGTGAAGTATATAGGGAAAAATGGTTTCTCTTTAGCAGACTATGCCACTGAAAATTGAACTCTGCAAACTCTTTGTGTAAGAGCACTTGCATTTTTTCCTGAATGCTCAAAACCACTGCCATCCCCACCCCCACTTGAACGGTTTTCTCTATTGTTCAGTGTACCCAGGAAAAATAAGATTCTGTGGTTTATAATTCATTTTTATTTTTTACCCACATAAACCATAGGGTGTTTTTTTGAATTTTCATATTAAAAACACTCCATTGTTAGTTCCCCAAATGAACAGTGGAACACTGAAACCCAAGAGATGAGATTTTCAGTACCTTTCTTTTTTAGTACCTTTTGAGCAGGCAGTGCTTTGCAGATCCCTGTTTATATGGTGTTGTGAGAGAGCAGCTGTGCAGAATGGTAACTGCTGTGACAATCCCCTTCACTGGGAGCTGTTGGAGTTACCACTTACCCTTGCTTCTCTCCTAAATGGGTTCCGCTGTCGTGCTTTAGGAATTACATAAAGACCTTTCATGCTTGCTGCCCTTCAATCACCCCAAACTTGACAGATGTTTTTCATGAATGGCAAACAAAACCTAAGATCTCAACCTCACTTGTCCACCAATGGTGAGGTTTGCAAATAGATAACCATCAGTAAAATGGAAAACAACCCAAACTAGTACCTGCCTCTGTGGTGGCCCTGTAGTTCCAAAAGGAGTAAAGTGTGGTAGGCTTGTTTTGGGGTTTTTAAATATGAAAATGAAAGTGGCAATTTATAGTAAGGATGACATAATAACATGAGTGTAAAAGGAAAGCTTTTGTCCTGCCTTGTGATGCTCATGAGCAGCTGCTCAGATTGTGCTTCCAGAACACCTCTGTGGCAGTGTTCCACATTCAAGGGTCTCGCACTGGTCTGGTTTTTGTATTCATTCCCTCTTCAGAATATCCTCTGCTCAGTGTGGTGGGCACTCTTTAAGCTCTGCATAGGGGGTTATCTTCTGTGGGGTTCTCTTGAACCTCTCCCTGCATGGACTGCACACACAGGCTGGGCCAGCAATCTGCCCAGAGCAACAGCCCAGGCTTGCTCCAATATGCCCCAAGTATAGATTTTGTTTGTGGAATGAGCTCATCTGGTTTTGGCTACATTTGAGTACATTTGAAGCATGAGGTTAATATTTAGTCTAAAATTATCTTTGTTTTCCACATAGTATCTCAACAGTGAATAAGATCAGCAACTTGTGATTTTTTTTTAACTCACCCCCTCCCCCTCACATAAATTGTTCAGACTTTCACTCTGAGACACAAAGAAAGTTGGGTATCTTAAGTAATTTTTTGTGAGCACAGTAAATGCAGTTCATTTCAGACCAATAATCAGATCACACACACAGCCTTTTGTCTCAACTCTATTAAAGTATTAAAGATAATGTTCTCTTGATAATGCTTCATGATGGGAAAGCATTCCTCTCTTTCAAAAATGCCTTTGCATTTATCTTACTGCAGCGTTCCCTAAAAGATTGCTAATGTGGAGCTTTATAAATAATCCTTTCTGCACTGCTGTAAAAGTAATTTAATGGACATTTCTGGGAGGACAGGCTGATGGGAGGGCATTTATAGGAAGTATCAAGGGGTGCCTGACAAAGTGAGGTGGATGGTTTGGCTTTCAAGGGGAGCTGGGAGCGGAGCTCGGGGTCGGTGCTGGTGAACAGACAGCTCTGCTGTGCGGGGTGAGCACACTCTGTGCCTCCTGTTCCCAGCCCACCCAGCCTGTTCTGAGAACAGCTCGGCTCTGCAACCCTTGTAAACATTGCTCCAGCTGTGTGAAGCCACTGGAGTGGCTACAGTAGTTGCTGGAAGGCCAACCAAGGCCAGCCTTAATTATGCAGACAAAAAAGAGAAAATAATTTAAATGTTCCCAACACTGAGCAAACAACAAAGATTTCCTCTTAACCCTACTATAGCAGGAACACCTTTTCTCTGAAGGACACATTTTTTTACTTCCAAAATGTCTCCTCTGCCTGAAAGTCTTCACTGAATCATCAGTCCTACCTGGCCATGCCTTTGAATCCAGCCTCTTTTGCCAGGTATCTTCTTTCTTACAAAGGAGATTTTTCGGTGCAAAATTCTGCATTGCGTTTTAGAAAATAAATATAGAGGTTTATTTTGTTTTGATTCTTCTCACATAATTTTTTGGAGGCATCCAGTGTGGGATACCAGGAATCAGTTCTGTAAGAATTAATGCTGCCTTTCTTAAATACACCTTCATGTGCCCTTTTCTTTAGTTTTGCATCTGTTTTGTGGAAACCACCAGTTGTGCAATACTGGCTTTCAGGCAGTACCTTTAGTGGCAAGGAGAGATGGAAGACTTTCTGGGCAGTTGTGTATGGCTGGTGTTGGAAGCAATCATTTCATGTGGTTTGGATGCTTCTCTACTGCTGTCAGAACAAGAGAGGGACATCAGATTAATTGTTTATATATAAATTATTCATTACTTTTAAATTAATACAACTAGAAGCATGTGTTAAAAATTTCTAGGGTTCATCAGCTGCCATCTGTTAGTTAAGTGAATGTGATGTTGGGGCATAAATAAGGCATTAGGTGAACCCAAGCATCTTTTCATAACAGCAGAATTTTGGAGCTGGAAAGGAGAACGTTAAATATGAAATAATAGCAACAGAATGGAGTGAGATAATGCTATCTAACCAAGAGCTGGCAGGAGGCATTGCTGCCATTGCAGATGTGAGTTGCAGATAAGAAAAGCCCCTGAATAGCTCTGTCCTGCCCCCTCCCCACACGTTTTCTTCCTCTGGAAGTACAGGTAGAGCCAGGGCTGAGTGTGAGTGCACCACCCAAATCCACCTGATCCTAACTGGGAACTGCTCCTTCTCTTCTCCTCCCAAGTGGAATCTGATATGGACTCATTGAGTAGCATGGAGGGTGAAAGAACAAATGCAGCTTAAATTTCCTTTGGTATGGGGCTGACTTTAGATGGTGAATTTTTCTGGGAACAGGGAGGGAAATTGCTGATAAAGCTGTGAATTGTTGAAAGTTAGAGCTACGGGAAAGATCGGTGACGGAACAGCTCATGATCAATATGTTTGCAAAGACCGGGATTAAAAGGTGCACTTTGTAACCAATAAGACTCTAAAATGCTTTCTATATGTGACCTGAAATGTCAACCAAAACATATATTGAGTTCTGGGAACTGGAGATCATAGTACTTAACAGAGATTTTATGTTATCTCTGTGGGACATAGTGGAAAATAACTTGGAATTCAAATGATGATTGCTTAAGAAAACATTTACCTTAGTGGCCTGCACAAACCCAGATAATTACCTAATACCTGCTTGAAACTCACCTTTATTTCAGCTGGCCATGATATTTTTTGTAACTTGGCTTTTTAAATATTAAACACTTGCTGCATTCCAGCTGAGTGGAGACTGTCTTCTTGGTGACTAACCTGATTTTTTTTCCATTTATTTGAAGTACCTCACAATAAAAAGTGGGTTAAAACAAAATTATAGCACAAATTGTCTATGATACAGTGATACTGAATTATTAGTACATCCTAAGATATCCATGTATTTTACCAAAGCTTGTTCAGTGCTGTGATGTTCTGCCCTGTGTGAGCCTTGAAGTTCTAGTGTATTTTCAAAAACTGAATGCCCAGCAGGGAGCCTCCAGTATGGCCAACAGCTACTGAGAATCATTTGTGTTTCTCAGGCATCTCTTCCTGGAATTGTGCCGTTTGAATAGGGAACCTGCTCTGTTGGTATTTCAATTGAGTGGATGAAGTGCTGGGTGGCTGGGTCACTTTCTAAAATGTCCTGAGGTCTCAGATTTTAGATTCACCTTGTGTGAGGATAAGGAATGCCTTGCAGTTACCCAGATTACTTTAACTAGCATGAGTTAAGTGTAATTTAGGTTGTGAATCTGTGTTTAATCACAATGCTCAGAGCAATCGGGTTATTTGTTGTTTTGTTCTTTAAAAAAGACATAGGAGTAGAAATAGATAAACAACCAGCCCCATGTTTAGTCTGGTTGTATTTATACTGTGTGAGAAAGCTCTCTCTTTGTGCAGTAACCAGCTTTGCTCTTTCCCCTTCTGATAACCTTACTAAAGGGTTTAGCCTTTGTGTTTTCCACATTTTTGGTGGGATGTCTTTAGCTTTTACAGCCACTATTCCCTTTGAAGCCTTCTATAAGATTTATACAGGTTTAATCTCACCTGATACCCCCTTTCTTCCAGATCTTACTCTTTTCTTGAGTAGGAGAGTTGGGCCACCCTTTTAGTAACAATAAAGGCTGTTTCCCTTCCATGTTTATGTAACATTTCCACCCATTAAGCATCAGTTCTTTTACTAAATTGCTCAAGTGTTTTGCCTCAATGAGGTGTGGAATTCTCCCCCTTGGATAGATGCTGCCCCTTGCTGTGGAACAGCTTCCGTGGGGCCCTGTGTCAGTCTGTGCACTGAAAGCAGCGCTGGGGTTGTGTCACCTTACTGCGGGCTCTTGAGAGACCAGACACTACCGAGTGCTACTCGGGGGGTGCGGATTTCCAGCCTTTTCTCCTTCATAGGCTTCCCAGCATTTTCGCGTTCCATAAGCAAATCTTCTGTGAACTCATCTGTGGGCAGCCCTGTGATGAAGAATTAGCAGTGCTACCAGAAATTGAGGCTTCGCTTTCAGAATTCGCTTTTGGATTCATTGTATCTTGGTTAGCTGCCAGCATTCGCCTCTTCTGGCTGTGAGATAGCCCGGCATTAATTAGAGGCAGAAACAGCAGGGGCTTCACTGGAGTTTGGGACAGGGGGCCACTGTACAGGCTGTGAACCTCCTGATGAGCCCTGGTTGTTTCAGTGCAGGCAGACCAAAGCTGTTTCCCTCAGCGACCTTTCTGCATGTGAGATTACATCTCCTATTCCTGCTTGCTTATGTTTGTTTTGTGGGAGTCCTACTGAGAGAAAATGATTCAAAATACACAAATGGAGAGAAATAATTCAAACTGCATGTGATCTTAAACCTCCTTCTCAGTTGCAAATAGAAAGCTAAAGCTGGTTTGCCATTAACTTCTTGTTTTAAGCCAAACGTCTGCGCCTTTGGGGAGCTCAAAAACTCTAACCTGGATTCAGGTGTGTGTTTTGTGAGCACTCACACATCATTTGCCAGAAAAAGAGACTCCAGAGATCTGTCCTTTGTCAGCTTTTTTCTTACCCCTGACTTTTCTTGAGGGGAATTAGAACTGGGTAGGATCTCTACGTGAATTAAATGTTGTAACACCCGCGGCCCCACCCCCAAGCTGCAATTCGCCTTCTTAAAAAAAAAAGTAATCCTAAAAAAAGTCCTTTTGCTGTTGAGAGCAGGATCCTGATGGTATCTATGTGACTCAGAGAGTGTCAGTAACACTGAATGGAGGTTTGATGGTGATTGGTTGTTTAAACAAATTTGAGAGCTTGGGAGACACTTCCAGAACAGCTGAACAACGGAGCTCCTTGAATCTCAATAACGTGATTTCTTTTTTCTTAACTTCACCCCTGAGGATATTTTATGTTGCATGGAGCCAGTGCTGATTCTGCTTGCTGGGCCCATCTGCAGCACATCTCTACTGTCCGCAAAGTGGCCTTCAGTGATGCATCAGCCACCTGAGTGTACTTTGGATGAAAGAAACACCAGGTAGCTTGAAAACTATGTTACAAGCTGAGTGTAAAGATAGTATTTAATTGCTTTCTAATTTTTTTCTACTTTGATTATGAAAGACTGAGTGGCTGTTTAAAGACAATATTTAATGTCACTCAGAATTGTACTGTTTTCAGGTCATGTCCTTCCAACCAAACAGGAATTTTTTTTTTTGTCATAAGTGGTAGAATTCCATTTTACTCATCTGGTCCAGATGGTGTTTGACCTGATAAGAGTTCATGTGTTGTTGGAAAAAATGCTGAGTTTAGTGTAATATATGTGAAAATGATACAAAATCATGAAGGCACAGTCGCCTTGGGGGTGTCCGGGCAGGAGGGCACAAACGGCACAGAAAAACAGAACAATTAACATCAGAACATGCCCTGCTTAGCCAGTGATATGTCCAAGTCTTGCTTATCTAGGAGATGGTTTTTGCAGCTTTACCGCTATCTAAAAAGTATATCTCTCTTTGTGAGAGATTTTCCTGCTTTCTACTATGAAGTAGTTGAGGTCAGCCTTTTGTGGGAGTGGAAGCCTGTAATTGGAGACAGACCTGCTGGGTAACCAAAATATTTTCTCTTTTTTCTTTTTCCCCTTTTCTCTGTCTTTTGTATTTTGTATTCCTCTTTCTAGCTAAGGAAACCTTACTGGTCTCCAGTGTCATTTTAGCAGCTGGATTAGTTCCAAAGGGTTTAGGCTCAGGCAAGCAGCATTTGAGTCTCTCAGCAAACTCTGCTGACAGCCACAAAATGTATGGCTGTGCCTCTCCAAGCCACGATGTCATTCAGCCCAGCATTTGGCCAGTGTTGGATTGCTTGTTATCCTTCATTGTTTGTGCAATTTTTCCATTATAACTTCTGTCAGTGGTGAGGTCAGATGGCAATGATGACATTCTTGGCATAGCTTCTTTTTTCATATCCTTAGAAAAAAATAATCCCATAGTAGCACTTAATTCAGTTTCAGTATTGCCTTATTTGTCCTATTGGCTTGATGGCTCATACTCCTCCTCCAGCTACTGTGACTACAGCCAGGCAAATGTCACAGCGTGGTATTTGCTGTTACTTGAATAAAGTTATCCTTGACCTCTCGTATTTGCTTTCTGTTGAAGATTTTATTAGCAAATTTTTATTCCTGGTAAGGGAAGAAATGGTGGGAACATGGAAATGCAGAAATCCATGTACTGGCAAAACTGTGTGCTGATCAGTGCAGCTGGAGACAGAAACAATTACAGCAGGAACTGATCACACTGCACGGACCTGAGCATGAGCTGCTGTGACAGGCAGCTGTGAGGATTAATGTCCTGTGAGCAACGTTTCCACATGGAGACCCTGCCTAGAAAACACACAGGGTAAAGTTGAACCAGTGGCAGTTAAACTGGAAATCTGCACATCTGCTGTCAACTGCAACTGTTTCTGACCTGTAAATGGTTGTTGCACCTTTATTATGGTGCAATTCTTAAAGTGGCAAACCTTGAAAGTAAACTTTAATTCATTAAATCACAGAAAACCAGTGCTTTGGACGGGCTGTGCAGCAGCTCTGGAGGCGCTCGTTCAAATGACGGAAGACTGCAAAAATCTGTTCTTGCATCATTCTTAGAGAATTTCCAACTTGAAAACAGTGACATACTGACTGCTAGAAGTTTGTCTTGTCCTTTTCCAACACATTGCAAGAACGACTTGGCTGATGGATACACCAGGGAGTTCATGGGATATTTACAAACAGATCCTTTTATTGCTGTGAGAAAATATTTATGATGCACATAGAACAACACTCAGCTATTCTGTGCTGTGTGTTTGTTGCAGTGGTGTTGCCATCTTGGCAGAGAGGAATCCATCACACCTTTCGCACCAAGCTGTACTAAATTTAGGAAGGCAGCCCTGACCTTTCATGCCTTGTCCTAAGAAATGCTCTATGCCAGCTTGAATGGTTGGTGTTACAGCCAGCAGCTCTGGTATATGGAGAAGTTGGGCTTAGGAACTTGTCTTTGATACAACAATCTGCAGTCGTTAAAGTGTGGAGGTGTTTATTGAGACATGCTGCAGTTGTTCATGTGTTAGGGTGGTTATTGTCTTTTTATAATTGCCTGTTTTCTAGAAAATATTTGCCTTCCCAACTGTCAGGATTTTCAGCACACTGCTTCCTTGTCTTTCGTCCTTTTTATTACAAGAAAGACCTTTCTAAGTGATCAGTCATTTATCATTCCATTGTCACAGGAACTTGTAAGAGTAGTTGTTCCCTTTTCCCTCCAGCTTGTTTCATGTGATACCACTGATTATCCAGCACTGCATTCCTAAGCAATATTTTCCTATTGAATCCTCTTTAGGTGCATCACTTTTCTTTGATCAAAAATTACAGAAAAGAACAAGCACAGACTACAAACATTCTTCCAGCTCTTACCAGCAGGTGTCACAGCAATGACAGTAAGGAAGAGATAAGTATTATCTTTTTCAGTTCCTAGTAATAAAAAAACCCAATGAAATGAAAACTTTACATTTGCAGGAACAGCTTGAGAACTTGTATAGCCTGACTTTTCTAGTGGACCAGTCTCTTCAAAAACAAGATCCATGGAACATGCAAGTCTTTGCAAAGTAAATATTCTTTTTCTATTGCTTCTGTATCTTAGTCTTTTTTTCCTTCTGTTTTCTTTTGCATCTAGCATATGTTAAAAAAGCTAACAATAGGTTATTGTAAAATAATTTCTTAGAGGATCTCTGCAAATGACAATGCTTTTTGTGTGTTAAGAATGATTGATTGATAAACATTATCCTTTTACCAGGCAGAATAGAAGTTGTCTTAACTTCCTTTACCAGAGAAGTCAGTATGCAAAACCATGCATGAATTTAAATATATTGAAAATCCTTTTTTCTTTTCCATGGCCTTTTACATACCTTAATACTTCACTCACTACAGCAGTGGCTAGTTCCTGAATATTATTATTGTAAATTAATTGAAGCCAAGGGGCAAAGAAAAAAGTTGGGGAGAAAACAGCTCAGTCCTCACCTTATTCACTCACCTTATTCACAGTGGAGCACATTGTGGATTCAGAGCATACAGTGGTATTTTGAGTTAGGGAGGGAGAGAGAGAGGTCCAGAAACAAGCAGGAGGAAAAAGACAGCACAAGTAATGCCGTGGAATAGTCTAAGGAAATACTGGCTACAATATGACAATTAAAAGGCCTTGATTTCTGCCAGCATTTCCTTTGCGTTTGGGTCCTAAATGAACAAACTTCTGGCTACTCTTCTAAAGGAACTGACTTCAACAGGACATTCCTTCTCTCTGATTACCTGAAATACCACACCAGTGTTCTGCAAGGTAGAACCGACGTTTTCACCCTGCCTGGAATAAAGTCTCGTCTGTGCAACAACAGCCGTGTGTGTGTCAGTGCTCAGCTCCACCCGCCCGGCGTGACTGCAGAGCCTCTCCTGTCCCACCCCATCAGCCCGAGCGAAGCAGCCTCCAGCCTATTTGCATCGGAAAGGCGACTTGAATTGACGGTAAAGGAGACGCAGTCAATGGCTTATTGCTGGTGTGGTGTGTGCTAATTATACCCTGGGTAATCACCCTACAGAACATGTGAACAGCTTTCGAACTGCCGGGGCTATTTTTACTAAACCCCGGCTATATTTACCGTGCATTCGGTTGGTGGCACTTCAGCATCCCCTTTCTGGTGTATTTATAGCTGAAAGCACAGCTGAAGGTAATCGGCCGGGACACGCACTCCGAGGGAGGCTAATCCCGCCCTGGCCGTGCTGTCCCTGGGAATGCGAGCCGGGACCCCTGCGATCCCGCTCCTGTTCTCTGCCGGGCACGTGAGCATTGGCAGCCAAAGGCCGGAGCTTTTGCTTCCGTGTTCAGTTTGGAACAGCCCCACACGTCACTGTGGGATTCCACGGGTAAGGAAAGGGCCAGGTAAGAAACTGCAAGGGAGATAAAAACCTTTTCAGTAGCACCAAGATCACTGAGATGAGATCCAGATTACAAGGCCTGACTTTGCCTAAAGGGACTTCCCTCGGTACTGCTTGAACAGCCAGGATTTGGCAAATAATTTAAACTTTGTAGGAAATCCACATTTATTTCAGAAACAGTTTAACTGCATCTTGCCTATGATAATATCCTTTCAGGAATGGAAATTACCGTTTTTGATGAACTCCCTTACATAATAATTTCTGGAAAAATTTTTCAAAATAGTCTTGTGATTGTCTAATTGAAACAATGACACTTGTAAATAGGGAAGCAGCAGTATGGTGCAAACTGATACTCCGCCTGCACTGCTGATGATCACTTCTTACCTAGGAGGTTCACTGCTGCTGGCTCTAATCTGAGCCCTACACTTTATCGGATTGTTCAAAATCACCACTCTTCCAGGGGAAATATCCAATGTCCCTCACTTCCTGTGTCACAACTTGGCACAACTGGTTACCACTGCATCACAAATGGGTCTTCATTTTAAATAAATGACAATGCATTTGCATTATTTTTATTTATTTGAACACTAAGATTTAAGAGCCTAAATGCAAGTTTTTCCCTTTATTTCTGCAAGTAGCACTGCAATCATAACTTACAAAAATGTTTAAAATACAAAATGTACATGAAATTACAATACAAGGCTCTGTAAACATCTAGAACTTAATCTTTATTGTCCCACATTTTTAAATATAAAACTTCAATTTGAACGATTTCCAAACCTCAAGGAATGACATCCATTATGAGTATCAAAAATAGAGTTTCAAAGCTTTTTATCAGAACAAAACCATTTTTTTTCATTCTTTGGTTTAAAAAGGGTGGCAGTTCCCCTGATAACAGGTAAGTTTTACTACAGAAATTCAGATTGCTAGTTTATGGTAATTTCAGAACTCACCTCTGTCCCCATGGATTAATATGCTACCCCTTTATTTTTTTTCCTAAACATTGATCTTTGACCCTCCTTATAGAAAAGCTACCTCATCATTAAGGCTTTCCTTCAGGATAATCTAAATTATTAAAAATTTTTGGAAAAGTACTCAGGGAGAAGACAGGACTTAAGGGCAAGGAAGTGGATGCCAACAAAATATTAACAGTTGCCGGGTTCTGTTGTTTAATTAAACTTGCATAGTCCAATAGAGATCGTGTGCTTTTTATACCACTAAAATTATACAAGATTAACAGTCTGTATCTACGTTATCACACAAGCTAAAATAAAATTAAGACCCTTGTATTGAAGCTTTTACAAGGCAAATACAAAACTGCTTTAGTATCCAAAGCTATATTTTTTTAAATTTCATTTTTAAATAGGAAAGCATTTCTATGTCTACAGGCATCAAGGTATTTAAAGGCATCAGAAAATTTAGTGCATAGCAACTCCGGATTGTTTGGGCTCCTGTATTTTAGGTACAGTGTGAATTCCAGCTACTTGGAGAACTTGCAAGGAGAGTCTGTACCAGCAGGATAAAGGAGCATAAATCCCATACAGTATGAAAAGCTTTTAAGTCAGAATTCTCCAGCAAACAATGGTTAATGCAAAAGACCCAATACATGAATGAAAACTGGAACACGCCTTGCCACCAGCACACACTCTGAGACAATTACATAGTTTACAGCATTGTGTGGTTTGCTTTGTTTTGAAGGTGTTAAAAACATAAGTAGATGTATTTCTGAGCATGTGAGCTCTTTCTAGGATCTTTAACATACATGAGTAGAGGACAGAGTAAAGCACCATTGCTGAGGGACAGTTATAATATCACACTTTTCAGATTCTAGCCCTGCCAATTATTTCCTGCAAATGTCAAGATTTGCACCATTGAACAGTACATTCACAAAAACGATGCTTAAGATTCCCAGCAGGTACACAGTGGCCTTGCATTAAGTTGTTTGAAATAATTATGAAACATCAAGTTAGTAGCCTCAGGCTGCACTCTTAAAAGGAAGTACATGATAAAATGGTAATTTTACCCACTTAATATAAGGACTTTAAAAGTTCATGATTCAGCTACTACAGAGATGCGATTACAGCTGCTGTAGTGGCATTGCTTGGGCACTGACTTCACTTCAGGTGTAAGGTTTTGCCTGCAAAGGGTTCAATGGAAAGTTTTCCCCATAACTGCTTGCCAAAATGCAACACCAGCAGAAGCTGTGTTTACTCTTCAGGTGCTGTAACTCAGCACTGCTCTGCACTGCCAGACCCCTTCACTCATTTGAACTCTACACAGAGGCACGTGCTCCCCACGTGCTAAACTGCTAAAACGGCCACACCCATCTGAACTGGAGCCAATGCAAATGTTCTTTCTGATTTTCTAATTCTTTGCATTAATTCACTCTCAGTTTTCAGTAGACTGTCATGGCTGACCCAAATGAGCAATGAAAAGGAACACCTTGGATGTTCTGAGGTTCCACGTACTGCTGACCTTCCTTTGCCATGACTGGTGCACTCTGTCTGTTCCATGGAGGAGAGCTCTGTAAATGAGGGATTCCTGGGGGAGGGAAACGTGTGTGGCCTCCACAGGCACTGTCGGATCCTCTCTACAGTGTCTAATTGTAAAGGCCAGAGATTTTTAAGTAACGATGCAAACAGATTATTTCAAATTCATCAGATTATGTGGATAAGGGAGATGCAGCCTCAGAGCACAGCACAGAGTTTACTGCTGCTGTGATGAATCTTGTGTATTTCTTTGGTAGCTCCTGCTTCACACCTGTACAATTAAACATGAACACATTATACTGCCTAACCACTAATTCACAGTAAATTACTTTTTAGCAAATTGATGTTTAAAAACAGCCTGAATTTAAGCAACTGTAACTGTCATCTCCTTAGGACTTCCAAGTGGCATGGTCAGGCATACAGCATATAAAAGATACAGATGTGATCAAATGATTTATTGCGTTGAAAACTTGAATGCCACTGAATTGGTGATTTCAAAACCATATTCTGCAGGGATAATGGGAACATACAGATCCTCAGCAAACATTAGATTTTTTCCTGTATCTAATATGGCTTTGATGTTGCTGTTCTTTAATCTAAAATCCTGCTGCTCAAATTTGATTACAAATGTAACTTTCTAAGAAAAAAGCTATTTCAAGGAGCCTGTGCTAATAAAGATCAGGAAAATTATCCACAGAGTTATAGAAGTTAAATTTTGGAATGTAATTTCTATCCCAACACTTTCATGATGGAATGGTCTTTTTGCAGCCTATCAAGTAACATTTTCAGTTTATAAACAAGTGCAGATCTACATTTGGCTTTGCTTCCTATGAATCTAAGAAAGAAAACACTACAGTATTCATATACACAATGACTTCCGTGGCATTGGCTTCAGATGACAGGTATGATTTGCCACTGGAAGATCTTATTAAGAAAAAAATTAAACAACAGAAGCTTTAAAGGCTTTCCAAAATGACCAAAAGGTGTTACAAATCATCAGTTACAAACTATACTACCTCTAAGGGCAAGCAGCACACTGAAGATGTGCATTAAATCTTTTTCCACATTCAGGACTGTGAATATTATAAGAGCAAACTAACATCTCCACACATCTGAAGCACTTACAATATAAAAGTATTCTATTTAAATGCAAAAAGCAAAGCTTGTTTGTAACTTCAAAACAGTTAAAATATCTGGTGTAGATTCTGTGTCCATTTTAAGAAGTCTCTTTACAGTATCTGAGGAACTATAGTTAAAATGCTCTGTCTCTACATCAAAATGTAACCCACTAAAAGGGCGTTGCAAGGATCCACTGTTCCAGTTCATAAAGGCCACAGAGTTGGAAGCACAGTAAGTCTAAAGAGGAAGAGGATGAAGAAATATTCAGAGAAACGGTGACGTTTTCATGGATGTCGAGTCGTTAGCTTATCCGTTACTGGATTCCATCAGATATTCTCGTCTCCAGAGATCCAGGACACGTATGTGCAGACTGGCTGGCCACTGTTGTTCCATGTGACACTGAGATCTGTGACATATCTCTTCCTATGATCTCATTCACTATAAACAAAGAAGAAATATTAAAAAGTGGTAGTTTTTATGCTTTCCAAAAGGCAGAACTCATCAGTATAACCCTTTTAAAAAGAAATACTTTCAGTGCTAAGCCTTGATGCTGCTACATAACAGAAGATGAAAGAGGAACCTGGCTTCAGCAACAGTTAAGCAAGGGGGGGGGAAAAGTCCTGCCACAATCCATGCTGGAGACTCCCTAAGCCCCTTGAAGAAAACAAGCACATGACTATTCATGACACGCATGTAACTGAGAGGTACAGCACAGGTCAGGTTAATACAGATTTCCCCACAAAACTCCTTCTGTTCAAGAGTGTTATGGGCACAATAAATAACTCTAACAACTCCTGGCTCTTTCAAGCTACTTACAGAACTTCCTCAGAACTTGGATTTGGGTTATTCTTTTTAAACACTACCTACCTATTAATGGGCCAGTTTTCTACATACTTACATTTCTGAAACCACAGTAACTAAATTTTATTAGTCAATTTCTCTACAATGAAGATTTAGGATGGACTAATATGCAGGCCAGTTTGTGTGTCCATGTGTGTCAACTTCAGCAAAGTTTAATCAACTTGTACTATTTAAAAGTGAGCGACACCTCTGTGAATGTGACAAAGTCAGCCTAAGTAATCAAGAAATGACAGTTTTCGAGTCTTACTCTAAATCCTATAAAATTGATTGCAGGACACTTGAGGTTGGAAGATTATAAAAATCATAATTTTAAAGACTAAGTGTAAAAGCAGTGATAGAAATGTCTATTTTACAAAAATGGACCTTGGTAATGTTATCAAAGAAAACCAAGTAACATTCTACATGGACATGAAAAATACCATATTAAATAACGACAAATTTTAGAAAAATATTGGATTATAACCAAGATCTAAACTATTATTTCACTGTTACAGGCAAGCAGTCCTGTTGATTCCCATTACTGAGTGGGCAGTAGGTTACAGTATCTCTTAGCAAGACTTTGAATATGCTGAATTATAGAGGCTTTCCCTTAACCATCAGCATGAGTTTGCTTGGACCTTCTATAAACAGGTATTTAATGGGATCCTCTTGTTGACTAAGGACCGTTCTTGTGTTTAGAATGTTTTGTTCTGCTAATAAGCTGCTTCTATTGAATATCTTAACAGATTTGGAACCCAGGCTTTTGCTACTTTTTTCTCCATTGGGTAACTTTACAGAACAGTGTTGATGCACTTCACCACCTTTCTTAATGCTTCCTTAATTTTCCATAGCAGGATTTAGCTTCCTACTAACCCTTCCTCTCCGGTAGAAGCATAACAAAATCAATCTACAGGTGGTGTAAATTGCTCTTTGTGTTTATAGCACTGCACAGCCTGAGCACTGCCCTTTGTGGCAGCAGGATCATAAGTGGTTCTGAAAGAAAACATATTAATATTGTGAATATGCTGAAGTCTGTGTAACTTATATAAAATCCAACTCTGAAAAGAGGTTGTGTCTATATTCTTTTAACTTGCTCGGGAAAGCTTTAAAACCACCTCATGTCACAGCCCTGTGTGTAATGGAGGAGGTGTTTGTTATCCGTGAGTTGATCACCTGCAATGGTTTTCTCCTGAGGAATGCAAGGACAGCTTGTTACACACACAGTGTTGCAGCCCAAACGTTCAAACAGGTCACACATGCTGTGGAAAAGCCAACTCCCTCAAGCATTACAAGATTTGCAATTTATCTGGCTTCAAAAAAACCTGTCATTCAATGAACTTAACTGCACTACAACACTGAAAACTGTGTGACTGCAGGTAGGGCACTTTCCCAAGTATTTTTATTAGGCCAACACAATGCATAAGTAAACATCTGCTAGGAAAACCCCAAGACTTTTACTTTTTAAACAAAATATAGATGATCACTCATAAGAACTGTGTTCCACACCAGCTTCTGTCAGGGCATTCATTAGCTTGCTTTAAGGACCTCCAACAGCTCTGACCTACTGCACACTACTGAACAGCAGCTTTGTGCAAATTGAGTGTCCCAGCTGTTCAGTACTGCTAAAACTTTCATGAGTGGTACAATAAAAACATTAAAAATAACTATTTGAAGTTCACTATTTTGAAATTATTAGACAGTTACTTCCCTTAAGTTTTGATGGCTGATTGGTATCTGTGCTAGCACCATCAGCACAAACTGGTCTATCCTGCAATGGTTTGTAGTTCCCACAGGCAGAGGTGTTTACCTGAACAGCACGTAGCCATTGGCACTGCATTCTCCTTAGAACACATTACACTGAAGACAGTAGCTGGTCAAATGGCATCTTATTTGCCAAACTTCTGCAGGAGTCATTATGTAGAGTATTAAAGCTACAGGTTAGTTTGTGTTGCTTTGTTCTAAATAATCACTGATTTGTTTATAAGAAGCTGTTTTGTAGCTCAGTGCTTTGTTTAGCAATACTTTTAACATGTGGTGAATACAGATTTATCTGGTTTACATGGATTTCCATTAGAAACATCTACCATTTCTTAGGCAAACGCAGGACCATGCCTTCATTCCAACAGAGAATTCTAGTGAAGTCTTACTTGTCCCAGTGACTTTGTTAAGAATTGCTAACTTATAAACCCTACCAGTACTCAAGTGTGCTTTTTTCAAATGAAATATGTAAATCAGTGTTCTGCCAGAGCACCTTGCAGGCCTCAAGAAAAGGCCAAAACGCTTTTCCTGCTGTATCTGGCCAAGGTGGTTTTTCACAGACTTTGGCCTCACAACTAACACATCTTCCTATTTTATACTTTCCAGCAATGTCCATTTCAGCTGTCTGGAACTCTCTATCCAACAAATGGACTGGGGGGAGCCTGCAGACTTCAGAAGACTCTCCATTGATTAGATGAGGTACAGATGATGGTAAAAATAAATGCTTCAAAGAAAGCAGAACCTGCAGAAGGCAGCAGCTCAGAGCAGTCTCTAATCTTTCATGGCACATATAATATTAATATAATACCAGCATTATCAGAACTTGTCTTTCTGACACGGAATGGTATAAATTTAAGCAGTTTAAAACGTAAATCATGTAGTCAGTAAGAACAGATAAAATCCTGCATAAAAATGTACAAGGCGGAAGGTGTTATAAATATAAATACATAAATATAAATATAAATATAAATACAAATATAAATATAAATATAAATACAGCGTTTTTCTTTTTGTATTGAAGACTAAAAGAGAAGTCCAAAGGTCAGTATTTGAATGCATGACATGTCACCTTCTTCCACTGAGGGGAAAGCACACAACATGTAGTAGTCTGTGATTAAAACTGACAACTTAATTAATGAGCATAAATACAGGTTCTCTACAATATTGTCTAGGACAACTCGACAAGCTCAGGCTCTATTGCTGATGCTTTACAAACAAAAGAAAATTTATTTTTCCTCTCCTAGTTTTGACTATGGCTGCAAGGGCTACTCTGCCCTAAAAATATAGCTAGAAAGATTTCACACTCTCATGTGCTTAACCTTTATAGCCATCCCATTAGCAACTAGACATTGGGAAAGCAGCATGCATGGCTTTGTTAAGCCTCCTTGTTTTGATACCATTTCCTTTCTTCAGCACAAGTTTGCAGGGGAAGGCTACAGAACTTGTCTGGGATTCAGCAATACACATCTCCAGGCTGTTTTTCACATTCTCTGTGCTCTGCCTGCCAGGTTCACGTGTGCTGTGTAGCTCATACTTTTGCTGCCTCTTTGGAAAGAGGCAATCTCATTAGACTTTAGATGGAGGTGAGCAGTTGTGCAAGCAGACCTTGACTTTTCAGTCCACTGCCCCCTCCACTTAAATCTCTGCCTGTTTGGTACCAGTGGTGCCAGGTGTTGACTGCTGATCCCATAGCCTGGACCTCCACTCACTCCTCAAGTCAAGAGGAACCAGAAACATCTTACACATGAAACCATTACAGAGGCCTCGCTAAGGTTTAGTAGTCATTTGGTACCTACTGACACCTAAAATCATTCTGGATGATCAGTGTCAACTGAGTGGATGACATCAAAAATGTTACCAAATGTTTTCTGTACTAACACTCCAGGTCACTAAGCCTGAAATAGTGACTGGAGCAGATGAAAAGAAAGAGGGGTGCACACACTACAGTGTACACACGTGGCATATTCCTCCATACAACAGTGATAACTGCACCTTGAAAACTTGTCAGATATGGCACAAATCAAAATGTGATACAGGGGTTTTTTTAAATAAGTTTTCTCTCCCCCCCTTTTTTTTTTAATATCAGGCTGTGAAATGGAAATGATTTTAACAACTTTTCTCTGTCTATGTAATGGACCTCTTTGGCAGTTTTCCCAGATTTCAGAATTTCAGCTGTTACTTTATTTGCAATAGTTTCACCTTTTCCTCCCTTAGTATTTATCTGAATGTAAGCTGGCTGGCAAATTTATACTAACAGTTAAAAATAGATTGTGCAGAACAGAAGTTAAGTTGGTGGGGAGAAAATCTGCTGCAGACAGACTAGACTGGCCTGGTCAATACTGGTGATACTGCAATATTGCATTGCAAAGATTCTTTTGTGATTTTTTTTTTGTTTGTTTGTTCTTCCTTCTCTGTGCTGCATTGAAAAAGGAGCAACACACTGCATTGAGAAAGCACCAAATGTCAGATAGAGGCTCCAGCCTACAAAATCAAAAATTGCAAAAAATGAAGCAGCATCCTAACATCAATATGGGTGGAACAGAGTAGAAGTGGCTCTGACTTTTGGATTTGCTGTCAAACTGTAAAATAAGAGCAAACACTTACTCTGTTTTACTGGGCTCTTGCCATAGTTTTCATTTCCCCTTGGGCTCTGCTTGCCTGTTTCCAGTCCCTGCTCACTGCACAAGTGGAAGTGGCTGAGGCCTCCCCTGCCCTGAGGCCGAGGGCTCTGCCTCTGGTCACTGAGGCAGCTGACACAGCCACAGCTCCAGCTGTTTGTGCCTGACAGCCAGACTGCTCAGGATGTGCTCCCCAAACTTTGCAATTTGCAATCCAGGGTTTTGAGATCTAAAGTTAGGCTGAACAGCTCAGCCATTTGTGCAGTGAGTGACACCCAGAGCTATGGATGCTGATCTTATCAGCTGTTCCAGTACTGACCAACCCCTCTGGAGAAATTCCCACCTACAGAAAGTGATCTGTGTTCACTGATTTGCACAGAACAAAGCTCTTGTATTATCAAGCATGTCATCATCATGAAAGCTGGTGCTTCTAATAATAAATTCCTGAATGTTTTGGATAAATGAAAAAGAAAAGCCAACTACGAATTTAGAATAACAAGCTCTCTTAAGATGTTTTTAAGGTGCTTGAAGTTCTAATATCAAAAGTAAAGGCATTATGTTTTTTAATCAAATGCCAAGCAAATACCAGCATGCTTCTGAATTGCTCTGTATTTAATTTCCCCTCTCATTGTGCTAAGAGACAAATATTTTGTACTGAAGCACAAAGGAAAACAGAAGTATATCTAAGTATATATATTTTATATAAGAATATAAGGAAAGGAAGTTCTTGAACCTACAGGCCTTTCAGGGAATAATGCAAGTAACCTCTTTTTCCTTGCAGGAAGCCACTAATCTACAATCAGCATCTATACTTTCTACAGACAAGCAAATCTGTTTAATAGGCAGTTACCAAGCATTTTAGGTTTTTCTACATCAAAAATACTGCCTGAAAACCTCCATGGAAAACTTCAGGCAATCCAGTTCAGATTACAGACCACTAGGGCTGCAATGGGCAAGAGCAGAGACGTGTGCAAAACACAACAATGCTTCCCCTGGGTGTTCCACCAGTCTCCAAAATGTGTTTTTCCCAGGGAACTTCTGAGTTAGAGACAGTATCTTTTGCACCAAATGGTCCCATTTGGATTTTTCTCCCTAGGGCCTTTTATGGTCTGTGCAAAATTCTGTCAACTGCAACGTTCTGTGAGAGCAGATTCCAAAGCTTAACTCCCTATAGCAGTAGCAAAGCTTTTCAGATGTGCTGAACTTGCCCCAGGATTACTTGGTGGTCAATTACTGGTTTCTTTCCCAGGAAGTATCTTCCATTACCTTTTCTGTGGCCCCCACTCATTTCATTATACTTGGCACTTTCTCCTCATTCCTTTTTCTGGCTGCAGAGTTCTAGCAGATCCAATAACAGGCGTTCATCTAATTCCTTTGTGGCATCAGGGACAAAATGTGGGCACAAACCAGATCTATGGAGTAGCATTTTCTTATTCTCTGCTGTTCCCTAGACATTCCTAGCATTTATTCACCCTTTCAAGACTACTTTTAACACTACTGAGCAAGTTTTCATAGAATTGTCCATTTTAAATTCAAGACAGCTTGAAATGAGAATAGTTAACAGAGCGGCTGTCACTGTATTGATGAGTGTGGGTTTTATTCTTTCCTTTATTCTAATTTCCACTTTTTCTTTAACTACCTGGTTTTCTTTAATCACAAGATCTTCCTGTAGAGGCTTCTAGACACTTTTTTGGTTTTCACCATTCTGAATAGCTGAGCAGCAACAGTGTCACATTTACCCAGGCTCTAGAGCAGGTTCTACATTACAGTTGACAGTGAACTGTTGCTTACTCTTTCCGAGCTGTTGTCTGGCATGTCATCTGCTTGAGGACAATTGTCACTGCTCTGAAACCTTTTTACTGACACCTTACCTTGAGACAGGTCCTGCAACGTCTCTTTCTCAAAGGATTTTGGGCATGAGAATCTCTCTTCCTCAACTGTCATCATCAATACACAAACCTTTCTAAGATCACTTATCTAATTTTAACTGAATAACTGATTTGTCATCTGTTGGTCACATTTTCCCATTTAACTTTTTAACTTCTAGGTTCTTTTCTGATTTCTGCATTTGGAAGCAGTTTGTAGTCTCTCTCACAGCAGAGTAATTGCACACTTAATATGAACCTTCATAAATAATCTGCCGACTGCTTGCAACTATTCGACCCTTTTGACCACGCATTATATCTTCTTAAGCTTGACTGTTTTCCTACAGTTTGTCTTTTCAAGTTTGTCACAGCCTGTAATGCTGACACTGCTATGAAATGAAAATTTAATCTTTTCAAGAAGTTTTTGTACACTCCTTTTGACCAAATAAAGAGATATTTCCTCGTGTGGGTTCTCCTCCTGTTTTGGTACTCCCTGAAGCAGTCATCACACTTACCCCTTCTATAAAGGATGACTCAAGTACTCCATTAGTTATTTCCTGCCTTTGCAGATGCTCTGATCTCCTGCAGCACACTACAGTCACAGTTGCTCTCCTCTTCAGCAGTATAATTTAGAAGCTGTGCTCTTCCTAATTTAAGCCTGGAAGTTGGCTCTATAAGAATTCTTACTTATCCACTAGCAGTGGATACAGCTAACTTGTCTGATTTAACATTAAGCATTCTTCAAGGTACAAAACCATCCTACTTTCCTGTGTAAACCTATCTCTTGTATTAATACCACACCACATTATGCCAAATACATAAAATACCCATTATTTTAATTTAAAAAATGTCATGTTTCTCTATTGCATTTGTCACATGCTAACATTTGTGTGTAAATGTGTTTCTCTCTGAGTCTGGGTTTCTGTTAGTGTGCCCTTTCTAAAAGGGACTTGTCAGTGTACATTTCACAGGCCTAAATTTGGGGTCTGCCACCCTGTGTGTTATTTTTAAGTTAGTGATACTGCTATTTGGGGGTTATTTTATTATTAGCCTGAATTTCCATTTTTCAAGAACTCCTGCTCTTCAACAATTATTCTGAACCTACCAGATTCTGAGTTGCCCAAGATATACTGTAGAACACCGAAATAATCTAAGTTTTAACTTGTATTTTACTAATTTATTTGCTGTTTCAAGACATAGGAATGTCAGCTTGGTGTACAGTCCTTTCCCTGGCTTTGCCATTCCACATAGGAGCTACTTACCTTACTAATAACATTTTGATAAGTAAGGAAAGCAGAATTAAGTTTCTTGAAAGATGGCAAAAGACCAGTGTGATTTATTTCAGTTTCACAAGCAAACTTAGGATCAGTCTACACAGTAATTGTGTGAAAGTTTTATGAAGAGCTTGGTTATTTTACTGTTACCAAATCTACTGTACATTTACAGGTATTACTCTTTAAAAACCTATGGAGAAACTAGATGGTGTTGTAAGTGTTTATAAGGTACTTGTACATGTGCATATATTGAAAAAAAAGGGACAGTAGTTCTTTGGCACTTTAGGCCCGTTTGCAATAAAGTGAAAACCACTAAAGTCTAAAGACAAACAAGACCAATGTACCATGCAACAATTTCTAATATTGTTAGTATATAGAAGAGTCATAGTGCATCATTATCTTGCTTATATGTGAAATAAAGAAGCTGAAATAATAAATCCAGATATTCTTACCCAATTATAGTGCACATTCAACTCTAAATCTAGTTATGAACCTGTATTCCAAATACTCTGACTGGTGGTGCACACCACTCTATTCCATCTATTTAAATTGACATTGCTTCATCTTTTTGAAAAAGAGAAACATTTCAAATTTCTCAGTTATCTGATCTGGCCACTCTTCTACCTTGCCCATATTTGGCTTAAGATTTTCATATCCTCTTCTGCTGTTTTACTAGATCCTACAGCACTCAGGAAGTTCTGTGGCAGCTCTGCATACTTTGAGTGGAGGTTTTTACTGAATGAGTGTACACCTGATTCACAAATGCTGAATTTCCAACTATTTCAGAATACACAGGTGTCCAGTTATAGCAACACTTCAGTATTACACAGTGCTTTTCACTTGTAGCTCTTCAAACTCTTAAAACACTTTCCCCTTTCCTTCGTGCTCCAATTTCAAACATTGAAGCATTTCAGTAAGCAGACTCACCCTCTAGATTTTCCACATAGGAGTTGGACATGAGTGCTGAATGTTGAGTCCATTTCTCTGTTGAACCTGATGGCTGGTATTCCAGGTCAGAGATAAAACTGTCTGTGTCAGAGAAGAAGACAGACATAACTACTGACTGGACTAAACCAAGAAGTTACAGTTCACTCAACCAGGAAGTGATTTTCATTTTTCTTTTAATAGCACTAAATTTAAATACCCAGTTTCATTCACAAAAACACTGCGTATGTGACATAAGTAACTATTTATACGTTATAAGAGTGCCTATTAAAAACAGTATCACTTATCTTGTATACTTAGTTACTTTTCAGTTGGCAGCCAGAGCCATAAAGGTAATGGTTAAGATTTTTGGATGTCTGCCTAGTTGCATCATCATGACTTTATACTACTTAAATTTGATTTTAGTATTTGTGTTTAGAACATTTCCCCTGCAGTTTTTTCAATTTGCTTTACTTACTGCGGTCAAATTAGAAGTACTCGGGGCCCTTGACAGCAACTCCAGAGTAGGTAAAAGAGTCCTAGCAAACAAAGCCTTTCCTGCTCTTTTCCCTCTCCCCCAAGCACAGGAAGCTGTTGCTGCTCACACCTGCTGGCTCCCCTTTGCTGTCCCACTGCACACCCTGCCCAAGGCACAGCTCTGCAGTGGGGCCACCACAGCTGCGAGTGGCAGAACACCAAGTGTTATCTTGGCACAGGTGGCTCCCTCAGACCAGGGCCATGTGAGAAACCCTGCAGGTAGTGCAGAGCTGCATTCATGGAACTGCTTTTCCTAGAGGAAAAATCAATGTCAAATAGTGTATTCATTATTTTAACCAACAAGGCTGTGTTTATTCAGTTGTGATTAGTGGCTATGCAGAGCTTACAAGAGGGTTGCATTTGGGTTTTTTTCCTGCCCAAGACAGGCTTGTAAGTTTAGTAAATTAGGCTTTAACACAATTAACGAAATTACTCTGGACCCTGGCTAATTTGTGCCTTCTGGATAGAGGCACACACTTGTTTTGCCAGCATGACTCCTCAGATGACTCCTGGGAGAACAAAGGAATCACTCTTACTGCCTTATGAAATTCAAGCAGCTCAAATTACCTCTTTGGGTGACTTCTTATGCTTCATTGTTCAAAGTGTAAAGTTACATGTGTTTAAATGGGAGTGGAAAGCATTTTCTGGATTTCAATGAAAATGTCTGCTGCCATTATGAAGGAAAGGAGTAAATTAAAGACAAATTCTGGTCAAATAATAGGAGATAAGGAAAGATCGTTTTCATTTTCAATTATGGTAGAAACAGCAAGAAAGTGATATTTAAATAAAGATCTAATGAATCCAGGGAGACAGGCAGGAAATTGCCTCGTGATGAAACAAATTATCTGTACCAACAACCCTCTTTAGAAAGGTGAAGCTTTCAAAAGACCAGACAACAAACACTGACAAAAGCCTCCACAGAGAACAGTGGAGTTCATTAGCTCATAAAGCAACAGCCTCTGCACCATAAAGACAGCACAGCTTATACAGTAAGGGTTATATGTCACTCTGGCAGGGGAATATGCTTCTCAGCAATGTTTCTAATTAGTTTCATACTTAGCAAGATCCTGAGGTTCTTGCATGCGCTACCAAAGCCGCTGACAGTGGTGAGCGTTTGCTTTTATCAATCCCTGACAATTGTGTCATGCACAGCACACACAACGTCTGCAGCCAGCACCTTCTGGGACAGAACATGCACTGCCCTCGGGCACACACTGCTTCTTGTCTGGGAAACGTGGCACATAAAGCAACAGCCTTTTCATCTGTGTGATACAGCATAAAGATTTTGTTCTACACACACACACTCGACAGACCTTGAGGTACCAGAAAAATATACATTAAAAATACCTTTCCACTTCGTCATATCCTAAACATTTGAGAAAGCTTTTTACTTCCTTAAGCACTACTAAAATGCATTCTTGTAACCAAAGAATATAAAGACAAAATGAAAACTATTAAGTTGAAACAAAAATCAAGAAAAAGGACACCTGGTAGATCTGTTTAACTGACTGATACTTTTTTGAATTGACCTCTTTGTCCTGACTCAGTCTTTAAGTAAAGAAAGGTTAAGAAAAGCTTTAAACCCTCAATTACCAGCACTGGTTTGGGTCAAAGACGGAAGTCAACTTTAAAATTAGAGTTCTCTTATGGACACAGGCAGACCAAAGAGCTCCTGGACTCATCCTATTTGGTTTTCAGGATCTCTTCCAACAGGAGTCAATTAACTTCCTGTTTTTGTAGCACTATCTGATTAAAAGTTTAGCCTGCGTATCCTTTACTGCTGCTGAACCGAAGCAGGATGTGTGGCCTGTGGGACATAACCTAGAAGATGCACTGGTTTTAGAAAAGTAGATCTCCCAAAATATATTTTAGAATGCATGATTGTCTGTAGTGTTGCTTCAGTGAGTAGCACAGAGCGGGGTTTTTTAATATGCTTCACAAAAACAAGTTTGATACAAGTTGTGTGTTTTAGAGGACAGATGAGTGAATTGTTCCCCTGACAGAGGCAACAAGGATCAGCAAACCTCAAGGAAAACTATGGACAGACTGCAGCACACACTTCCTGGGACATAGACCTTCTGTCAGCTCCAGACAGAACTCGACCAGCCGAATTTATGTGAAGAATCCCTGCAACTACATCACATTGCTTAGTGCAGTATATTTAGCCTGGTTTTGACTCCACATGACCAGCAAGTAATACCATGTCAACTTTCCCTAGCAAACAAAGCAAAACAAAAAAAAAACCCAAAAAAACCAAAAAATCCCACAAAAAAAAAAAAGAAAGAAGAAGCTGCCAGGCTATAATTAACCCTCAGTCTTCGGTGCTGGAGCAGCCAGCTGATTGTGCTGGTCTGAGACCAAACCAGTCACACGTCAGGCCATGGCTGCTGTGGCAAACTACCAAGGACATGGTGAGTTGCCTTGCAAGTCACCATTCCAAGCCATAGGCCAGGCCTGCTTTTAGTAATTTCAGGTTTAATGCCAACTTCATTAAGCAGTACTGGGTTTTTTTTAATTAACTGATAAAATAAGGCTGTATGGAATGCTGGAGTACAGTTTTCCTGTGCACATCGTGATTATAGTACAGAAAACCTAAATGTGCCTGCAGAGTCACAGCACCAGCTCTGCAGTTATGTGCTACAGTAACAAACACCCTGCTCATGTCTTGGCTATGCTGTCACACTCTGCATTTCTGTATCCTGGCAAAACCAGCTCACTGCAGTCATGTTTACCCCTTCTCTCACACAAGAAGAGAGCTGAGTCTAACACAGAATTCAGTGCGAGCCTTGGCTCTAGAGGACACGTGGGCTGTGCAGTGCGAAGTGGTGCTCAAGGGTCTCTGTGGATTTTTCCAGGGTCACAAGGTGTGCTGAGCTCCTTCTAATTCTGTGACTGCCAGCACCCACATCTTGGTGCAGAAGTGCCACCTGCACTCATGGAAGAAGTCTCTAACCTCTCCTAATTCTTGAATGGGAATCTTTTTGAAGTAGTGCAGCCAGTTGAGTTTACTTTGCATTAGTTACAAGATGTTCTGTGGCTCTCACAGGGAGAGCTGGCCATAGACACCTGAGGATTTAGCTGGCATTTTTACACATTAGAAATCTGCAACTGGTCTTCTCAATGGGTGCCTTGCTGACACAATTTTTATGGACACAGTGAGTGAATCCCCTAGGAGATATGGTCAAAGCATCCTTTAACTGCTGACAGCCCCTGATGCATAGCATTTCACCTCTGCTCACTGCTCCACCCTTCGGCTTTTAAACTACTGCTCAGTCTGGATCTTTATTTTGTCCATAACACATATTTCTCAGAGTAGATTTCCATTCTCTTTCAATACATTTCAGGTTCTGCCTCATCACCTCAACATCTCACTGCAGGACTGCTTTTTACTGCTGCCTCATACTGATTGTCAAAACAGATTTAATAATCAGAATGCTAAGAAAGGAGGAGTTTGAACACAACCTTACTAAACAATTTATACTAGTATAGTTTTCAGAACACCTTTTATCAGCAGGATTGTTCTGAGAGTTCCAGGTACAATGCAGGTTAGAGTCCTTGGCCTTGCTGGGCACACTGCAAGGTGCAACATTTCGCTTTGTACTCAGGAGACAATGAAAACACCTCGTATTTGAGATGCACATCTCAAGTATGAGCTGCTCTCCTCCACTCTACACCAGACTCCAGCATTCAGTACTCTCTGTGCTTCTGCAGACCTCCAATGGCAGGATGCTGCCTTAATTAACACTGATCTGTTAATGATTAAGTTTTAAATATAGACAGAAGTACCAAGTACAGTCCTTCTCCAATACTTTCTTATTTAGTCACTACTTTGATTCTCCAGAAATTAAGCTGAAGCTATAGTAAAAAATCGTTGCCTGCAAAGATGTACATGTCTTCTAGCCAAGATCAGAATAATCTGAGCTTCTCAGCAAGAGAATTTATAAGCTAGAGAGTTATCACAGAACCATTAAAATGAAATGAATGCTAATGGCTTAGAGTTCTACATGGAATGCGTCTGACAAAGCAGACTTATTGCTTTATATACACAAACTGCTTAGGGGATTTCTAGTTATGATTTATAGTAAATGCACATACTGGATTTTCTAATCTCCAGCTTTATGTAATGGAGATGCAATGAGTAACAAAATGTAAGAGGATTAGTAGAAGGTCATCCTGATTTGCTGAATACAGCCAAACAATACCTTAAAAATGGTTCAGTACAGGTGTATGTTAGAAATCTCATCACTGTAGAAAGCCATGAAATCTAAGGTAAACTCCCTCCTAAACTGCAAACCACAAAAGATTAAATTTGAGATCAAAAGTATTAGAACAGTTGTAAACCTAAAACTTGACAGTGGTAATAGGTAAAGTACTACATTAGGAGCACTTTTTAAAAACAGAGGGGGTGGAAATTAATTAGGCCTCATCATGTAACCAGACTGAGTCTAACTTTGAGTAGTTTTTCTTTCAGGTGGGGAAGAAATTTTATCAGATGAGTGTGCAGCAGAGCCCAGTATGGACGATGGATACGGGACAGGACAAATGACCAGCTGCCTGTTTCCTGTCACTTCAGCTGCCTTGTTTACATCTATCTGCAGCCCTAAACATGCCACTGTCTATCCAGGGAAATGTTAACCTGAGGTGTTGGCCAGAGGGCTGACTTGCTGAAAGATGTTAAAGGAAAAAAGGTCCAACACACTGTCGGGGGTAGAAAAAGTAGAGGGGACAAATAAGTGCATGAAGCTGCTTTTACTTAGTTCCAGCCCAAAAGCCTCTGAGCTTGTGCAGCCTAACTACTGTAAAAACCTAAGCAGAAAGGAGAAGTTTTTCAGAATACCTTTGAAGTACAGTATACAACAGTATTTTGAAATTGTTATGTTTCAAATATTTTTGTAATACAATTTGAATTTCATATCCATGTGTCCTCATGCATTTTGATCCCTTGTTTCAAGTGAATTAGAAGGTGTTTCCTATAGGAATCAAGGATGGGAAGAGGGGAAACAAAACATAAAAGCAAATTCAAGGTGGAGATTAGAAAAGTCTAAGGATATCAACAAAGTCCTACTGAAAAACAAGATAATGAAGTCTCACAAACTTCAGTATGGGGGGAAAAAAAGGAAAGAAGCATCCTTTGTGCAGACACACAGGGGCAGGATCTGCCTTTCTGTCGTGTAACCTGTGCTCAGTCACAGTCTGAACAGAGCCCAAGTAAAGGGCAAAGGAATACAACAGAACGTAAAAAGATTCTCCATCTGGTCACTGGCAAACACCTTGGACTTTGCAGGGACACTGAAAATGTGTTACACTTTCCAGGAGATGCTGGATAAAGACTAATCCAGATGCTCTTGGCTTGAGCACTGATGGATGAAGCAGCTTTGTAGTTCTGTATTATGTAGTGGATTTGGAGGGTTTCTTGGTGTGTTTTTAAGAAAACACCTGAATGTTGGCTGAAGAGGCAGTAAGAGTCACTTCTAGGGGTCTTACTTAAATGAATTTGTGTAACTTTTATCCAGATTGCCACACCTGGAGGTGGGGTGGGGGTTTCCCAGTTTCATGGTGGGCTTTTTGTTGGGGTTTTATTTTTAAAGATTTTAAAACATATTCTGTCAAACTATACAGTAATTCTGGGATTAACTTTGTCATGGGGTAGCACTTCCACACTACACTGAAATTCTGTAAAATATTTCTTGAAATATTTTATTTTCTTGGCAAAGAAATATCTACTATTTCAATTTTGAAATAGGGTACATTACTTAAAAGCAAGAAGGTAATTTATGCTCTCAGAGTTTTTTGTTTATTTTAAGACTACTGATTTAAATATTTAAGGCCAGTAATCCAGACATGATTTAAAGAATTTTCAGTTGGCTTTGCCTTAGTGTTTTATTTTGAGATGTTTATTTGCCTTAATTGGTAACCCTCAAAAACCTACTTTCCAACTAAGTAGAGCTTTCAGGTTTGATATATTAGCTGGGAGAACATACTGTATCAACACTCATTTTATGTATGTAATTATGTTTGGATTTTTTTCTTTAATTGCTATAACATTATTGTAGAATAGCCTATTTGCTATTTGTGCTTGGCTCTATTTGTACAGAAACTAAAATTCAATTATACATGAAAGATATTTTAGAATTATTTTTTAAACCAGAGTATTATGTTAGATAAATTATTGAAAAAAGTGTTCTTGTCCAAACATGTTTTTTTTTTTTTTTCCTTAAAGCTGATTAAGCAGAGGAAGTATTCACTCACATTGAGAGAACTGAGCAGCTTTGCTTCTTGTCACTGTGCCCTTCCAGACTTCTGGAACAGCAGGTTTCATGCTCAACATCTGATTGTATTTGCAGATTGGAAATGCAAACAAGCCCCAAAGCCAGCCCCCAGGAAATCATCGCACGGTGACAACATGGGAGGGAAAGGCAGGAATCTGCTCCCAAACCCAGCGCTGCTGCCAAGGGCAAGTTCAGCGTTTAAATCCACGTTCAGTTTTCCATATATGAAGTGTGTTGTTTAACCAGCAGTTATCAGAACTTCTTTAATTTTCTATAACAATCATTTTAAAAAAGAAATCAATTAAGCTGTGGCCATTTGACTCTCATGTTCATTGTACTCTAAACCATCAGCAAGTGACCACGCTTTCAGTGGGGCTCCGACAGCTTCTCCTGTGATCCCGTGGCTTTGTCAGCACAAAAACAAAGCAGTACTTTCAGTGTGAAACAAAGGAAATAGTATTGAAAAGCAACAAATATTTGTGATGTAGAGAAAAAACCTGGCTTTTCTTTTTACTGTGCATCCATTTTAATTTCTGAACAATTATAAACAAACTGTCAAGATGCTCATAAATGCTAAACACTTCTGCTTACATTGTGAACAGTCTAACTACAGTATTTAGTTAAATTTTATTTGTTTCGACATCTTTCTTTTTGTGGGTGTGGAGAGAAGAAGGATGAGAAAAAGGTAGGTTCTAACCTGACACTTCTTGAAACATTAGGTTTCTTTCTCACTCCTCTATATAGAAGTATAAGATGCTATTTTTTTGCTGCATGCTATTTCATAAAGCTGTGCTCTTCTCCCCTCAGCAAGTCCTTGACAGAATCAGTCTCTTCCTTCCTTTCTAAATAAACTTAAGTTGATTGATAAACAGTGTTTCTAAAAACAGAGCTTTGTTTAATTAAGGTGGCCATTGAACTGAAAGCACAACTAGATTGGTTTCTCTCATTTTCTTCCTACTATGCCATGTCTTTAAAGGCATTTCTCACTAAATTTTATTACTGCTGTCTGGAGGTAACAATAGCAAAGCTCCATTTATGCAAAGAGCTGGGACTGACATGGATATTTAACAGATGGCCTACACTTAAGTCTTTATTCTACTGCTGATGCAATTAAATAATTACCAGGGATGGTTAAAAAAACCCCAAACCACAACATTTAAGGCTACTTTAGAAAAGAGACACTGGTACGATTCCCTTCATCAAAACCAAACACATTTTACACAACTTTTAGACAGGCCTTCTGGTCTTCCAGTCTTTATTAGCACAACATGTTCATTAAATTGCTTTGCATCTACACCTTAAATAGTCCAAACTTTAGGATCTGATATTTTCCTTTTTTCACTTGGTGGGTAAATTTTATAACTAACTATTTAATTAATAACTAAATAAAAAAAATTGTCCAAATATTTAAAGTACAGTCCTTTATAGCCTGGCCTTTAGTATTAGAATGTCCTTGTTCTGTTTATGTTAAACAAGTGAATTTCTCAAAAAGGTAGCCAGAGTGGAGAAAGCAAACAGCCACTGTGAGCAGAGTTGCTGAATGATGACAGGTATCTACAGAATGTCTGTGAGGAGACCAAGACAGTGCCAAAATGCATGTGATAGATTATCAAAGCACCAGCCTGCCCTTCAAAACTGGGACAACTCGAAGAAACAAGACTCCAAATTACATCTATGCAACTTAGATATCTTCCTATGATTTTCACTGAAACATATCAATGAGACAGAAAAGGCTCCAAATTACTTTCTTGAATACAAGGTGTGGATGTGTAGGAGTTGATCCTCAAGCCTTGTTTTACGACAAAACCAAAATCTGTGGGCAAATTAGACTAAAATGCTGGAATTGTATAACTACAAATTAACAGCTGATATAATTCGTTTTAAGCAAGTTGTTGCTTTGGACACAAAAATATGACTCCATTCTGATTATATAAATTTCCTTCTGTGAAGAGCAGTGTGTTCTAAACAAAACAATCCTCCCACACCCACTTTGTAATTTAATGCATATTATATCCCAGTATTGCAATATTATATCCACTTACCATCGTCTAGTGTGATGTCTTGTAGTCCTATAGTTTGAAAATTCAATTCCCGGTCTTCAGGCTCTGGTTTGATGTGAACAGCTGCCCCCTCGGGTGCAAAGGGAGACGAGTCACACACGGGGTGGGGCCCCAGGGGTGACACCGTGCCCAGGGCTCCCAGCGCGGGGCTGGCGGCCTGCGGCGAGTGCTGCCCCGAGCGGCTCCCGGGCGGCGGCGACGGGGCGGGTCCTGAGCTCGGAGATTGGTAAGGCAGAGGCTGGAGCTGGGGGGAAGAGGGGCCGGAGAGCGGCGAGTGGCCCAGCGGATGGGAAGCTGTCGGGGACGGGGATGAAGCGGACGCTGGATTTGGAGAGTGGTACGGGACCTGCTGCAGCTGGGGAGAAGCCTGGCCGAGGGAGCGGCTCATTGCAGAGGGGATGGAGCCCTGCCCGGGGCCCGGGCAGTGGTATCCCAGCGATGGCAGGTGAGCAGACGACTGTCCTGAATGAGCTGCATGTGTCAGCGGGTGTCCTGCTGGACTGGATGCTGACACAGAACCTGGATTTGAAGAATGGAACTGCATTGGTGGTAGAGCTTGGCAGCTAAGATTTATCAAATGAGGTACAGCCGTGTCTTGAGGAAATGAAATGGGATCAAATCCCTGGCTGGAGGCAGAGTTCATAGGAAGACCAGGCTGTCCATTGTACACATCGTTAGACTGCATAGGCTGGTAAGAAGGCCTCACGGGAGGTGCTGATGTTACCTGAAACGACTGAACCACAGCAGGAGGCAAAACATGACACTCTTCACTCGGACTAAGGTTTCTACCCTGCATATGTGGCAGGTGTGGCACTGCCGAGGTCACCATGGCCGTGTAGGGTGGCTGAACGGGACACACGAGACTCCTGGGTGACGTAGACAGCAAACTCTCGTGGGGGTGCCCTTGCTCTGGTGAAGGCAGCTGGGTTCGCATCGAGTGCAGGCCCTGGACGCTGCCTGCGTGCGGCAGGGCCAAAGAGGGAACAGCAGACAAATCCACCTCATCTCTGTGCTCTTGCTTCATTATAACTAGAAAAAGTAAAACAGTTTTACAGTTCCAGCCCATCTGTGCCCTGTGACAAATACACACCAACTGCTGTTTAACAACCCCAATACGACTGTTAGTGTCGCCGTTTCCCTTCTGCTCTGCTTTCACCTTCTTTGATTTCATGCCTGCTACATCATGCCGGCAAAGCCAGAACAACTCTCCCAGCAGGTATTCACGGGCAAGAATCTTCCCTTCCAGCACACCATCCTATGCAATGTATGTTTTTAATGACATTTGCAACCCAGCCAGAGAAAGTCCAGTTAAACAATGTTCTCATCACCAGAGGGGGGGAGCTGCTGCTGGGCTCCATGGAAAATAGGCACACGTGAGTTCAGTATCACGCACTAGGAAAAGATGAAGGAAATTTTTAGAAGGCTTCAGGCTTACCTTAGCCTCTGATCACAATGACAGTTGAACTTTGCCAACACACACACTAGGTTGAGTAGTGCACCTTGTTTTAATTACAGCAGCCCTTTAAGCACGTCACCCAGTTTCAGTGATGCCAACAACTATTCTTAAAACAGACTTATAAATTGATACACTTTCAGTTACAGGTTTATTTTTTTTTAAACTACTGGTAGGCTCACGACAAGATACTGATCTTAAGTACATGTAGTAGAAAAATGGTAACACTTAAATGCTCATTTACTACTTCAGAAAATACAGTTTAAATATTACAGTCAAATGAACTGTAATACATATAGAGTGTTTTAAGGGCTTGTGTAATAACAGCTCCAGTTACAATTAAACTCGCTTCTTATTTAAGTACCAACTGTCATTACTTCATTCCACCATTTAAATAATTTAAATAGAGATATTTCAAACAAAAAATATAGTTTAAGATGTGTAACTATCTTGGGAGCTGATGTTCTTGAAAAACAGTTGACAAATACCACAGAAACCTGATAACACAGTTAATGTGTACTTGGCGTACCAGACACCTCGGTAACACTGCCTAAATTTAAAAAGTGGGTAATTTTAGAGCACAACAAGTGAGCACAGCTTATTTTAAATGGTGTTAACTAATGGAAGTTGGCTTTGTCAGCATATACATAAGTTTTAAGAAGTTTATTTTAATATCCATATCTGACTTTAAAGACTCCTTCAGATATCAGACTTCAGGTGCTCCAAGCAGCACCAAAGCGTCCCCACCATCACTGGTACCTTGGGAATTCTGACAGCTCCGAATGGGCACGCAGCTCTTAAATAAAGCCAGGGGCAAGAAAGGAGCAGGCATTGCACACCTTGTGTAAGCTCCTCCTCACACCAAAGGGGAGGGAATAGGCTGCTTTAACTACATCTGCAGTTAACATGTCCTGTTTTTACTTCTGGCTAAGTTACAAACTGATCTGTCTCAGTAAGCTCCAGTGTGTCCAGAGAAGGGGAAAAATATTTTGACCTTCCTTGCATCTAAACATGGGGTTTTTTTTTTCCTTTTTTGACATTTGAGAATGGAAAAAAAAAGCATAAATCTGTTCTTCTATGATCTCACTAGCCTCTGTGTCATCACCAGGGTTATTTAAAGAGCAGCTTCTGAGATTCATCATCATTCTCAAAGAAAAGTAAAATGCAAAAATTATTCTTTAGAAGGTGTAATGAAGAAATAACTGGCTGCAGTCACAGTACTGGAGCTTATTACTCTGTATTTCAGCTTTTTAATTAGACAAGCTTTAGTAACTATTTTACAAACAATTCAAAACTAATCTTATGTACTTGTCAAAGGCACAAGACTGTCAGGAGTATTTTTGCATGTACACTTTAAAAAACAAAATAAAATGCCACTTTTGTATTTTTCATTTGATACCTGGTGTGTAAGTAAAACGTTGAGATTGGCTTTTTTTCCTCTTGCCATTGCAGAGATAAAACTGCACCTGAACTGCAGCTGTGATGGTTTTGTTATGGTATGGAGGAACTTCAAGTATGATGTTTGCCTATAGGAAAGTTGAAATAAAAAAGTTTTACACATTAAATGCAAATGAAATTATTAAGTACAGAAAAACTAAAACACTGTAGAACTAAAGCATCCTAATATTTTGAAATTGGCAAACTTCAAGTTTATGCACATTACACAGTAAAACAGTACTATAAGCAAACTTTTATTTGGAGAATTTTATCTTCTTTTAAACACAAGTACTCTGAAGATAATGCTTTAATTAAACAGACATATCATCTAGAGGATGCTCTGCTTATCTGCCAGAGCACAAAAAACCCCTCTAGCAGTTAAAGAATTGCATTTTGCATCATTAGGCTTTAAAAAAAAAATTTAATGCACAAGAAGTAATTTGTCACATTAGCAAAATGATCTTGTTTTCTTTTTTTAATTTTCAAGTTCTTTTTTCATGGCTTTCACAACAAGCATGCTATTTCCAGTTCCTTCAAAGCATCATCTTAATGGCTACTTTATAGTGTTAAGCCAATTCAGAAGTCTCCAACTGTCTGTCTGAATTCGCCAGTGATCTACTTACTTTAATAAATGAAGCCGAAATTTCAGAACAACAATGAAAATGTCTATTACCACATTTTTTAAAAATAAGCTTTCTAAAGTAAGAAAAATTGTTTCTCACCCCTTGACACTTTTCCCTAATTATTTTCCCTTCTACCTCCCACTGAGGGCGTCCATCTGTTGAGAGAAATTTACAAATAATTCAAGCAAAAAGCATTTTCATAACACTTTAATAATTCATCTTAAAAATACTTAAATACTTAATATAAAACTGGATTTATTTTCAGTCATAAAGAGGCTGTTAAACTTACAGACACACATTGTAAACAAAGTATAGAGATGCTTTAGGAGTTTCAACACTAGAGCATTGTCAGTTGCCTGCAGTGGAGGACTCTGCACTGGAACCCAGTGTGCTCATCCCATACAGGCAGACCGAGCTCCAGAGGAGGCTGCGTGTGCTGTAAAGTGAACACAGGGATTGTCCCCTCATGTTTCTGAAAATGTTTCTGAAGGGTGGTTGAACTACTGCTGCCACTTGTGGTTATTCAAACAAACCTGCTGATGCCTCGGAGGCTGAGTCAGCAGGCGAGAGATAACCAGGGCCACACCTTCCTGCCCAGCCCCACGGGTCATGCACTGCCCGCAGCCTCCCTGCCCCGAACCCAGGGACCCCGTGGGTCAAATGCTGGGCGAGCTGGCTGGGCTGAGAGGGGGGAATCACCTGGGCAGCCTCCCTGTGCTCTGACCTGGCATAACCCACACCCTGAACAGAGCACTCGGCTCTCTGTGCCACTGGGCACAGGTTACAGGTAACCAGGGAACTACAGCAGCAGCTGTGCTTCTTCCAAAGGTGTTCAGCTTGCGTGGCAAAACACATTATTGCATAACATATTGTATTTAATAATAAAAATAGCAAAACTCTTATTTACATATGTAAGGAAATAATAAAATGTAGAAGAATTGGACTTGGTTTGCAAATTTTTATTTTTAATAATTTCTTTTGCTACTGTTTTCTGAAAGTTCAAATCAGACACTTAAGTCACAACAATGATAATTTAAGAAGTTCAGATTTTATGTTTTATTGTTGTCTAACTAGCATTTATTTCATTAGCTGAGGAGTCAGTTCCTGTGCATTGATTATATGTATACATGTAACAGATGTAACATGGCATCAATGCCAAACAGTACATTTCAATTAGTTCCCATGTTCACCTTTCATTTTTCTATAAGAAGAAGGAGAAAACACATGGTATGATCTGTCAACAGCATCTTTCAAATACACACAATTCCAAGTTAATTACCCTCTGTCTTCCTGAATCAGAAGTACTACTTCATTAATAGTTGCCAACAAGCACATAGATCAGTGCCCAAATGAACTTTCCAATTACTACTCAGGACTTTTTTTTTTTCCTTTTAAAAGACCCTTACTTCTTAAAATCAAGCTCAGGTACTGGGATTGGTTTGAAAAAAACCCAGCAAGACAGTATTTACCTTGCCCTTTTTCAAAAAATATAATTTTGGATTCTGGAAGAAAATTGGATCCTGTCACCACCATTTCATGGCCTCCATTTGCTGAGCAGCTGTTGATGCTGTACTTCTCGATCTGAGGAAGTTCTTGAGCAGATCGCTGAGCTTTAGAAATATTAAGGGAATAATTATTATTCACAATTTTAATCATAGTGACATTCATTTTATGATTCTAACTTGAAGAATCAGGGGTAAAACTAAAACGACCATATGTTTACATAAACAAATCATATTTGTGTGTGATTTATCTTTGCTTTTAAAATTATTTTGAAATTACATAATAACAGGAAAGAAACACCAAGAAGACAGGAATGCCAACAGTCTCTACTGTTACAGCAAATTAAATTTTTGGTTTAGGAGTACTGGTTTAAAATTAGTTTAGTAGTTTCTAGACAAAATGAATTCTAGGGGAAATTCAGATTAATTCATGCCTTGATTGCTTAGTGTCAGTATTTAACAAATGAACTCTCTAGCAGTTCGGCTGTTCACTAGATAATGGTGTATAGAGAGAAGTCATGGTACAGACTCATGTCAATGAAATGGTTTTAGCTTTAGAATGATTATTTTCACTGAGATGCATCAGCTGCCTCTGCTCATACACAGGCACTACTGAAGCTGCTGTATGACTGCATCGTGAGGTTAAAGCCCAAAATATTGTTTTTCCTCTAAACCTCCAAGCTGCCACTTGGCAAGTACCATCTTTATTTAAAGATGCATTAATTTTTGGTAATTGACCTCTTTACACCCAATGCTTTTCACACACTTGTTTTATATAATTCTGGCAATAAACATTGTCAGAATGACACTATTACTGACACATGCAGAAAACATAAGGAGAAATGATGCATAGTTAGAGCAATCTTACAGCATTCAACAGGTATGGAAGCAGTCTGCAGAGACAAGACTTTTCCACTGGGCTGTGGGATGTGAACACGGAACACAAGGCGCACTCTGGTGTTCTTTCTTCCAATATCTGTCTCTCCTTTCCGGAGCTCTATGTCTGAATTGCGCAGTTTCAAAATACCAGCACAATCGATACTGGAGATAGGAGAGGATGGACAGATGGATCACAAGAGAAATGGAAGAAAATCAATCAAACTATTGCCAAACTACACTCTGTAAGCCTTTCTTTTGTTAAAGAATTAAGCTGTTCTATTTTTCCCCCACACTATGGCATTTTAAATGTTATTTTAAATGTCTGAGATTAAAAGAATTCTTAATGTGAAAACAGCAGCAAGTACTGGTGAAACATTTTGTCTTGTAAATGTCCAGCTGCTGCTTTTTTGAACCTTTAAGATTATTTGTTATTGTACATTATTTAACCTCTGAAGTGAGTTATTTAACATGGTAAATATCATTTACAAAGAGCAAGAGACCAATATTTAGTTCTGGTTTAGGAAGGACTAGAGAATGACAAAGTGTACCCATCAAATCCCAGCTGCTGTTCCACACAATGGTCAATTACTCATGTAAGACACATGACCTCAATCAAATAACACATCTGCATGGAGCTTCCCTGCCTCTCTGCTCCTTTACTTCTGACTGTCCATACACTGGCTTGCTTTGAGAGATGTGTCTCTTCATTATGATCCAGATTTGTAGAAAATACACTAATTTTACAAGATTTTTCTTTCACCTTTGCACAGACGAAGAAAATAAAAACCAAATGGCTAACTCATGCTGTGATGTACCTGGCTGACATATTATTCTCAGGAAGAAGTGGAATTTCCAAAACTTTAGTGCTGGCAATGATGATCTCCTGGCTGGCGGTGGCGACGGTCTTGCCGGTGATGCGGTGCACCTGGTAGAAGGCGTGGGGCCGCAGGTAGCGATCGTCGGCTGTCCCAATGAACATCTGCAGGTTCACCGGCTTCTCGCTGTAGCCCAGCAGCTGAGGGAAGGGCACATGGACAGGAACAGATTAGCTGACTCCTACTGCAGCTGTGTGCACACAGTACAAACACACAGCCAGGCCAAAGAGTTTAGAGTCAGCAGCATTTAATCACAAATTTCTTCACACTCTTCAGCAAGCAGAAAAGTGAGTACAGGTATCTGTCCCCAAACACAAGTAGTGGCAACAGTTACTGGAACAAATTGATTTCAAAATATCATTATTATTTTTGAATCTGTCAAAGAGAATTTTTCTATTTACAGAATTTCTACATTAAAACTATGCTGTGCTATATGTCTGTTTCTGGGATTGTTTTTAATCAAAGCCAAATTACCAATTTTACTAAGATGCACCTAGATTCTAGAAATACTAAAATATTTTAGTTTTTCTACTGTGAAATGGAATAGCAACTTTTATTAAACTTAAGTTTTGTGAATGCAAATGTATCAAGTTAGGACAAGAAGATTCAATTCATATCTAGCAAATCAAGTGTGGTTTATTTTTGGCAAAGAAAATACTTTAAACTCCCAAATTTTGCAAATGTTAATTTACACATATTTCCTTTTCTCAAATACACATCTAACCACCAATGCACTCAGTTGTCATAAAACCACCTGTTGCTTGAGCTAACTGCAGCAATTCTGGCACAACACATTGAAACAGCAGAAAAAAATAATAAATTGAATCTAAAAGAGAAAGCCTATTTTACAATAGTATGTGGGTAATATTATCCACAAGATTTAAGGAAATGAATGTAATCAACAGCAACACTGAAGTTTCCTTTAACCACTGCTATTATAAATCTGAAGCCTACAGAGTATTTCTTACAAATCCATTTTCCTTCACCTTCCTGCAATTGGCAGATTGACGCAGGCTGCAAGTTATATAATTGTTAAACTGCATTGGAGCAAATTTACGTTTCATTGACTTTGACATCAACTTATGTTTAAGCGGGAGGGAGGGCCAGACAGGCATTCTTTAAACGTGGTTTTGTCATGTCAATATTTTTGTCTCTAGGGAGAGTTATTTGGTCACACAACAGTATTATCCAAGCTCTTTACAGAACTAACACTTAAAAACCAAACAAAACATGTCAATTTAACCTACTTAGAAGAGTAATTTAAGCCAGTAGTCACAGGCACAAAAGCCCAAAGCACACCCACACCCAGCAGTCAGGAGCTCCACTGCTGGTGCATCACTCCTGGCAGGGAGTTTTACGGACCAAATGAACTCCTGGTTTCTATATTCAAGCTACAGCTCTGGCAGCACCTACCAGTCCTGTCATTTTTATCGGAACTTTCTCAATCAGGAACAGAAATTGAGGTTCCGACAGAAGTCTGGAAAGCCTTTGTTCTGTCAAATAGGCAACATCTTTTTGTTCTCCCTGGAGTTCTCAGTAAAGAAAGAGCTAAGTCCAGCTAAAAAACACCCAAACCAAACCAAAACATCCCTTCAGCCTCTGAGCGGAGACAGTCTAGATTGTCAGAGTTGCTTCCCATGTAAATAAATGTGATAAACAGACATTTAGAAATGTTCCATAAAGAACCTCCTGTGACAATCAGTGTACTACTGACAAGTTTCTCTCCCTTCATCTGTCAGAAGTCAACTATAAACTACAGGAACACAACTGGAGCACAAGGAACTTTCCTCTGAGTGTTGTGATGACAATGGAGCATAGGGACTGTTACATCAATTAAATATATACACATGCATACGTTCCTTTTTATACTTTACGCAGGAATTCAGTGTCTTTCCAAAAGTTTCTTTTTGGTTAAACACCAAATGAATATTTGAATTTTTTTTATTAGTCTGAATTATTTTAGGAGTTTAAAGAAAATTAGGACACGTATTAGTTTAGCATTACAGCAGCCATCTTGTCACAAGTTCTCAACACTGTGACTCCACCATCCATTTTCCTGAGTTAAAATTAAATCTTAACACAATGGAATCCAGCCTAAATGTGACGTTAGTTAAATGTGTTCACTCTAATACTGGGAATTATAAAAATTACAAGCCAGACCTATTCAAAAATTTGACTGCCTTCCAAATGCGGTCACTGTGACAAAGCTAATTTCCAATTAAGGCTGATCTTCCCCATCCCGAACAATGGACATGTACACAGCAGTTCTAGAGATACCGGTGATACCAGAGATAAGGAGGGGTGGGGAGATACTTGTAAAACTCAGCTGGTCTCTCCACAGTCCATGAAGACCATTTTCTACAGAAGCCTATACAAAGTAAGAGCTCGACTTAGGGAAGTAAAACACCCTCCATGCCAGCAGTCACACTGGTATTGCCCAGGAGACTCTATGGCCATAGACTCTGGCAAGGTAGCAGAGACTTAAAAAATACATATTTAGTATTGCAGATAATTTATTGCTTTTATTCAAGGTTAAAATAAAAAGAGAAAATCCCCACACAATATAAAGGTATAAATATAACCAATGTGTGCCATAGCCGTGGCAATTAAGCAAGCCAGGGAGTGGGAAAGAGAATAACCCCCCTGTCCCCCAGCACAGAGCGCAATTCAGGGCCTGACCGCACTAACGGGGCCTCATTAAAAGGAAACATCCCAGCCTCAAGCAAGCAATGCTTGCTGCAGTGTCCCCGTGCCCCAAGAGCCCTGTCCACAGCCAAAAGCCAATAAGCTCAACAGACTGTGCATGCTAACGAGACAGCCTGATGTGCTAGTGAAACTCAGGCACCTGGAGAGATCGTGGATAGAAAAAACCTCAACTTTTATTATACGAATCTGGGCTTTAGAAGGAATATTTCCCCCTTAAATCTTGTGTAATAAGCGAGCTGACAACTCCAGGCATGCAGTGGACTTTGCAGAAGTACAATCAAAAATTTATGGCATCTGTAATCAAAGACAAGAGTCTGTGGGGGCCAGTGAGCCAAAGGTTCAGTAGAAAATGATCCGGTATCTTGTGGAGAGGATGGCTACACATTCCCTGAAGTCTCTGATACAAAATCACTCGAAGGCCCCAGTGAAACCGACACACTGTGCACAGCACCACTGAAGCAGAGACAGCCCATGTGACATCATCCCTGAGAACAGGAGACAATGCTGGGTTACTGTTAATTCACCTCAAGTACCCCCACCATATCTGCAGGTACAGCCAGCACTCTGCTAAAGAGCATCAAAGTATTCTGAAGTCCATTCTGTGACTAATCCTGGTGAGAGCAAGCCTTGGATGTCTCTCCCCACACAAAACCTGCACAGAGTCAGCAAAGCAGAACTTTCTGCCCACCACACTTCATCCCCACTTGAGATTGAATTATCACAGAATCTGCACTGCCTTCTATCTCCTAGGAATGCTGTCATCTCTCCTCCAAAGGGAAGACACTGTTTGGATTCTGACTTGCCATTATTGATGCAACACCTACCTTGTGAATAATGAAGGAGACTTACTACCCCAAATCAATTTCAAATCAGGAAAGCCACTTATTTAGGCATTTAAAATGTATTCCTTTTAAACACAGTTTTGTTCTCATTCAAAAAAATATTGATTGTTCTTAATTTCACTGACAGCAGGGTGACACTTTCTTACCACCTTGTCTACTTTAGGCACAGTTCTGTATGTTGAACAGCCCAAATATTTAAGTCAGTAAAAAATCCCAACTTGCTAATTGTTTTTCAATGAAAATAAATACTTAATTAACTTGAAAGAAAAAATACTATATTTTGTTCAAATACATAATGAAGCCATTGTATCTGAACCTTTAGTTCACCTTAGTAAAGAATATACACAAATAAGAACACAGTGTCTTTATACAGACCATAGGTATTTAAACAAACAGCATTTTACAACCTACTGGCAAGTGCTGCAGAATCAGCACCATGAAGAAGTATTACAGTAAGGCACTACAGTATCAATGTGCCCAAGATTCAGTCATGGGTCACTTACAGAGGAGCAGTAACCTGAACTACTGAGCCCCAGGTAGGCTTTCAGGTACACCTTCCAGCACTTATTCCATTAATGTGCAGTCCTAGAGCTGCTCACTATGAACAAAAAATTGCTAATTTTACTTTAAAAAAAGATATACCACTTTCCCAGGAGCAGCAAAGTGTGCTGCAGACAAGCAGTAAGTTACTGCACTGTGTCACTACTGACCTCTAGAAACCCTCCTCGGTAACAGAATCCTGACACACCACCCACTGCTCTGCCGAGGAAACTCAGCCAAGTTGTTTTTGTGTTTCTATATCGTTTCCATAGCAAAGGTCAGTGCCTGCGTAAGTTAAACTAAAGCTGGAAGGCTAAAGACTGAAGGTCACTACAGGATAAGCCACAAGGGCTTCACGCCAAAGCACTTCCAGCCGTATTACTACGCTGCACACAGGAAACCCCTGCATGGCACTGCGAGCTCAGAGCCTTCACCAAGCCACTACAAAGGCAAGCAGTTAATGAGAGAAGTTTTGGATCATCAAGGAGTTGCATTTTATGTGACAGAAACACTCCTATGTTCTTAATGCACACATGGAAAAATCCTCTAAAAATGTCACACTAGAGACTATATGGATTAATTTGATCACCGAAGACAGCACTATTTAAACTTGGAATTTTGTGGCAGTGGTGAGAACCTTTCCTTGCTGAGGAAAACAAAGAGGTCACATTAATTAAGAGGCATTAACCTGGAAAACATAAATTAGCATTTTTCCAGATTACATGCAGATTATATTTGGGCCATAGCTGTCACACATATCATTGGTTCTATGCTCTGATCTAAAGAAAACCTTGCAACTTGTAAAGCTTGTGAGAAGACTCTTTTAGTCTCTAATAATTAAAATTTTTACCTTCTCAACCCATCGCTTTTTTCCAATGAAACAGATTCTGTCCATGTTTTCCATTTATTGTTGCAGGCCAAGTCTTACCAATCTCTATTCAAGTGTAAAAGTGCCATTTCTTAAAACACGCAACAAGACTTAGGAAAAATATCCAACAGAAAACATACACTAAGTGTATGTAATACACTAAAACATGCTTGCTAATTGAAGATTACAAACAACACTAGCATACTTGGAAATAGACTGGTTTTTTGAACCAAAGTATCCAAAACCCCAAATACCTAATAGTGCCACTGAATTCAGAAATAATGTCAGCATTGATACCAGCAACATTCAGATGGTGTTAAAACCTAATTGATTGTATTTTTAAAGCATTTTTCCTGCAAAACTTTCCATCATTTATTAGGAAATTGCCATGCTTAATCAAACATTCATTGGGGCTTAATACTCATGTTTTATCTTTTATGTGCCTTTTTTTTGCTTGCTAATTGAAGATGAAGATTTGATCAACACTTCAGTGTTCCTTTGCACAATTAATTCACTGCTTATGGCATTACTGGATTGGTGAAGTAGGCTGATTAGAAAGAAAGCTTTACATACAAATAGGCCTCCCTAAAAATAGGGCACGGTCTTGAAATACAAGGCAAGTTTGGCATAATCAAGTGCCTGAAGTTAATCTATCTTCACCAAATGCACCAGACTATCTAGATAAAAATCCTCAGTTCAAATGTGAAGAACATGGAAGGAAACTCAGCTGTGTGAAGAACCACAAGCACTTACTAAGCATTTACTTCAGATGGAGATTTCCAAGGCTTTTCAATACCTTGATATGAAAAGCATGTTGTAAGTATTTATTTCCTCCTTGATAGACTCACAGCAGCTGGATGCATTTCAGTGACTTCTGTACTCCTTAGAACACCCCCCCAAAGTGACAAGGTAAGGAGGGCAAAAGAGAAGAATGCAGGCCCCTGTGTTTCTAGAGGGTGAAAAGAACGAGCTGTTCTCTTGAATCAGGTACTTTTTCCTTTTACTTTGGAAGACTGAGCAAAATATGGTATAGCTCACCATGAAACCTAAACAATCCTAAAGGAAAAGAACCTTCACCGCTTAAATTTCAGTTCACTTCAAAAGTAAAATACGATTTTTTAAAAAAACTTAAAAAAACCCTGAACCATCTAAATGATCCTTCTAAATGTTTTATCCTTTGAGAAAGGAGAGATGTGACCCACAAGCCGGGAATCTTTTGGACAGTGATATCAGAGAGGCACCAATGCATGGCTTTGAACAACTGAACTTTTTTTCTACAGACATTTCTCCACAAGAATTTCCCTTATGAGTGGTGTGCAGCGACTTTCCTAAAGAACTGTGAGGATTGCTGGGTTTAAAAGCTGAAGGGCTATCTGCCAAGCTGAACAGCACATCTATCAATCACGACCCGGGATGACAAGTAGGGGATGACAAGGATGGACTGCTTTGAAGATGAACATAATTTGAAACAAAAGACGAAGTGACTAACACCAGTGGTACAGTTTATTGTGAATTATCAACAGCTGCATTTTGAAAAACTTGAAGCAAGCCATGGGCATGAAACAAAGAAACCAGAGTTCAGGGAAGCGACTAAAGTCAGACTGACCACAGTCATCCCCTTGCAGCCCTGCAGAGGTGCAGTAAGTGCTGACCCATAATTTCCAATGGACTGCTTGAAAGAGACTGCAGAAGCTGATGGAAGAAAACTCCATTCAGATCTATTATGCAATATCCCCATCACTCGCTCAGAAAGTCTTAACAGCACATTGGAATTTCTTTTGTAATTTCATTCTGACTCTGCAGAGTTTATAATGTTACAAAAAGTTAAATATGTTAAACCAAAATATCTGTTTCAATTCCTTCCTGAAGTGCAGTACTATTTTCTATCACTTGATTATTTGATGCACCTTCCATCAACTGAGAAGGAAAAGCATACACATCGAAGAAGTATTTTTCTTTGTCTTTTGTTAAATAAACTTATTGAGTAGACTGACGTGAAGACTTTAAAATAGTACAGACCTTCCCAATTGTGAAAAAAAAGTGGCAGATAAAAGGAACAAACTTCAATAAACTATTAGGTAGGGGCACAAGTCCAATTAAAAACATTTTAAAGGTCATCACAGAAACAAACAGATCCTGCAAAGGACTAAAACAAACAAGTAATGGCAAATATCAGTTCATTACTGGTCATGGTACCATGTGTTTACACATGCACAGAACATTCTTCAAGGTTTAAAAACTTGGATTTCTCCTTCTGAAATCTCACACTTTTACACATTCACTGCTTGCAGACAGGACTGAAGGCGTTTTAAATATTGACTTCAGGCATTTTTGAGGTGTTTTAGTCCTGTACCATTTTACATTACGCAAAAAAGGATATAATTTAACAGCTAAAATAGTGTTGGGCTAACACAGTGCAGAATTGCCAGTCCCATGTAACCAGCCATCAAACCATCCATCTGCGCTTGGCTCTACCACACTCTTGGAAAAAAAAAGTGCTATTCCTGAAATACCAACTCCAAATGCTATTTATGCTATGGACAGGTTTTGGACAAGCATTGCTGGGATAGGGAGAGGTTACTCCCAAATAACCTGTAGAAAAACAAAAGTTAGTAAACCTATGATACAAAAAGCAGATGACTTTTTATTGGTTTTCATACCAATTACTGCATTTTCTAGACTGACTAAATGCATCACTTTTGCTATCTATTTTTGGGATTCTGAAGCAGAAGATGCCAAAATCATCAAACTGTTCTTGAAAGATGCATAGTTTTAGAATCTCTTCCAAAGATCAATGTTTTTCCCAATACAGCCCATCACATAGTTCACACAGGCTGAGACTCACCTTTTGCCTTTTAGATTTATTGGCAGGTTGCTGCCACCAATCAACAGTAGGTAACTAGAGCTGTGATACAGCCTGCCTCCTGGTGATGGACAAACCAGGAAAAAATTCAAGATGAAAATTAGAGAGTGAAAGGCAGGAAGAATGGGAAGAGATGCAAAACACAGAAAAAGTGTGCTGTTTATTGGGCATAGAGAACAGGGAGAATTCCAATATTATACCTGATACGCAAGTAGTTACACACATGGGCCACAGAGAACAGCTGGAAAAAAGTGACAGCCACAGAATTACAGGCCAGGAAACACACACTCATTTAGACCTTTGTTAATTTATTTTTATCAGATCATCTGACATTGCTTGGATAGATCCTCTCTTGTTGGTTGCAGTTTCTTCCATCAGGACTCAGGCAGAGTTTGACAGGCTTTTTGAGAACACATTCCTGTGTCAGAACTTTCAAAGCAGTTCAAAGTGAGTTTACTTTTGCCCAATTAGTTTACTTTTTTCTTCCACTGCAGCGCTTGTCATGGCTTCAAGCTCTGCAATCACTTTAAACAGAGCTGACACTGAGTCCCTCTTTTACAGGTCTCCATTAAACCTCACATAGAAGACAACTCTTTGCTTGTCAGTGAGTAGCAGTGCATAGCCATCTAAATAAACTGGCTTTTATTTAATATTGCTTTGATTTTTGATCTTACATCTTTTTTCAGCTGCAGAACTGCTGAGTTGTCCATATGGATTACATGATGCTTCCCCTCCTCTGTTACTGTGAAGCAGCTACAGGAATAATTTTGCTTATGGCAGAGGAACAGAATGATTCCATCCTCTATATGAAAAAGACACTTTTGGTCCAGGCAAATTCTTAATAGCTACCACAACTCCAAATCAATCTTGCATACATGGGGTGTAAGTGGATTCCATACAGTGGCTGTTGCAGATACATCATCAGTTGTAGAACAAATTATCCCATCACAGTTCACACCTATCCCTGACTCCCACAGGGGTCAGTGGCCCCAGGACAGACACTCCTTGCACACAGAATGGTGCTAAGGAGTAGCTGTGAGCTCACAGCCCCTGAGTACATCAGACTGTATGGTTACAAGATGACCAGCATGGAGATCACCTTATTCCCCAGCCAGACAAAACAAAAGATAAAAGGAAAGACTTCTTCTTGTGCACAACACAGCCTTTATAATTTACTACCAAAAGACGTAATTAAATTTAAAATACCTGAGCTCAGAAAACTGCAGAAAATTACATGAGTAGCAGGAAAACAATATATAAAACAAGTTTGCTTATTTAAAAAAGAAAAGTTCATTCTAGATCAGAAAATTAAGACACAAAAGTAAAAAACACCCAAACTATCCCTGAGAGATTCTTATCATGCGTCCACCTGCTCTAAAAGGCTTTTCTGTTTTTGATCATAGGCATTATCCAAGTGAAGTCTCATGAAGAACCTTAACCAGTTCAGACAGAATTAAAAGCTCATTCTAGCAAACTGTAAGTGTAAATGTTATTTTACGTACAATCGGACCCACGGGAAGGGTGGAAATTCAAGCAATGATGACTGTTCATTCATAGTTGGATAAAATTTGACAGCTACTTGTTTAAAAGGCTTTGTAGATGGGTAAATTGCAGACTCTCACCTATGAATTAGAACGGTGAAGGTAGGGAGTGCTCAGAGACCGTCTCCTGGCAATGCAATACAAAATTTCCACATAATTTGGATGACAAAAGCTCAACATGCCACATTTCTCCTTGCAAACCATTCTGCTATATTATTTATTCCTTCCCTGTGAAAACTGTCAGCATTATCATGCAGATTCTCTGCCAAGGTAGAAGAAACTATACCAGATGACATGGATTAGCTGGAACATACTCTCAAGAAAGCAGATCTTAAAACGAAAGGTATCTGCTACTTAGAACATTTTGCATTTAAAAAAGAAAAAAACAAGGGAACATCATTATAGAATTAGCTTTCTTAAAGTTAAGAGATATACAAAGCAAAGCATGATGCTCCACTTATTTAATTTCCTCCTATTTGGAAATAAGCTGATTAAACGTACTCACAAGAGATGATGCCAAATTTGTCAGAAGCTTAGTGTCCTAGCAACAGGTATGGTACAGTATTAGTAATAGATTAATGACATGCACTAATACATTAATGGCTCGAAGCCATGTACTATCTTCAAACTCTTTATTTTAAATAATACATCAAGTACACATGCAGAACTACAGAGGCTTCACAGTCTGGAAATTAAATACTCCAGCTTTCAATAAAATAATGTTCCAAAGCAAAACAAATTGTGTAAGGAGCAAAAGCACAGAGGCCTTCAGGCACCCAAAGATGTGGCAGTTGGATTTGACAACCGCTGTAGTTCCAATGAAAACATTCTATTCTATTTACCCACCTCCTTTCTCATCTCTGATACTGGCTAACACACAGTTATTTTACAAAGGAAAATGCTGACTACTTTACTGCAATGATCACACACATGAAGTGACTGCTCTAAAGCTAAGAGCACCAAAAGAAAAGTCAGAAACATGTGGTAATGCATATTGTGACGTGGATTTCTGTAATAAGCTTCCACAAGTACTGGAAAACATTTCAGTTTGTATGAAAGTAAAGTAATATTCGCCTGCTTACAGATATTTAGTATTACCTGTTCCAAACTCGGCCCTTCCCACGCTGTTCTTCCCAGCAGTGAGTAAAACAGTAAATACAAATCAATGCTTTGTTTCATAACAACTTCCTGTCTCCTATCAAACACAACAATTAATTTCCAATCCAGCTGGAAGAGACCAAATTGCAAAGTAGAATATTGATTTGCATTTGCATTCACTTTAATTCAGAGAGGTGCAGTACAATGCATGTGTTGAAGCATGAGACTGTCAGAGACATAAATGCTATCCATATTTTTAAGATAGCATTCTCGTATAGCAAGGTACTTCACAACTTCAGTGCAAATAAATAGCTTTTAAAATCATTGGTCTAAGTCACACACTAAAGATCTGTTTCTTCTAACTTGCATCCAGTACTGCAGCTTTGAAGCATCTAGTTCTGTAAGCAAAAGAAAGCCTATGTATTTGTCAAATCTTACAAATATCAGCATAAATTCCCTTAATGCAAATATTAGTGCAAAACATAAGCACCCAGAGAAAAAAAATTAAAAAATATTGAATGCAGTTCACAGAAGTTCAGGAAAGATTAATTTTGTCAGCTAAAAACTCTCAAGTTTCTGTCCTCATTAATGATGTGTTAAATTCCACTGTCAGCACCTTGGCATGTGAAAGTTGTGTCTACTTGTCCTCCATTGACTCAAGCAACACAATGCTCCACATGAAGGAATGTGTCTTGCCAGCTTTCCAATTCCAGCCCAGTCCAGGCATCCTCAATTTTCTCTAGTTTGCAGCGTACACTTCCCTAGTAAGCACTTGACTGTTGCCTCTACTGTGCTAAGAAATCCAGTAGGTCTGACAAAAGGAGAGAGCTGGAGCTAGTTAGGCCACAGTATCGTGAGAAGAAAAATTCTGAGCAACTGTGCAGGGAACATGAAAGCCGGATGAAGAGCTCAGCTTAAGGACGGAAATGGAAAAAAAAGGGAAGACATTGAAGGAAGAAGATGGGATGCAGATAACCAACCCTTTTTAGAGGGAGAGAAAGGAATGATACAAAGTCTTTAAGAGGAAAAAAGGAGTAATGAAAAAGTTCAAGGTAAGCTATCAGAGAAGAAACAGTTTGATAAACAGCCCAAAGAATATGATTAGGAGTGAGGTTGATGGAAGAAATTCATCAGATGAAGAGCCTGGAAAGCGGAGGTCGCTTAGACAAATTAAGAAAAGCAGATAGTCCAAGGCGTTTAAATTCTGCTGGTATATCTTCATCTATATAGATGAAATGTAGTGATGTAATTACAGAGTGTGACAGAATTCACTTGCCAAAGAGGAGAAATAAACTATAAGGAGGAAAAGTGATAACATGTTTATACTACAGTAAGAGTAGGAGAAAGAATGGGGACTGATAATGCCAATCCTAACAGCATTTTGCATCTGGTCTCCACTACGAATGAGTTACTTCCAACTACTAGAAGAGGATAAATATATAAAGTACATTTTTAATGTATAGACTGTAGCAAAAGATTTAGGACTGAAACACTGGCTGTCATTTTATAGGAAAATAACATGAAATAGCCTGGATTTGGAGGAAAAGACAAAATCTGCTGTAACCTTGATGTAATCAGATTTTTTCCACTCTTCTTTGTTTTATAAAGATTTTGTAACTTTTGTCTGATTTGACTTCTAAACAAGCAGTTACATTTTGTCTTAACCTGACCTGGGACTAAGGTAAAGACCATTAAGCAATATTGAGGTAATTAAAGAGACACTGCTTTCACCTAAGGAAGTGGCAAACATAAAGCAAGGCATCTTAAGAAGTCCCACAGTTTCTCAGCACCATTTGCCCCATGTCCAATGAATGAGCGTGGGTTCCCTTCCAAGCTGTGTGGGCCAGCTGACACCACGGATATTAAAGGAAACATCAGTGACTATCCCTAACCAATCCAGAAGTCTCCCCAGCAGAGAGTAAGACATTTGTGTACACACCTGAACGCTCAAAGTCAGAGAGAAGCACAGCACATCTCCTGCACACAGTTATTCCAACCAGACTGAACCCACACATCTTCCTCTTCGAAGAGAATAAAATGCCACAGCCAAGTCTAAATTACCAAGACCTTACATCTAATTCTGAGTTCAACAATAATTGATTTTATTGGTCAGTGTTTTCAAAACAGTTATCCTTACATTTAAGGAAAAAATCTTTCCCAAGAAAGGCTGTAAGCTTCACAAAAGGTAAAAATTCACAGCATTGTAAATACCAGTAACTGCAGTTAAAAAATTACCTTCTATTCAAGAAAGCCAGACTTCCTACCTTTACTACAGGGTGTCCTCCAGTAGATGCTTTTACTGCTCCTCTGCTTCCTTCTGTTTCATAGTGAGCTCTGTGATGAGTTTTAGGCTGGACTTCTATTTTCAGTTCACACTGCCCATAATGGCTTGGTAAAGGCCAGTCAAGCGGTGGCAATGAAGATGTGCTGCAGTCAAGACAAGCACACTGTGGTTACATGAACTCTGCCATCCGGCCACAGTACAAACAAAGCCTTCACTGTAGAATACAGACAATAATGTCACTTTCCTAACAAATGATAACCGAATAAGAATAGCTATTAGCCCAAAACTGTTATGTGAAAATTCCAGAGTTTTGCTGGTACATTAAAATCTTCAATTAGAATGGAATTTCTTCTTTCCAACACCTGAGCAAAAGAAAGGCATGGTATGACCCCCAGCCCCACACTACCAGTGCTACTCTATAATGCCTTTATATTAACTGTTTAACCTTAAGTATATCAGCAAGCAAATTCAAATGTGGTTTAGAGGGAACAGTCTAAATTCAATCTGCCAGTCATTAACTTTTAACTCTCTGCACTATTATCTTCCAGCTTGCTGGTTTTGTTTTCCTTTGGCAAACGCTGTTAAAACTGTAATTGTTAAAACTATAATTAAAATGAACACTATGTGATCATCCAAAGTTTTAAAAAGCTAGTTGTTCTATCTAAGCATAAAGACTTACTGCAAGAGGCAATAAAGACACCTAAATTTGTGTTCAGCTTATCCACAGACACACCCTTACACACAGTAGCAAAGTCACTCCGGGGAAGAAGAACAAAATACAGTAATTGAAGTAACATAGAAGAACCTCAAACCAATGTTTGCGTACCTACCCTTTTACCAGCACAGATTTACAGACTTACGATTCTAATAAAATGAACAGCAAGATTCAAGCCAGTAATTACCTGGTAGAGGAAGTTAAATTATGAACATTTAAACGTTAACATTTATAGCACTGTTTATCAAACAAAAACATTTATAATAAAAATAAGCTTCTATTGAAATAGTTTTGTCTACCTTACTCTGACCAATAGGGAAAGCAAATTAGGTTTTAAAGTGATGGACAAATATTGTTTTGTATCATCATCTGGGAAAGCTCAATTTAATTTCTTTCCACTTTACAGGAAGTCAGGTAAAACCCCACCACCAATCAATGCAAATTTCCACAAACATGAATAGTTACAGATCCATGAAAGATAAATGATTCCTTTTGGGGAGTTTAGCTAAGACATATAAAAACATATCCACAGTTGAGAAAGAAGATAAATGTTTGGACTGAAGAAAAAAAGAAAGAAATCTCTGTCTTTAGGGAGTATCTGGAGGGACTTGGGCTCAGCCTGCAGCACCACGTATCTACCTCTCATACAGAAATGTCTGTCATTAAGAATGGAAAAGAGGGAGACGAAATGGCACCACTAGCTGGCCTCCTCCTCAGAAGAACAACCTCCAAGCTGCTGATCTGCTGCTCCACGGAGACGGTACTGTGCACTTCAGGAGAGAGCTGGCATTATAACATAAACCTCTCCTGAAGCACCTTTTTGGGAATAATGAGAGGAAGAATGTGAGCATTTCCCTTTCTTCTTACTGAAAGGCAGAAATGTGAGAAATAAATAATCTCCATAAGCATTCAGTGTGCAGCAAAGAGGCTTCATCCCCCATTAAGGAGGTCTGATGACTGATCCTCCCACAGCAATAGTATCTACTGGGTAGGAGAGGATGTGATGCCAACAATAGAAGAGGGAACTGTCAAGAATGCAGTATAAGCCCAATCCTTCCAGATACTCACCACAGGCCAAGATGTACTGCCTAAATGCTACTACTGGCTATCAACTACACCTTGCCATTCACTTTTTATAGCTATTGATGGAGAAGCATTCAAGTCTTCAGTGTGAAAAGGAAAGAACACGTCAGGATCAGAAGATACTAAAAATGGTTTAAAAAGAAATGTAGCACGTGAAAATTTTTTAACAGTGTTTCTGAAAATCTTTTTATATAACCCAATTTATATAACCAAATTTCTGTGTCAAAATAGTTGGTATACACTGAACACATATGGTACCTGAGAGAACTCTGTTAATGCACCACAGGCTACATACCTGGGAGGTATATATTGGGAGGTATTACTGAAAGTTGAATGATAAATTCAGTCAAGCAAAAAGTATTTGTTGCTCATGACCACTCTCCATACAGTGTCTCAGAGAGATTTACTCCTCCTGCAATTAACTAACAATAATGTTGCACAAGCTGTATCAGACTTACACTGTATTTTGAAAAAATATTTGGCATACTAGAACAAACATGGAGACAGGAAAATAACCAAGTCTCAAGATTTTGTCATTTTTTGCAAACAAGTAGAAAACAACAGCATGAGAGAGTAAGGAAGCGCACGATGCATGTGCAGACGCCTAAAACATTAAAAAACTGCAAAGCTTCCAATATACAGATTCCCCAGTACATGACACAGCTTTTGAGGCTGTACTGCATCAAACAGATGTTTTCTAGATGTAGCTGGTTCAAGAGTTACAGCTGCTTCCCTTTTGATGTTGGATATCCAAACTGTTGTTTCTCTCTGAATATTTTTCTTCGTGTGTCTATCACCCTGAACTTCTCAGCAGCAGTGGATTCTTAAAAGGTTTTAGGGTACTCTGTAATGCACCTTTCTGCCCTGTACGGGTATCATTTTATGTATTTTTGCTTCCACATTATCCTTACACATTTTTGAGACAAATACTACGTAGGTACACATTGAACTGAATCAGCGATCTAACTTTGGTCATTTTCAAACATAAATTTTTTAATCCTTTTAATTTACCAGAGTCCCAGTTGTGTGTACATCTTCAAGCAGAACTAAAAGGTGAGAAGCAGAGTGGGAACTTCCTAATCAGCACTGTCACCTTCTTAAAGTCACATGAACCCACAAGACTGCACATTAAATAAATTTAAAAACCCAACAGAATACAGTCTATAAACTCTTGGTATTTTTTTTTTTTCTAAGTAGAATTCAGTATCAAAGGAGAAAAATCATGTCAGCCTTTGGGGTGCAAGAAGTAACAAATTTGCATATGTTTTGAATACATTTTGATATGAAGCAATGTTATTTTGTACCAGATGCTGAATATGGGAATGAAGGTCTGAAGCTGCCAGCTTTACTGCATTTAAGGATTTGTTCTCAAGAAAGTATGATTCAGTCTACACTGTTAGGTGAGGATCAGCAGTAAAACTGCTAGACTTAACTCACCACAGTTAGCAGGTGTTAACTGTGCACTGAACTTCAGTGATCTCTGATAGTGCAGAACTTAAGTTCAAAATTTAGTGGTGCTTTACTCTTAAAATATCTGGAACATGTTTAAGAATAAGCAGCTCAGCTGCTTCAGAAACGAACAAGTACTTTTTCCTGTCTCTCCCCAGCTTAAACACAACATGACAGCTTAGTGCTATTGATAAAGACATCTAACTTCGCATTCAGAACCCAGATCAGCTGCTGGCCATGAGACTTTTTTCAAGTTATTTTAGAACAAAAGATTAAGAAAAATTAGAACTTTTGTGTTTTAAAACCCTTCACTTTTCAGTCTTGATGAGGAAGAAACATGTTTGTAGATATTTCCACATTTCATTACTAAGATCTTCCCAGTTCAGTGCCAAATTACTGTTACAATAGCTTGGGACTTAGCCTTTCACAGGAGTTTCTTTTTTTTTTTTGAGTAAAAGACCTTATGAGCAATGCAGTAACCTACTAGAAAAGGACCAAATCACATGTTAGGATATGGATATAGAAGTAATGAGTGACAGTCATTCTAAAGCTTTCATTAAATCAAATCTTAGCACATTGTTGAAACAGCACCAATCTGTAAACCTACAAATGTCCTTCTGGAAATACCAAGGGAGTTTTATAATCTGATTAATGCAAGCCTCCAAAAGCTCATATCACTTCAAAACTAAAGACTTTAGGGAACAGCAGCTACTAAAGGGAACTCAGAGGTAAAGAAAGAACCCTTCAGCAGCATTCTCAGCAGAAGCGACAGCATTTAAAGCTACCACTTCATTGATTTTATCAATATTAATTTAACAGATACCTTCTTCTCTGCAACCATTATCTCCAAAACAGAACTGATTGATGAGGAAACAACTGATGTTCAGTATAAGAACAGCCAAATGTGTCCATAAGGAGTTCAGCATTCAGACCTGTAACAGCCAGGGCACAGCTTATGGGCTCATATGCTCCTCTCACACAGGGAGAAGCTTAGGGCAGAAACAAGACTGCTTGTTTGCATTTGACTGTGGCCCCAGAGCAGTATGTGTGGGACAGAAGGAAGAACAAAGCCTATAGGACTCATTAACACAATCCAGCTAAAAACAATTACCTTCTACTTGTAGCACTGGTTTTGAACACAAGCACAACTGATATAAAAATTCATTTTAGCCGCTCTGCATGAAAATGTTTCTTTCTCTTTGTAGCCACTAATTCTAGTAGTAACCTTTCAAAGACACCCTGTAGTATCTCCAGATAGTTGTGAAAGTTCTTGTTTCCTTCACTGCTTGAGATTCCCAGATCTTCTAGAGAGATACTTTTATTAATTTTTAGTTGCAGCAAAAATAATTTTCTACTTACAGCTCCTCCCAACATTTCAAAAGGGAAAAAGCTCACTGACCATACAATGGCTATTCCACATTTTTTCCTCATCCCAAGTTTTTGCACAGATGAACCCATGGTATATTCTGTGACAAGTCAATGTTGCAACACAGCAACCCCCTGAGAATCTCAAATCATAACTATGATCCAATACTATGGTTTTCAAGAACTCTTGTAGAGCCAAAATACTGCTGTGGCTGCTGTTCACTGCCTAGAACAAAGCAATATTCTCCCCGGTGGAGAAATTCTGAAGTTAAGAAGTTGGGGGCCATTCCAGCTGCCACAGTGGCCTATCAATAGACTTGATTAATAACTGTTTACATTCAAAATACCACCATTCTGTTCCTAGCAGAGCCACAGTTAACGATGCTTTCAGAATACAGGTACAGCGTATTGCCACATGGAAATCTCTGCTCCATCATCCCAGAACAAAGTGGAGAGATGAATAACAGGTACAGCGCAAAGGTCCTGTATTAAACACTACCTGAATTTTCCTGGATTCATTAATGGTGTGTAAACATTACAGCGATAGCCTCGTTTATTAAAAACCTAAGAGGTTCAAAGTTCCTTTGCTTGTCTCACTTAAGTGGGTCCTTATCTTCAAGGACAGTAACTTGCAAACATTTTCATTTTCAAGTTTTGCTAGTAGAATAGCTGGTGTTATTTCTATTTATCAGAATAAGGTGATAAATACTCAGCAGACTAACTTTGTTTATAGAAATCTTTCAATGTGAGTGGACTTACGAAATTAAGACCAAAGTCCCAATACAGTTATGGTAAAAATAGGACATAATTCTGTTCCTCTCTATTCTTTAGACTTCCAAGAAAAGGATTCAGACAAGAGAAACAACTTTTCCAAGTATTCCACTATCTACCACTTTATTTGAACTAATTTTTTTTCCTGAATGAGTAAATTACACTGTCAGCCACCCTGGTTTTCAGCAGTAAAATACTCTCAAGTTGCCATTACATATCCACCACTATAAATATTTCTGTGCTGTAAATACATCTGTCGAAGCCTGTTTGTCCATCACCACCGAAACAAAGAAACTAGGTGATGTCCCATCACTTCTCAGTGGCATAGATTAAATTAATGACACAACAGTCTGGAGACAAACACCAATTTATGTAGTAGTTTTTAAATCAATGTGCAAGTCTATGAATTCCATGAGGGAAGTAAAAGAAACTAGGTTTTATTTCAAGATTTTTGACCATTAATGAATATTGCCTGGTTATCTTCCAGACACAAAAGCACCATTTGTTGCCATCAAATACTGTGGGGCTAAAGAAAGAAAAAATGAATGACTCATTAAGTTTACTACCCTGCAAAGTGCCTCTTTGCTTGAGACACAGATTCTCAAGATCCACTTTACCAAACCTAAAGCCTACTGTTTCACTACTCATTCATGATAAAATTTTAAGTTTAAAGCAAAAGATAACAAAAAACCAAGCCTAAAAGCAAAAATAACAGAACTCCCATGATTTTCAATTGCATCATCAGTGACCACTCTTCTAAAAAAATAGCCCCATGTTACCAGTGCTGGCCATGTCTGTGATGGTCCTTAACTCCACAATACAATAGCTTGGCTTGTAGGTAAGCACCAGCAATGCTGCTGATCTTTTATGAATTGTACTTTTAGAGTGAAGTCCTCATCAAAGGTATTGCATTCTATCACCTGCTCAGTAGAGATTTCTAGGTCATCTCTAGACTCTTTTTATTCCCCTTGTTCAAGTAAAAAAAGTATTGCAAACAGACTTTCTGATTTTTTTTTCACTTTCTGGAAATCTTACAACTCAAACTCTAACAGCAAGTGTGCAAGAAAGTCATAAAATGAGTGCATTTGTGAAATGTAGGGGTAAAATGCAAATGGGGAGGCTGGATCTACTATCACTGCATTAAGATCCCAAAAAGAAAGGGTTTTTTAAGCAGAGGGAAAGGAAAACACGAGACACACATAAAACCATGTCTTATCCATCACCTGTGGGGAGGCTGGGGGTGGAAAAAACAGGTATCTTAAATAGTAACAAGAGTAACTATGTAATGAATAGAATTATCAAGTTCATTGCTGAATATTCTGTAAAATGACCAACTGCCATCATACCTGGTGAGTGACAATAACAGCCACCTTCACTATTCCCTGTGGTAGCTGCTGCCCCGTTCTTCCACTTGTAGGAAGGAATTGTTGCAGTGGTCCTGCCCAGCCTCTTGCCTACACTTATCTTTGACAAGGGAGCAGAAATGGGACTCAGGGCACGTAATACACAGACATTTTTCATATGCCACTGACTAGCAGATTACAGGTTTCTGTGACTAAATAACAAGCTGTCATCTACAAAACAGTTTGGATGGCATGTGAAATATGACTAACATGCTCAAAAGCATGTTATAGCTTTTTAGATTTTCTTAAGCATTGCACGCTTACTGAAAACAAAAGAACGAAGGAAGACATGGTCAGGGCTTGACAGATGAGACAGATAACAGATTTACAAAACTTTAGAGAGCATTCAGAGCAGAAGGTGCTACCTATACATAGCACACCACGGAATACGTGAGGCAAATTAACCCCCTTTTACCAGGGGTCAGTTATTGCAGCTGGGTGTGCACCTCACCTGCTTGGAATCAGTACTCCAGTTTACTTCATGCACTACTTTGTGCTTGACAATTCAATCAAGACAATAAAAAGCATACTATTTTTACTGTATCTTGTAACTTATACTACAATTAATACAATTGTACCTAAAATAAATACATATATAGAAATTACATAATTCCTTATGACAACTAATACGCTCACTTTTGGTCATCATCATCAACTATTTAGAAAGAGTGGATCTTCTTGCATTTGATATTTATTCATAAAACGTTAAGGAACAATTTAACTACCCTGGTTGATAAGAATCAAAACTATTAAAATATTACATGACAGAATGGAATGTTTTACATACTGAAGATGCACACTGCCATAGTCCCTGTGGAATAGGCTACAACTGCTAAGTAATTCAACATTTCACCGAGGATACAGCTGCCAGTGCAGCCATTTCCACTAATTCAATTGTCAGCCAACATTTTTGGCAGCAAATGTACTCAGCTTAATAGATTTATGTAGTTTACTTGTGTATAGCTGTAGTCTTCATTGTCTTCTGCCTGTTTGCCTGTCTTATATTTACAGAAATTCTTCGGTGCCAGCTTCTAAATAAAGTCTGACATTTAAAAAAATATTTTTACTTTTTAATGAAAACATTAAAATTGCTTTTTATTGAGTTATACTCAGTTCTCCACAGTACAAGAGGAAACAGGTATGAGCTGTCTGTGTTTTAAACTACTTTGTTCATCCCACAGAAGAACCACTGATCCACACTCCATGCCTGTATGCTCATGACCTCTAACCCTACAGTAGTGCTCACCTTTTACGAACAATGTTAGCCTGCAAGCTTACAAAAATGCCAAGTTACGACTGCTTAGTATCCTATACAAATATAATACAATTCCAAAACACACAATTAAGTTAAAACAGTCATCATTGTTTTAGTTCGAACGAAAAGATTCTAGTAACAGATTGAACACCTATTACTAACAGATGGCAATGGAATTTTAAAAAACCCCAGACTTGAAGACAGTTAACTTATCTGTTAACACAGCAGTTTCAGACCTGGTAGAACAGATTTCTCCAGCCAGCAGCTTCATGTCTTTACTGTTAAATTTGACATCCATAAACAGTTATGTGGAAGAACATTAAAGGAGGAGAAAAAAAAAAATCACTTCTATTTATTAAAATCGGTACAATTCTGTGGAGAGAAATTAAAATCTGTGGTCATACAATTACGCAAAAAAAATAACAAAATGGCTGAATAAGTATTGCTTAAATATATTTAGCTATTAACAAGCCAAGCTGGGTGACAACTTCTGAAGAATTTATACAAGCTCTATGACTTGAAAGATCACAGAACAGATCCATCTAAAAAGAAACAGACTGGAAAGGAGGGGGACTTTTCCCCCCAGTTGAACCAGTTGCCTCTTCTGAGTCTCCACAAATCATCCTGCTAGCACATGACAGGACTGCAAAAGGAAAAGACCTATTTAATTCTATAATGGATGGTGGAAACACATTGGAACTACAGCCCAGACATCCATTCTTCCTGGATGATTTTCAGCATGGCATACAAATATTTTTCTTTATTCTACTTACAGTGCATCTACTGTATTTTAAAAGATGGTGGGTATTTAGTATCTCAACTTGTTTTTTCCTAATTATAACATCTACCTGCCTTCAATAAGTTTTCTTTAGGAAGTCTTAATGCATCACTGAAATACAAGGACATTTATAAGTCTACTTAAGATGCACAGGAGGGGAAAAAACCGGAGAGAAGTACTTTCTAATCACTTACCGGAATATAGGAGTGTGACCAGGCTTCGGTTTGTTCCAAGTAAAGTGCGAAGGAACAGAAAGAAATTGGTCTCCAGGCAAGTCTTTTTTCAAGGTGTGCTGAGATCCAGAGCAATCATCTACTGCAGTTTCAAGGGATGATGACAAGTTACCTTGCTCTTCAGGACAGATATCTATTTTTCCAGATAAAGTGGCAGTCTGATCCTCTGAGGTCTTTCTGGTTTTTAGAGGAATATCAGTCTCTGTACAACACTGAAATGGTGAAAGGCCAGAATTAAGGCCTTGTACATTATGAATGGAAGTGTTTAGCCACGTGTCTTCTGTCACACTTCCTCTGGGAGAATGGCCAGGTGATGGAGTTGGAGAATGGTGAGGGGAGAGAGAACCAGCATAGCAAATCTCAGCACTGGAGTGTCGTCGTTTCCCACAGGGGGATGTAGGTCTTGATGAGGGCCTTGATGTTGGTCTAGGGCTTAGCCAATTTTCATCTGTAATACTAGTTCTAGGAGAATGGCAGGGAGACTGTCTAGGTGACAAGGCATGCCCAAATCCATAAGGCTGCTGCCACGATTCATCGCTGGGACCTCTTGGAGAACCACCAGGTGATGCCAAGGGAGAGCCAAGGGTAAATCGAGCAGCCGCTTCATTTAGCTCTGAGTCTACATCATCATAAACATGGGAGATGGATTCACAAGAGGAAGCATCTGAAAACCAACTCCTGGATGAAATGCTGCTGGCAGGGCTCGGACTAAGGGATGATTCCCTGTACGATGGCTCAAGAGGAAGATAGAGATGGTCCCGGGAAGGCCTTTCCATATACTCATTTTCTGTGCCATTTGTGTGTAATTCATCTTCATTGGCCTCAATCCCCTGGTGACAGTTGGGTGAAATCGATGTGATTTGAATGCTGGGGCACTCGAAGGGCTTGGGTCCACCTAGTGGACTGTACTTGGATTCTGGTACCTCACAAGTGCCTTCATAGTTCTTGTGACTCTGAAGTCTTGTAGGAGGCGTCAGAGGAGAGGAGTGAGACTGCAGTCCATGGCGAGGAATACAAATTGGCTGATTGACAGAGGATGATGGCTGGTCTACATTAAAGATGTATATGGATGCACAATCATCTGACTCAAGATCTGAAAACAAAAAAGAAAAAAAAAGTAGTAAGAGTCAGAATGCAATACTTGGAAAAACACAATAAACAAAATCCTTTGCTTCCCAGATACGGACTTATCAACATCCTAGACATTTCCCATTACACTAGTTACACAAAATAAAGCTAATTATTAATTTTAACTTTTTCCCCAGTCAATTCTACAGTGAAATATGACTACAGTATGGTTTTCTATCATAAATCCTGTTTTCAATCAGATTTCACAGTTTATACACATCTTCAGTCGCTGAAAATACAATACAAACAGAAAAATGGGTTGAAATTCTAAAAGGATCTAAGCTTGAACACTCAATTCAAACTTCATCTTTCATAACTGTATTCCACTTTAATAATTAAACATTTTTAATCGAAAATCATTAAAAATTCATCTTTTTGACACAAATAGGACTAAGGTACTTTCTGCAAACCCAGGCAATACTTACAAGCACCAGAACATCACATACATAATATTTATCTACTTTAACAATAGAAAGCATCTTACAGTGACTCAAACTTGAATGAAGACTATGAACTACTAAAACCACTCAAACAAAAGAGGCCTAACAAAGAGTATCATTAAAGATATTATGAAGAATCATATTCCTAAGATATATTTTTTGAAGTTTAGAAAACTCTCAATTGCCTATGCTAAATAGCATTTTTCAGTGCAGTCACATGAAGTTTGAGCACAAGCTGTTCAGCAAAATAAGGCAAACCAAAATATTCTCAGATCTCACTAACTTATCCAAAACACAGGAAATATTTCAAAGAAAAACAAGTAATTGAGAGGGAGTAAAAGTCCTGTTAACAAAATCAGCAACTTTGTCTCACAGAACTGAAGCAGATTTTCTTGCCCCGCTTCTCAATATTGAATTAACTGCCAATATGAGACATTTGTCTGAAACGAAAGTCAAAAACACAACTTCTTTTTGTATTTTGTACCCACTGTGATTCCACTCTTGTTTCTTTCCACTTGTAAATAAGGTCTTCACTCTTTAATTTTCCATAAATTCAGGCTAGATGACATTAACTGCATCTCTGGGTATTAGGTCTTTTTTTAAAATTAATTTAATCCTGACTATTGATATTTGTTTTAAAATAAATGTAGTCTCTCTCACAATCAGTTAAAATATCCAGACAGGAAGAAGTATTTTAAGAAGTATTTTAGACCTTTCCATGATGAAAAAAATTAGTTTGTTAATGAAGTCAGCCTATTATCAGTTTCACTAATATCAATCAGCTTAATATTAACTAAAACAGAAACAAAACAAAACACCAGCTCCCCACAGACAGGGAAGCATTTTCAAATGAAGACAAAGCACATTGTTACCAAGGAATGGAGTACTTTCCTCAGACTTCATTTAAAAAAAAAAAAAACCAAAAAGGAAAAGGCTGATGGTTCATGGGCAGGGATCAACTCTATAAGAAATCTAATAAAGGAGGCATAAACTGCATTTAAGGAGTGTCTAGTAATATTATAAACACTGTGTGATTTTATATATATTATGGTTATGTATGACAATTATCCATATTATATATAATTAACTACAATTATATATGTTAAGAGCACAAAAAATCAGTACAGGTTGATTTCTAAATATGCACACACTGGAAGGATCGGGATTCTCAGGAAGGACTATTGCATGTATCACAAACAATTAACACAAGCTCACTATGCTGAGCACCACCAAAGCCACATTTTCCTGTCCTTTCACTAGGGTAACAAACATCTTTTAAAACATTAATTCAGAATCTTTCTTCTTGCTGTTTTCCATCACAAAACATGAAATGCAGACAGCAGTTGGTTACAGGTTTTCCACATCTATTGGTGTATTAATGAGCAAGATCATAGCTGCCTGTTTCCTAAGGCAGTATTAATAAAAGCATAGATCAAGGGAAGAAAAAGGCAATCCTAATAAAGGCTATTATCCAGCTTATCAAAACGTAGAAATAAAACACTTACAGCTACAGAATTTTTGAAATAACAATAAAAACGTTTCAGAAAAACAGCAGTTGGAAGTCTTCGACCCCTGCGTGTAACCATTTACTGTCATTAATGGTTTTAGGAACAGTAGCAGCACATTGTTTGCACTAAAACTCTCACCATTGCAAAGAGCCTTATTTCTCGTGCACCAATAATCAAGAAATCTTAAAATATTTAAGACAATTTCTCTACTTTCAGTGTCACAGGGATTTACAGAAAGCAGACGTACATTCAAAATTTAAGTTTCACATGGCTGAGGTGGAGAGATCAGACTGCACAGAATTTCCAACACCAACTGGGAAGAACTGGAGAAGATAAGGAGCAGACAGGAGACAGCACTTTTCTGACTCAGGCTTCTTTGGTCCTTCTCCTGACAAACAACCTCTCCTGAGTTTGGCACTGTGCTCTCCTGTTACCCCTCCCCAGCTGCACACGCACACACAAAAACCAGGAAGCCAGAAACCTAATGAATATCCAATCCCAAAAGCACGCTTAACACTGTGAACACAATATGGTTTGAAATCTAAATCACTCAAATAATTTTCAGACACGACTGATAAACATGTAGATTTATTTCAGTCTGCACACACAAATCCTCCCCCTTACAGTTCGTGTGTTAAAATAACCTGTTAGTTGCACATAAAAAAGGACAACACTAAGACCTTTACAGATCATGTCATTAATTCTACTAGATTATTTACCAGTAATAATTTTTGTCCTATTAAAGACTGCAGAGAATCTAATCTGGAAGAGCCCTCTAACCTATTTTAAGGAACTAGTAAACATACAAACACAAATACAACTTGGGGGAAAAAAGAAAGAATGAAAAAAACTTAGGTGATAACCCTTAAGAAAGAAATAGTGAGAATAGCACAAAACAAATCCAACACAGGGCTTCAAGAAGCAGAGGGTAAACAAACAAAGGGGAAGTCTCACAATAGGCAAGCTTAAGGCAAAAGAGTTATGGAGAAGCCCAAGGGAAAAAAATGGAGTTATGGAAATCTGGTTACTTAATAAGAGAACTATTACATCCAAACAATCCTACTGGGGGAGGAAAGACAATAAAGAAGTAAAGTTGGCCAAGTCATGAGGCCTGCACTCACCATAAAATGTAAGGAAGCACTCGAGAACAGAAACCAGGGCAGATTACGAAGGTAGAGCATAAAAACTACCACAAGCACATGGGGGCAAGATGCTAGATAGGACAGACACAGCAAAATACAAAGACCAAGAGAAGTAGTGCCTTTCATATCAAAAGCCTTTCATGACACTGAAAAGGCAGGTGTGCTAAATGCTTTTGCATTAGTAAGGACAACAGAATAAATTGCTAACAGCAATACAGAGTAAAGAAAACTGGACTAAATAAAAGGTTAAAAAATACCAAAGAATTACGGGCCAATGAGTTCAACTTCAGTTTTAGAAGTAGTATTAATAGTTTATTTGTTCCAGTAAGCATTTTAAAGGAGACAAAGAAACAAAACAAGTCACTGTTTGCTCAGAACAAACCACGTCAAACAAATTCTGTTTTACGATCAAAGGAGATCTTCTGGATAAATGGCACAGAAAGAAACTCAGCTTTGTTTTTACTTACTAAGACTTTTAACACTACCATGCACAGAGAAGCCATGAGTCTTTAGAAATTGACTGAAGCCTTCTTCCCCACCCTGCTGAGATCAGGTTCACTACCGAGGGATCACAAAAATGAGCAGATGCTCTATATTCACAGTGTATAAGCTAAATAAAGCTGCAGACTTTCACTGCAATCTTACATCAGGCATCTGTGTCATCCATTGTCAGTGAGAACCAGAAGGTTGCTCATTTTGAATGTACATTTGCTACTGTCTGGAAACAGAGTCGTGTACAGAAGCTCCTGTTCAGTATTAAAACAACGCTGGCTCATCCCTTACTAAGCTGCTAACTACACTTCAACATAAGCTGTCTAACTGGGGAATATAATTAAATAATATCCAGAACAACTGCTTTGAAAGTACATTTTGCTTGCTACTTGCTGTATCAGAGTGCACATTTAGGACTAGCAACGCTCGCCCACCAGTTGTTCACTCCTCAATGATGTACTGGCACATGCACATGTACAGCTGTGCACTCAGCCAGATTTCTCCAGAGAAGGAAGGTCAATTACTATCAAATGTCTGAACAAAAGCCCTGTGCCAGAATTATCCAAACTACTTTATTATTCTAAGTTTATAAGCCCATAAACAAACATTTTTCAGACAATAGGAGTTGCTGTAAGGTACGAAGAAAGTGCGACATGACCTAGGTCTTATAAAAATACCACTGGGAAAACAGGTTCAGTAATCAAGTCCTTTAAATAGTATGAGGGAAGACCTGAACATTTACACAGACACCATGTGTGTTCTCAGGCAAGTCTGTCTGACTTACAAGCTTTAAAAAGAATGACCAACTTTTCTGCTTTCCAGTTCTGTCATGACAGTTACCATTATCTCTTTCTGAACACAATGGTTACAAAAATATTTGTAAATAAGGACAAAAAGCATATGCGGCTGGTTTTTTATTTCATTATTCTGCAGGTTTGCAGCAGTTTATGCATTTCTTGGGATGAAAGAGGAGTTTTAATCTTCACAGGGAACACAAAATAGCCAACAATCATAGTTTTCCTTTTGTGCACTTAAAAACACGACTGATCAGAGTTCTTCTTGGTACACTATCACACTAAAACTCTATAATCGGATATTTAACTCCAGTTTTCCATTACAAGCTATCGATTCTCCAGAAACACTTCCTACAAGCTTAAACACCAACTTAAAAAAACCCACGACCCAAAACTGAAACACAGCAATGTACTAGTTTATAAGGAGTACAACTGACTAGTAAGCCAAATATGGCACTGAAAAAATAAATTGTGAAAAAAAATTAAGGTAGCAGGGTGGAGTAGAGGGAAACACATCCTTCTAGACTAAACTTAGCAATATGTGAAGCAGTACTGCAAGTTTAAGTTTTCAGAAAGGGGAGATTTATGGCAACTCTAATTTTATGAAGCAGTTCACTCTGATGGTTTTGTGCTCTGTTTCATGGTCATATCAGATTATGCAAAAAAGGATAAAAATAAATTTTACTTTTGTCAATCATGTAAGCCAGAGGCAGTTCTGTCATGCCAGTCACAATTTCACTCATTTTCTTTTGTTAATCAAGAATACTGGAAATGTAGAAGAAAAATAATCTTCTCAACAGTGGGAGCTTATCAATGAGTCTTTTCCAAATTCTAGTCTGGATAAGAATTCATTATCCTTGGTAGAAATACAGAAGAATAAAGAAGCTGCACTAGTTTAAGCAGTTTAAGCAAGAGAATAATCCAGCATATCAAATGTTTACAACTGACACTGACTAAAATAAGAACATACTGGCTCTTGGGGTGTAACTACACTAAGTTTTTTCAGCAGCAACCACCCTCCCACACACCTTCACACACAAAGGGGGAGGGGAAATGAGAAGAGAGGTTCTTTTAACACAGATGATTTTGGCAATCATATTTACAGTGCACTAACACCTGTATATACACAACTGACAGAACGGCAAGCTTCAGGACATGGAGGGAAACAAGCAACAGGAACTGCAGGTGTTCACTATCAAATAAAAATGTAACATGCAACTAAATAAACCCTTAGGCCACAGTCTGGTATGCATTTAAACTACAACTGTTGTCTTAGTGTACCTCCAGCTTCACACTGAAGTAACGAAATGAAGTTTCAAATAGGAAAAGAACAGCTTTGAGATGCATTGATAAAAAGTTATGTACAAGGCAGGTAAAGAATTCAACTTGTAACTGTAAGATTCAACAAGAATTAGTCATTCTAAGTTCAGTTACAAAACAGAAAATAGCAACCGGAAGTACTAAGCAGTGTTTATACCTGTGCCTTCTCCAGCTCTCCTGCTATTTCTGGTTAATTATGAAGTATGTCTTTAAATTATAATTTTCTAAAGCTTTTGGATCAGTATTTAAGGATTAGCCATTAATACTCATAACAGGTAAAAAAAAAAAAATCTACTTGCTTTAAAAACCTCCAAGTTCTGTGGGCTCCTCTTTGGTTCCTTTTTTTAATCTGTGGTTGTATCATTCAAGAAGACATGGTATTTCACTGCATAATAACCTCGTAGACAAAACAGAAGCTGCTGCCCTCCAGTTTGATGAAGCCTCATTTGTCATTCACTGTCAGATCACAAGTCCGCTTAACACGACCCAGCAGTTCAGAGATATTAGTGTACAGCCTTTCAGAAACGGCACAATACATTGCCACAGCAGGTACTATCACACAGCATGAGCAGTCTTCTGACACTGCTGTTCTGAATATGAACGATCTGATTCCATATGATCAGCTGTGAAAGTCTGCAAAAGGACTGCAGCCCAGCAACCCCAGAGCATTTCAGATGTGTAGACATGGGACCTGAGAGAAGACTGATCACTCCCAAAGTGGTGTGCTGTGTCTGGCCCACTGGAAGTAGACTGAGAATAAAGGAAAATGAAAAGATTAGGCAAATATTGAGTGAAGGGAACAAGGGAATTAATCATGTGCTGTAGTTGCCAGCAGGCCAGGTTTGCCTAGATTCTTGGTATTGTGGGCCAATTTACTAAGCACAATTCTTCCTTTGTGGGAGCAAAACCAATGGACTCCATCAAAAGGCTCTCCAGTTATTCAAACAGAATGAACTGAAATCCCCACCTAACTCCTACATGGATGCCTTTACCACCAGCTGACTTCTAACACAACAACCTTGCTCAGAGCAACTTGCTGCTCTATACAGACACACTGCCAGTTTACTGCTCCAGTCCTGAAGCAGGCACTGAGCAGAAGCCAAGATTCCAAGATCAGGAAGTGTAAGTAGGGCCATATCAAAGAAAACAGACAGGAATGTGCAAGAAAATGTGTATTTTAGTTTACAGGAGAGTATGGTAACACAGACCAGGGTCTTTGTGAAAACTGGTAGAAGAGGAAAGCAGTAAACCAAGGCAAGATGTCTGAGTGAGGAGCAGTTACATAGTGGAGGGGAGACTGAAAAAGAGGCATCCCCCTTCTGATTATCAAACAGAGCACAACACAGAGATTGAGAACTGGTATCAATAATATCTGAACAAACTTGTTTGGGAAGTCTTCACACCTCAGCCAAATTACACTGCACTTCTGCAGCTCGCCCGCATAACAGAGGGCAAACCATTCCACCGCAGGCAACCCTACCATATAGTTAACTCAGTATTTCAAGCTATTAATTATTACCGTTTTTCACCAATATTTTATAATATAGCTTAAATGTGCACTTCAGGTGCATGAAACTCAAGGGCTGTGTACATCAAAGAACTGGAATGAGCAAGAATGACGATCTGAAACTGCCTTGTTTTCCCATCTGCTCACATGAATATAGAATCAGAAACACCTTGAATTCATTCTGCTAGACCGATATAGTAAAAGGCAGAAACAGCAATCAGCCAAATGAAAAAGAGGAGACTGAAGCTGAGCACAAATACAATTTTTTTTTCAGCAAGGTTCAGAATGATGCCCCAAAATACAGAGATGATGATATTAGCGTGCCTCATGACTGTGCCATGTGTAACTTTGCATCTCTTCCTAGAGTCCAAAATAGTTTGTATTTATTCCAGCAGGAGTGGAGGTATCACCACACACCGTACATCAGCCTAACCTCCTGCCCCCAACACAAAAAGCTTGGCAATTTGAAAGACAGCAGCATTTGCTCTCAAAAGACTAAGCTTGACAAATTATACAGATGAAATACAGAGACTCTGAGGTAATTTAAGGAAGCTATGCAAAACACAAAATGTTGACAGATTTTCTTAGTAGTTCCTTGAATTAAACCATGTATTTCCTTGTTGTTTGAGTACAGTTATTCCAAACTACACCATTACAGCCTTTTGTAATCACAGTTACTGAATCTCCTCATCTCCTTTGTGTCCTTGTCTTAGGAAATAACTTCTAGAAAACATCTAAAGATACACATGAGTAGCTATACATCACTGCAGATATTATTACAGGCCATAATGCAGCCATCAAAGCAATGAATCATTGTCACTAACAGTTAATAAATGCAACATGACTGGATTAGCAGTTTGTCATTCTGTCATGCTTTCATTTTGGCTAGGAAGATACAGAGGGCTACTCTGTAAAACAACTTTAGTTAGAAGGTAACAGTTTCTGCCCTGGCCCAACTACAGTCAGTCATAATTCCATTCCCTCTCTAGCACAGAACAAATGCTGCTTCTCTGAAAAAATGTTTAAGTTATCTTTCCATTTTTTCCAAAACCATAAAAAAATTAAAATACAGGATTAAAAAAAACATTTCTCACAGCATTTGTTCCCCAAAAAAGCAATGTTAGCAGCCACTAAAACATTAAGACTTTCATTAACCCTCTGCACCAACCTGCTAAAAAAAAATCCCCAAAACAACAGAAATATTTAAATCCATTCAAGAGTTTTTTCTATATTAAAAACATTTCTCATTTTCAGAAGTGATGACTAATCTTCAAAGTGCAGCCTGAGAAGTCATTTTTAAGCACGCAATTCCTATTAATCTAAATATTCATATGAATAATATGATTCTACATTTCTGCATTAATAAATTAGCAGTAAGTACCCGCTCATGTTTTTACCTTCAAACATCTTTCACGCAACCTCAAATGAAGTTTTTATTTCTGCTTTAAAAAAACCACCAAAATCACCACACAACACTAACTCAAACCACACACACAATTGTATTTTCATGAATTTACTGCTGAAAGATCATGGGTTTGTAGTGAGACCCCCAGAAAGTTCATTCTTCCCTCCTTCCACCAGACCTGCAGTGCTGCAGATTCAAATTCATCTTCCCTGAACGACTTTGAACAGTTCTGAGATTTTTTTATGTTCTCTTTTGCCAGCATTTCACAAGAATACTTACAGATGGGTCTACTAAAGGTAGAAGAGAATGCTGGCTTGTAAATAAGCTTGCTCTTACCTTGCAGTTTTGCTTAGCCTTACTGATCATTTCACTCATCTTAAATTCCACTGTCATTCGAACCCCACACGGCATGCCTGGACAAATGCAAGGACTTGGATGTTGTTTTACTGGCTGGGCTCACTGCCAAGTCTGCTCCACGTACTTCCCTGGCCCACTAGGGCAGCTTGAGGCAACAACTCCCGTATTTACGTTATTGCTGTGAACAGCCAAACTGCTGCTTACTATTGACCCAGGCCCCATCTACTCGAATTTATTCTCTCTCATTCACAGCAACATTACTGAGCTGGCTACACTTCAGGTTGGATACGACAAACTGCTTCCAGTTGGACAACACAGACCAAAGGAATGGGACCGTCATGTTTTAAGCAGAGGGCTACTTTTTACTTTGGAGAAAGAAAGAGCTTATTTCTAATTTTCAGAAATATGTAAGACAAAAGCACTAGCCCAAATGCTTTTGCACCCTAACCATCTCCCACATCCCAAATCTCAGGATCTGTTTTCATTTACACTCTGCCCACAATTCAGATGGGAGGCAAGGGGACAGAGAGTGATGTGCAACTATGAATTCACGAACAAAATAAGTGACATTTGGTCAAACCAGGGGTCTTTTACAAATCCCTGCATTACATAGCGACTCACTACCTAGTGACTCTCGATGCACTATGTAGTGATCAAAGAACCATACTGCCAAAACAGAGAAGTTATTAAATTAGATCTGCTGCAACTACAACTGCTTTGCAACACCACACAAAAGATTTTCGCATTTCCCCTGAGTGGTCTCATCCTGGTCAAGCTTCATTCAAATAGGCAAATTTTCATTTATCCAGAATACTGTAAAAAATCACAACATATTCAAACATGTCAGCTTGCCAGGATTACCATCTTAAACTCTTACTCTTAATTGCCAGGCAATTCTTGACGCCATTGATATTACTTTAGTACACATTTTCCTTTGGTTCTTCCTCAGTGTTCCTCTAAGTTATCTTGAAGTCACAAGACCCTTTGTTTTTGGTCAGATGCAGCTGTTTGGTTTTCCCTCCTCCCCCCTATCAGCAGATTATATAACCACAGCCTATATGACTGATTTGCATTGTGTCCCTGTCTGTCAATCTTTTACATGCAGATACCAGCATCCACTAGCTTGTAAAATAAAATGATAGTAACTCAATTTCCTGCAAGTGGCCTTTATCAGAGTACATTTAATACTCAGTTATCTAATAAATACACAAATATGTCTGTTAGAAAGTGACATTCATATTTAAGAGAGAAAAAAATAAGTGGATTCAAGTAACTTATCCATTCATTCCTTTGTTAAAGTTGCACCAGCTGATCGTATTCTTAACCCACATGAGCACTCTTTTGAATAGCAAATGTTAACAGACCAGCACAGACAGCTGTATTTATATGGATGGCTCAAATTATACATAATAACCACAGTTACCATCTTGTGCGAAGACATTCTCTCCTACCCATTCAAATAGACAATCAAATCTAAACAGAATCAAAATATTTAAAATAATAATGAAACTTCATGTGAACCATACAGGTGTGCAAGATAGCCTGTTAAAAGGTGTCTCACAAGTTCCTCTTACTCAGCTAAGGAAAGCAACCTTTGCAACAGTTCTGAACCAGCTCTACGTGCACACAAAAATGAACTTCTCCAAGAGCAATCCTCAGTCAACTCACACCAAGTTCACAGCTACTGCCAGCATCCAGTCCTTAATTTTCCACTCAATCTAATTATAAGACTACTCTCTCTTTTCTAACCCAACTTGACTTTCTTAAGATTCATTACTTTAATCACGATCTTGGGGAAAAGAACAAAAAGTTCAACCACGTTGCAAACTCCCATCAACAGCTTTGGCTGTTTTCTACTCTCTACCAACAATCCCTGACAGCAATATCAGCCATGAATACACCTTTAGGAAGGGAAAAAGGGTACTTTACATATTCATGATCAAGGCAAAGATATAAAGACTAGTCTTGTGGTGGTGTTTCAGTACAAATCAGTGGCTTTAAGCCTTCTACTACATATCTAAATGAAATGACACGTACATAGTGCCAGTTTTTGCTACAAGAGAACTCTGCCTAGCTGAGAGAAAATTCAGCACCCATCATCACTTCAGAGCACTTGGTATGTGGGCAGGAGACAACTGCTGAGCAGCCCAAACAGCTCCTGGATGCTCATAGAGAAAGGTCAGACATGAAAACCTTCAAAAGAAAAGATCAGGTATTACTCTGACAGTCACTATAGCAAAATGTGTATTCCAGTCATGACATCCAGTAACAAACCAATAACCTAACAGCTCTAAGCTAAAGGAAAAAAAAAGTCAAAGGAGAACAGGAGTACAAGTTATCAAATCAATGAAAGAGCCAATTCCAGACATAGTGTCCTTATCCACAATGAGGCTGCAGCTCACAAAGATGTTTTGAACTGTCACTAAATTTATCAAAGAACTGGGATATTTTTCATACTCTTCAGGAGAAAAGGAAGAGAGATTGTAAGATCCATTTGTAACAAGATTACTAAACAGCATTACTTAACCAAATGTTAAGTCACAGGAAATATGAAGAACCCCTTTTCAGCTTGTTCCATTGTTTCCAAGAAAATAAAACAAATACTATGAACATGAAGTCCAAGGAGGGTAGTTTGATCAGTTCTTTAAAGTACTCATATTGTGGGAAAGCAAATAAACAAAATCAACAAAGATTACTTACACGGACATATTAATTTCTCCTTCTGTACTTCATAACCCAAGAACAAAAGGTGGAAGTTAGGGTGAAACTCACATATTACTACTCTGTTTCATTGGGTAACAAAACATTAGCCCCTGCTGAGCTCTTAGAATACTTAATCAGAAATAACAGGAACATTTTAGACAGGATTCTGAACAGCAGCATCAATAACTCATCTGTCAGAATTTCCTAAGTAATTAAATAATTCATTTTCTGAATATGGAAGAGTTTCCAGCTTCTAATTTTAAGTTAGTCCCGACTTCACATACCAATAAAAAGTAGTTTTGCATGATACAGAACCTTACAAGATCCTGAATTCCCAGCTTAGTACTATATACTCCAAGTACAGATTTTACCTTGTAAAAGCTCACTCTTTGAAAGAGATGAACCCCTAAAATAAAACTTCAGCTAAAGAAAATATCATAGCAACTCATATTTGCTTCCACTTTGCGAAGTTTGGCATTTAAAAAGTATAATGTGTCCTCAGCAGTGTGAAAAACTTAATGCAGTTTAATTGCTTAATAAATTCTAGACAAATTTCCCAAAATTATACTGAATAGTATTGCAAAACTGGTAGTGGTGAAGGGAATGGGGGCATCATTACAAAAGCATTGAAGCTAAATTCAATTATTCAAGTGGCACATATTACATCCCAAAAATCTCTTCATCAAGAAGACCAAAGCAGGTGGCACAAACAATACGGTCACTGACAGTTGCATGGCAATCTACTTTAGCAGACTGTGGAGAACCTGAACATGCTGTAATGCATGTGCTGACTTAGACATTTCAAATGCAACTGATATAAGGTGGCACGATGCAATCAGATGCTACTGCAGCTACCCAAAATTTTGCAACAAAGAGCACACCAAAGAGATTTGGTTCACTTCAGAATGATCTATAGCATTACCTTTGGGCACTGGAGGCTTGAATTTCTTGGTCCTAAAATGATGAAGCTCATTAGTACCTAGAATGGTACCAAACACTTTTAGTGCTTAACACTACAAAACCAAAGTCACGATTTCTTTTTTCTTTGGTACGAGGACACTGAACAATCAGAGAAACAGAAGGCAAGATTTTGCAGATGGTGCTCAGTATCTAATGTCTACTTGCAAGAAGGTGAAGAGCTTTTGAGAGTCTTTAATTAAGCAATTACCTGAGCAAATTTTTACCTCCACTCAAAAACTACATGAAAAGGGCTATCCCTTTAATTTCAAGCCAGGTATGCTGCAAAGATTGCAGTATTACATTAGGGATTTAAAGCATCTTCACATCATCTTTCATGCATTCTCCTCTGCAGCAGGAACTACAACTTTCAGATCAAGCAAATAAACACTACTGCAGAACAGGGGTCTCAAGTCCTGCCACTTAGCACAAAACTACAAATGTAATAACTAAAGATCCCAGCTGATTTAACTTCTCTTACTGTTAATATAATAAAAAGGGTAATCTACTGCCTGGCATTAGCACTTTCTTAGTAGTTCAGATATCAAAAGTATTTCAGGGAAGTGAAAGAATAGCTCACTCTTCCTTGCTTTTGATTACAAATACAGTTAAATATAAACATGTAACGGTATATACTTGTATGTGTACAGATATAAAAGAATAAAATCCTCACAACACTAGAGTAGTCTCAGCATAAAAGACAACATCAACATAGATTTCCATGTTATTTGCACAAGAACTCAGTACCAGACACTTTTTTCATCAGAATGCCAATCTCAAACTTCTAGAGATAAAGCATGAAGGATCAGAATGTGTTTTTAGGTGTTCACCACAATAATGGAAACCTTAGTAATTTTAGTATTATTTACTTCAAATTAAGAAAGTTTTCCTGTGACCTACATGTTTTATTATTAGCATACATTTGAAAAAAAATACCCTTGTGCTTACTTTGCAGCACAGCGGATACCACCATCAAAGGAAGTGATATGGGATTATGAAACAGATGCTTTAGGGAGCTCTAAGAACTTTTTTTTTTTTGGTTCATCTAACGAATATATTTGGAAGAGGGGTAAGGGAAAAAACAGATTTCCAATATGGGACCTCTCATACGAATTCCAGTTCTTCATGTGTAAAATACATGGGCAGAATTAACAGATGAGCTCTGGCAATACTTTTAACAGAATACATGAAGACAGAGACCTACTCTAACCCTTTCCCCCGAAGGCCACATCTGTGCACAGCAGGCGAGATCATCTCCAGAATTCTACAAAACAGTAAAATTACTTGAGTTTCAGATGCAGATGCAGGATTTTTTACTGAAAGCTACAGCAAATAAATTAGTTCATACTCCAAATATCACATTTTCAAATTTGACATAAGAATAGTTTTGACTTATCAAGCATGGAAACTTTTCTGTATTCAGAGTAATATTAGAACTGCTTGTTAAGGAATGCTACCCAAACACAAATATCATACCAGTAAGTTGATACTACACTAGTATTTCCAGTTTTCTGAGCAACTTGTTCTCTCATTCTCATCTATCATCAATAAAGGAATATAGTTTAGACTACCAGTTTTATGTCAAAATAACAAATGATAAAAATAATTAGGACACCCCCATTTCTATTAACATGTTTTCCATTGTTTTCATACAGTATTGTAATGCATTTATCTACCTTGCAGAATTCAGGCCCCCTTCACAAAACGCACCATCTGCTATTCCACTAAGATAGAAAACAGGCAAAGAAAATCTTCCCTTATCTGAACGAATCTGCAAATTAAATCTGAGCATCAAGAAAGTTAGGGATTGTCTAAGAAGTTAATCCCAAGTGTTCGCACACAGACTGTATCACACAAATTTTTTTCTAATTAACTTAGGCAGGCAACCGAGTCAGAGAACTAAACAACATGGCTGCATCATTTAGCCTGGATACAGTCATGTTTCAGAGCTATCTTATCATCTAACATTTAGACATAAGACAGCCCCTTACCAATTAATACTTATTTCAAGTAGGTTAGAAAATAAAGAACGCAGCCATCAAACTCTGGTACAGCAAAACAAGGCACAGCTGGTCCTTATTGATTCTTCACACCATAATTCACAGAATACTTTGTTTTCTGCAGTTTAAAGAAATACGAGCTTTTTAAAACAGGATTTCCAAGCTCCAATACTACAAAACAAAGTAAAATGCAAACACGCTGAGATGTATGCGTGTATCTGTACACATGGACTCAAAAGGCCATCACATCTCCACGCGCGGTGTTCGCCCATCCACACGTACACAAAGTCTGCAGGAACACACTGGAGTAACTGGGATGATTCTATACACGGGGGACACTTCGGCTGAAACTTTTCATCGCAAGAGCCCGAACACTGCTCTGGTCCAGCCTCGTTAACACGTTGCTGCTCTCTGCCCTGTCCCTCACCGGCCCCACCGCGCTCCCCGGGCTCGGGGGGCGTGGGGCCACCGGGTCGAACGCGGGGCCTTTTCCCCCCCGGAGCCACCGCGCCCGGGGCGGCTCCTCCCGCACGACGCGAATTCTTGGGTTTCTTTTCCCAAAGAAAGTTGTTATGGCAGGGAGAGGCCCGGCCGGCCCGGCCCCCCGCGTCCCCGCGTCCCGAGGGAGGAACGGGAGCAGCGCCGGGAAGCGGCCGCGGCCTGAGGGACGGACGGACGGCGCCGCTCCCCGCAGGCTGCCGCCTCCCGCAGCGGCGGGGCCGGCGCAGCCCCCGCTGCCCTCCCCTCTTCGCTCGGAGGAAAACAGGAACACGACCGACCCCCCCCGGCCCCGGGGCGCACCTGCGGGCCCCAGCGGCGGCCCGGGGCCGGGCTGCCCGTCCTCGCCGAAGATCAGCCTGAAGTCGAACTCGTCGGTGGCGCCGCAGTTT